>JAMXBD010001539.1:0-345617 GCA_024138025.1 Combretum micranthum
CAATGTAAAGGAAATATAATCCACTATATATACAAATCACTATACTTCATATACGAATCACTACACTTCAAAATACAAATCATTTAACTCCAATTACACTCCATCAAAAGATTCTACTACGTAAAACTATTACAAGGCAAATAATAAAACTAGCTGGTAACTTCAAACATTCGTGTTCTTTGCCGAAATCCTGGAGTCATTCCCGACTCCAACCAATTTGGTCCCCACTTGGCACTCTTGAAATAACCTGCTCATTTAAACAACTATTGGGGTATAAGCTACACTAGCTTAGTGAGAATTCCCTTAGTTCCGTACCATAACAAACAAGTATTAATCAATCATATGCTATGCATGAACAAACACGTGAGCAAGCAATTATGCATGGGTATCTGGAACCCACACACAGAACGGATTTACGCCCTCCGTATCTTGGGTTAGGAATGGTATTGAGTCTACATGACCGCATCTAGTCCCCAAGCCCTCGGCTCTTAGCACTCGACTCGGCTAGGCTCATCCATGAATGCATCCACATGCGCCTTAGTACCCCTGAATGAGCTCTGGCACCGGGTTCGTTATCCAAACGAGTCATCCACGGACCATACCGATCGACCTGCGTAGGAGTAGCATGCTACCAAATGCAATATGTTCGATGCGATGCATGACCAATTTAACTTTTGCTTAGGTCAAAAATATTTATACATTCTTTAGAGTGACCACCCAATATCACACATAAAGAGGAAAAATATGAACGGTGCAGTTATCCAATCAAATCGTGGTTTCATATATGCTTTAGGATTCTTTGGCATACATTCATCACAGTCTCATCATATCTCCCATCCCCATTCATATCGATTTTTATCTTGTTCCTATAATTCTAATGCAACTAACTACAAGCACAATCAAGGTAACAAAAAAGGAAAAACTCACTCGGCCATTGGATCACGGTCTTCTAGTAATAATAATCCGTGGTAGGGAATCGTCGATCTCGGATCTCCTAAAAAGGAAGAAATACTCTAATAAGTATTTCAACTCAAACTAATCTAAACGATCCTATACGAACTATCAAATTCGTAATTCGCGCCCTAAGCGGGAATTCCAACTTAAAACGGCCATAACTTGGTCATTTTAACTCGGAATCTCGCAAATTATATGTCGATTTCTATCTACTTCGAGAGATATACCTAATTATAATATTATATTTTAGTTTTGAAAACATTGAAGCTTCGAAAAGGTCGGATCAGATTAGAGCAGCAACAATTTCAATTTCCGAAAAATAGTTTTGTAAGAGTTTGTAATGTTCCTACTATATAAATTGGCTATACATGCAATATGAGTGATTTCCTAACATGAATGGCATGAATTGAGTTTCATGTATGCATGGTCTTGATGATTTTTGGTAAAAGAAAATTTTGGAACTCTTCATTTTGCAAGACTTCAACTATAACTACTTTTTGAAAAATCTAGTTTTCTAACTTTGATCATTTCCATTTGTTTTGGATTTGTTACTTAAGAAAATATAATTATTTTTGTCAAAATTGAGTCTTCATTATATATACTACTTATGACCTTCATTTCTACATAAAAATTCCCATTTTACACTTTGTAAATATGTTTTCCAATATGATTTACTCAAAAATCCGAATTTTAGAAAATCCACTTTTTGAATGATTCATTTGGGGAAAACTTGTTTAAAGCATTAAAACTTAAGGCTTTACTATATCAATTACCTATGGACTTCATTTAACACATAAAACTTGCAATTTGAGCTCAAATACTAAGTGATTACTTATGCATCATCTCAAATTACAAATTTGACAATTGATCACTAACTCAAAAATTTTTCATTTTAATTCCATTACTTATTTAACACCTTACTCATGCCTAAACTCATTTTAACTTGTAAAAATCATTGTTCAATGATATCTATTACCTATATACTTCATTTTTCACATAAAACATGAGTTTTGGAGTTGATACATGGGTTCTAAAAATTGGTCTTGGTTGGGATCCGAATTTACAAAATTCATTTTTGGTTATATCTTTTGATAAAATCTATCTAAGCTCATGAAAATCCATTCCTTACATATCATATCTTGTGAGCCTTTCATTTCTTAAATAAAAACTTCATTTTTGAGTTGGAAAACATGTTTTTAAAATAGGCCTTGGCCAAAATCCGAAAATGAAAATTTTATTTGGAAAATAACTTTTGAAAATCACATTAGATTCTTGTAAAAAGAAGTCTTGATAATATTCATATATTAAGCCTTCATTTTCTTAAGAAAAATTTACATTTTGACACTTGGAAAGTGGTTTTTAAATATTGGTCATGCCAAAATACGAATTTCACAAACTTTGTTCAAGTTCAAATCTAAGATCTACACATAATATGAACATACACCTAGATGAAACCCATGAAAACAAACTTTAAACTCATAGATCTAAACTTTGCTCATCAAAATTACTTATTTATGTTATCTATACCCTAAGCCCTTCATTTTAAATGAAAAATACACATTTTGAAGTTGAAAAACCACTTTTCTAACTATGGTTCCATTTTCATCCGAATTTTAAAAATTGATTTTTGTTGAAAACAAAATAGATCTTGGGTTTCCTACAACTTTCCCACCATCATCAAGCTATAGCAAGTTGTTCATGAACATAAACAAAAATCTAATGCATCTATGAACTCAAAACTTTAGATCTAGTTTTCTAAACTAGTTTTACATGCATGAATCACTAAGATAGACATGTAGATGCTAGATCTATGCATAAATCATAAGGAATAACAAAAAAAACAACTCAAATACAAGATCTATGGCATAAACAAAAATCAAAGCTATAAAAAGTTAGATCTACATATATATCAACTTTAACAAGAAAATAATTATAAACAAGATATAAAAGTAGAGAAAAGAGTGTTTTTTGGCATCATCATCCTAAGCTTTTAAGCTTATGGAAGGTCATTTGATGCATGAAACCTTCATTACACTTTACCTATACCACCTATGGAGGCTTTGAGATGAAGATTTGCTTAAAAATCTTCAAGGAATATGCATGGAGGCTCAAGAATGGAATGGGGGCAGCTTGGTTAAGAAACAAGAGCAAAATGGAAGAGGAAAAGAGAGGAAAAAGAGAGAGAAAAGTTAAGAATGAAAGAGGGAAAAGTGAGTAAATGAAGAGAGAGAGAAATGAGTGTTTTAATTAATGAATGAAAAAAAAAAATAAAACAAGGCAGCCAAGGGGGAGGGGCTGCTGTACGTGGAAATGGGAGAGAAGAGAGAGGAATTGTTGAAATTTGACTTGAATTAAATTGTGAATTAATGTGTAATGTAACTTTTTGAAAAAGGATTGAAATATAATTAATTTTAGTCAAAATATAAGTGGATAAAGGACAATGGCAGCCATAAATAGGGTCAAAAATCTGCCATCAATTGTGGGATAATGTGTAGAACGATTGAAGTGAAAAGTGATATATGTAAGGTGTAACTTGAAGGTATGGGTTGTAAAAGTACTTTATTAATAAAATTAATTAAATAAAATAAAATTAGAAAATTTATTCAAAATATTTGTAGCAGTATTTTGCATACTTAAATTTAAATAATTATTTGAATTATTTTAGTAATTTAACAAATATGTTACCGGTATGATAAAAATACGCGAATATGGGCTATAAATAATATTTTATAACCCGAAAAATTCTAAAAAAATTACTTTAAGAAAACATAAATATTTTTCAATTATTAAATTAATTAATTTTATTTTTAGTATTGGGTCTTAAACAGAATTTGATCCTGTAAAGACCCGAAACAAACTAAAATTTAGAAAAACAAAAATTTCTATAACAAATAAAATATTTATCTCAAATATAAGGCTTTATAAGAATAATAAAATTTTTTAATGAAATAAAAATGAATAGTGTAAAAGACTAATCAATTACCGTAAAACGGACTACGATAAAAATGTTATAACTGTAACTTTTAAACCGAAAAATTATATAAATGATATATTTAGAAATATTATGAAATACGAGTCTAATGGTACTATTGGTAATTTTTTATATCTCGTCCCCGGACATGCTTTTCGAAGTCTATATCCGAACGGGTTCGAAACAGGTCAAAAATTTACCAATATGCTATATTTTAAGAAACTTAATTACTATGAGCTTTTACATATTTAAACTACCTCTCGCCTCTAGGGTTAGGGCCGCTAGATTTGCCGGACTTACACTATTGTATTCCGGTTGGGTTTCCGGGTGATTTTTCGGTTTAGACCTTTGCCAATTTGAAAACTGATATTTATGTTCATACAACATATTTAATTTGCGAAGTTTATTTTAAATTTTATTTTTGTAAGTATTTAATATCTTTTAACGTTTTCGAAATTTTTGAATTGGGTTTCATTTCCGAAGGTTAATCATTATTACTTTTATTTAGTTTGTTTTTAGGCTTTATATTACCTGATTTTATAAGCCGGAGCTAAATATAGAAATTTTTGTACGTTGTGGTTTTGAATTTGAAGACCACTGATTTTTTTTCATTTTCTCATGATTAAGGAATTTTTGGATTCATTCATGATTTAGGACTTGTCGAAATTCGGTTTTAATTTTAAGTGATTTTTTAGGGTTTATTTTTCAAAGTTCATTTTGGAATTATTTATTGAAATTTTCCGGGGCTTACACCGAGAACATTGTGAGATATTAAATACTTATAAAAAATCGACCTTAAAATAAATCTCACCAATCAGATATGTCATATAAGTATAAGATATCAGTTTTCGGTCCGGTAAAGGTGTAAACCGGAAAGTCAACTGGGAAACCTAGGTCCCTAAATCTCATGAGAAACTCCGTAGTCTAGATCTGGCAATTCCATGTTCCTAAACCAAGGAGTCGGAATAAGAGGAAAAGGTATGATTGGTTCGTATTAAGCCTAGATGCTATAAAGGATAAGATCAACGAGTTTTCGACCTATTCCAATCCGGTCAGGTGCCGAATTCGAAAAGCGTGCCCTAAGAGTCGAAGTGTTAAAAACATGTTATTAATGCCGTAGACCATATTTCTATAAGGATCTAATTATTTTACAGATTTCAAATAGCTAGAATTATTCGATTTTGCAAATTTACTCGTACTTCATTACTACCGGTAATTAGTGAGCTTCCAGTATGATTTAATATTATTAGTTACCTAATTTATTATTATATTATTATATTGTTATTATTATTATTATTATTATTATTATTATATTATTATTATTATTATTATACTACTACTACTACTACACTACTACTATTATTATTATTCTTATAATGTATACCCTAGATCGGATAGTGATCAGACAAAGTTCGGAAACCGGAGAACAAAACACTATATCGGTCTGGTCCAAGCTTAGTGAGAGGAGTTTAGAATCCCTAGATCCGGCTTTCCTTCGGTTTCATACCAAAAGAAGCTTTATAAAGTAAATGAATATGAATTATGTTTTAGAGTATATTTTAAACCTTAGAAAGTTTTAAATTATGGAATTTTCCTATTCTGGGCTTTTCCGAGCTCAATTACGGAAAAACGTATATCAATTTTATAATTTTTCTGGCTATAAAAATTACAGTTATAGCCTTTTCCCGTGTTTCGTACAACCGGTAAAGTAGATGTCTTGCCTACTATTCACAAGTACAACCTACACTACACACTACTCATACCCTATTCTTACATCCTTACAACTACTCAATTATATTTTCTTTCCAAGAATTTTTGTCCCCTATTAAATTATCACTTTTATTACATTTTATTACACAATTTCAAATTTATCAAATTTCAACACACACACACACAACCCCAAGTGGCCCTTCGCCCCAACCCCCACCACCCCCCCCCCCCCCCCCCCTCTCTCATTCCCTCTCCATTTGAATTATTTTACTCAATTTATTCAATTAAACCCTAATCCATTCAATATATAAGCTAATGTTCTCTCTCTCTCCTCATTTCACTTGTCAATTTTTCTTTCAAAAGAGAAAACTCTCTCTCTTCCCCTATTGTTGCCGAGTAATAATACCCCCCCCTCCCCCCTCACACAACAAACTCCTTTTCATTCATCTTCAAACCTTCTTTAGGTGTGATTCTAAACCTTATTCCTATCTTTTCTGTAATGGCAAAGCTATTCATGTTGTTTTTCACATTTAATCCCAATGAGCATATGCTAAGGACATGAAAACACCTGTACAAGAGTATCAAGCTATCACAAGAAGTGGATCTAGAGTTTAAGAGAGTTTTTGTTGAGATAATGTTGTGTTCATGCATGAAAAGTAGGGATCTTGCATGGAAAGTTAGTTCATGCCATGAAACTCATGATTCATGCACTATACATGGTAGATCTAGTGTTTAGACATTCTATATCTCATCTACATTTAGGTTAATATATGATTATTTTGAGCTTTCATGCATTAATGATCATAAAAGCTTAGCCTTGCATGTGATAGATGTGTTAGATGATAGATCTTCATAATATAAGGCAAGAAACTTGAAAAGAAAAATTATGTTAGAAATGTTTAGTTGAAAATTCGGATGACTTTGGAACCCAACTTTAAAAACCACCAAAACCACTTTGAAACTCATATTTCACATGAAAAATGAAGGGTATGTGTAAAGGTATCTTAGGAATGATTTTGCAAGTTTAGATGAGTCTAGCATGAGTAATATGTAAAACAAGTAGTGAAATTGGAATGGAAAATTTTGAGTTGGTGACTAAATTGCTAAATTCGTATTTTGGAGTAATGCCTACATGAGCACCTAGTATTTAAGCTTAAATTGAATGTTTTAATGTTGAAGGAAGTCCTTAGACCATAGATATAATAACGCTTCAATTTTTTTATTCATTAAACAAATTTTCTCATGGGAAAAATGCAAGAAAAGGAAATTTCCAAAATTCGGATTTTTGTGAATAGCTTTTTAAAAACATATTTACCAAGTGAAAAATGTGGATTTTTTATGCATAAATTAAGGTCATGATTAGTATAGATGTTGAGAACTCATTTTTATTTAGATAACAAGTAAATTCCAAGGATAAAATCCTAGAAATCCTAGGGAATGTAAAGTTGGAAAGAATAGCATTTTATAAGTGACAATTATGGAGTTTCTTAATAATTAGAAGTTGATAAGATTTTGTCATCAAAAATCATCAAGACCATGCATATATTGAGCTCATTACATGACATTCATGCTAGGAATTTATTCATATACCATCTAATACGAATCATCAACTAGGAATATTTTTATCAATGCGAAACAATTTTCGGAAATGGAAACGTTACAGTACAGATCTGACCCTTCTGTTACGTGGCTTTAATATCTTCAAAACTTGAAAAATATTAGAAATATAGATCTTTCGAAGTAGATAGAAATCGATATAAAATTTGCGAAATTCCGAGTTAAAATGACCAAGTAGGGCCTTTTAAGTTGGAACTTCCGCAAGTAGCGAGAATCACGACTTTGATTAGTTTATATGCATAGCTTGAATTAGTTTGAGTGATGAAATTCTTATTAGTATTCTTAATTTGGTAGGTGATCCCGAGCACGACGATACCGTATCACCCGACCACCATTATTAAGAGACCGGCGTACCATGGCCGAGTGAGTTCCTCTTCCGATTTCAATTATTGCTTGTGATTATAATGATAGCCGCACTAGTTGCTAGGTAAAGATAAAAAGAATGATTATGTAATGATGGGGTTAGTTGGGAATTATGATTGTCGGTTGATATGTGAAATTGAACTTTAGAAATATCGAAACCGGGTGATAGGTTATTTTTGTGTAGAGATGAGTTAGAATTGACTGTCTGCGAACATTGCTTGGCCACCTAAAAGAATTGGATTAATCTATTATTAGACCCCAATTATAATTGACCTCATTCATATCACAAGGGGGACAGAGCATTAGCATTCGTTGGTTTTTCGTGATCCATAAAACGAATATATGTTGATTAATCGTGATCCATAAAACAAATATATGTTGGTTAATCGTGATCCATAAAACAAAATGTTGTTCAGTTGACCGTGAGCTTAAACGGCGTCGTACCACAGGATTCGTCAATCTGCTAACCCAGGATGAAGGGTGCAAGCCCATCCACATATGATTTCCGGATGGTCATATGTTTGTTGAACTCACTTGTTTGATGCATTTCACTTGGTTGACTAATTACTTGCTTGCATGTTTTGTATTAATTGTGATTCGAAAGTTTTCACTCACTAAGCTAGTGTAGCTTATACCCCAATAGTTTCCTGTTGCAGTATGAATACCTTTGGTTATCTTCGAGGAACCGTGGACATCAGGTATAGCTCTTAGAGGTTGAGGAGCTTTCGTTAAGGCTGGGTCTTAAAAGTAGGAATGAGCTTCTAATCTTGTTCCCAGGAACCAGTGTCTGAAGGATAATACAAGGAATCTTGTAAGCTTGAGAATTCTTAGCATGTTATCGGGATATGCCCCCTAATTCATGTAATAGAAAATCTCTGTAAGACGGCATGATTTGCATTCTTGCTGCTATGTATGTCCTCCAAGCTACTATGAAGCAAAGTAATGGTCTATGTATGTTGAGAGTGAGCCTACACCCATGTTCAAACTCAGGAAAAGACTAAGGTTGTCTTACTTGATTTTAAATTTGAGTGTACGGGACTTCTCGCGTAGGCCACACTTTGGGGCGTGACAACACTCACTAAGCTAGTTAGCTTACACCCCTATAGTTTTTACTTGTTGCAGCATGAATTCATTTGGCTTAGGCCAAGCAGGCTACATCAGGTACTGGAACTAGGAGTTTTCCTTTAGAAGTTTATTTCGATTTGTTTAAACTTCCGTTGGAAACTAAAGGACTCTAGATGACTGTAATGGACTTAATATTATTTTGCGGGAATGCCCCTTAGACTTTGTAATTATATATATGTGTTTTTGGTTTATTATCTATGGCTAATGAATGCCACATTAAACTTCTTTACTCCATTGATTGAGTATTCTATTTCGTAAAGGGACGCTTTACTCATACAAGACTCCTGAAGGGCTAGGATAAATTTCGAGATTCTCTATAGTATGTGGCGGACTGTACGTTTAGACCCCTATGGCTGACTGTGACAAGTCACATAATAGAAAATTTAGTTTAAGTTCCTTTAATAAAGTAAAATTCTACTTTTTAAATTAATTGAGACAATATTATTATGTAGATGCAAGTATTATGAGCATGTAGAATAATAAGAACATGAGAAAAATACTAAAAACAAATAATAATAAGCAAGATAATAAAAATATCAATTATTGGGAACCTTAGCTTCATCAAGATATCCCGGTCAAGTATTGGAAGCCTTAGCTTCATTAAGGCATCCCGGGACTAAGAATAGACTAGTCCCAAAAGAATAAAGAAAATAAATAAAAGGTTATTTTGACTTGATATGGACAAGTCTAAGACTAGAAAGACTAGTATTAAAGAAATAGCATGAAATAAATAAATTGCAACGCACGAAATTAAATAAATGACAAGTGAGCTTATATGCTCTAAAGATTGTATAAAATACATAAATATATTTAGTTAGATATGAATAATAAAATCAACATAACAACATAATAAAATAGGAAGTTCATGTGTAAAACAAAACATGAACATGTTGTTGCTTTTACTGCTCATAATTTCAAAACACACCATAGTCATGTTAAGTTACATGACATGGGCAAATAAATTGTTGGAAGAAGTTTACCTAAAGTGTTTATGTGGTATGAATATGGTAATGAAAGGGTATTATGTGAGTATATTGTCACGCCCCGAAGGTACCCTAAACGTGGCAGTTTGCCGTACACAATATTAAAAGCCTAAGAATGACCACCTCAGTCACGCGAAAGCTTCCATACTATGTACAAGGCGTCCTAACACATAAAGGACACATCGGAATGATACATTTATGTTGATACAATTGAGTAACAATGTAAAGGAAATACAATCCACTATACTCCAAATACAAAACCTTATACTTCAAAATACAATTCATCAAACTTCAACTACATAAAACTATTACAAAGCAAAACGTAAAGCTTAGCTAAAAACTTCACGCATTCTTATATCTTGCCGGAATCCCGAAGTCATTCTCGGCTTCAACCATCTTGGTCCCCACTTAGCATTCTTGGTATAACCTCTCGTTTAAACAACTATTGGGGTATAAGCTACACTAGCTTAGTGAGAATTCCCTTAATTCCTACCATAACAAACAAGTTATTAATCAATCATATGCTATGCATGAACAAACACGTGAGCAAGCAATTATGCATGGGTAACCGGAACCCATACACAGAACGGATTTACGCCCTTCGTATCTGGGTTAGGAATGGTATTGAGTCTACACGACCGCATCTAGTCCCAAGCCCTCAGCTCTTAGCACTCGACTCGGCTAGGCTCATCCAAGGGTGCATCCACATGCGCCTTAGTACCCTAGAATGAGCTCTGGCACCGGGCTCGTTATTCAAACGAGGCCAATCAACGGACCATACCGATCGACCTACGAGGAGTAGCATGCTGCCAAATGCAATATGTCCAATGCGATGCATGATCAATTTACTTTTTGCTTAGGTCAAAATATTTATACATTCTTTAAAATGACCAACCAGTATCACACATATAACAGGAATAATAGGAATAGTGCAGTTATTCAATCAAATCATGGTTTCGATATGCTTTAGTATTCTTTGGCATACATTCATCACAGTCTCATCATATCTCCCATCCCCATTCATATCAATTTTTATCTTGATCCTATAATTCTAATGCAACTAACTACAAGCACAATCAAGGTAACAAAACAAGGAGAAAACTCACTCGGCCATTGGATCACCGGTCTTCTAGTAATAATAATCCGGTGGTAGGGAATCATCGAACTCAGGATAACCTAAAAAGGAAGAAATACTCTAATAAGTATTTCAACTCAAACTAATACAACGACTTCATACGAACTTATTAAATTCGTAATTCGCGTCCTAAGCGGGAATTTCAACTTAAAACGGCCATAACTTGGTCATTTTAACTCGGAATCTCGCAAATTTTATATCTATTTCTATCTACTTCGGAAGAGCTTTCTAAATATGAAGTTTAAATCAAGTTTTGAAAATATCTAAGCCTCAGAAACGAGGGATCAAATCTGTACAGCGGTAACACAGATTCCGAAAATGCGGTTTTCATGAATGCACTTGAGATTCCTAAGTACAAAATGAAACTAATGCTATGGAAATAATTTTCCCTATCATGTATGTCATGATATGAACTCTTAAGTGTCTAATGTCTTATAAATTTTTAGACTTAAAGAATTTTAAATAAACTTTGTCTTAAGACACTATATTTTGCTTCTGTCTAACAATCAACTTTGCTACATTTGGTCACACCTACTATTTCGAAGGATTTTTCTTTAGGAAAACTCCACTTTGTTTAAAGAATTTTGACCCTCATATTAGTTATATCCTAAGGCCTTTATTTCTTAAATAAAATCTTCATTTATAAACTTTTAAGTGGGTCTTCTACTAGGGGGTTTCCAAAAATCCGAATTTAAAAAAACTCCATTTTCAAGTTGATTCCTTTAGGAAAAATATATTTTATACTCAAAACTTTAAGTATTTATTATACCTATACCCTAAGGACTTCATTTATTTAAGAAAATACCATTTTTGAAGTTGGAAAAATAGTGTTTTCTAACCATCTATCCATTATTACGAATTTTGCCTACAAGAATTTTAGCTCAAAACTTCTATTGGACTTCATCTCTTGTTTCCAACATTTTCTTTAATAAAACTCATTTGGACTTATGAAAAATAACCAAACATTATCTATCACTTATAGCTTCATTTCTCTTGTAAAATATATTTTAGAAGTTGATAAAAGTGTTTTTGACCTAGGTTTCCAAAGTCATCCGAATTTACACTAACTCATTTCTTGAAAAGTGTTTTCCTTTTTGGTATTATTAACTCATCTACCTATAGATCTATATACTAGGAAGGTTATTTACTAGGGCAAAAACATTAAAGACTATGAATGCACATAAACTCAAAATAAAGATGAGATCTTAAATGTCTACATGAATATGAGTAGTAAAATGATAGATCTACTAATCAAGTACTTAAATAGGTTTTGAAAACATCAAACCACATTTTTATAAAAGACTTTGGCTCAAAACACTTTTTGATGGATAAACATAAAGCTTTTGGCATGAAAGCTCCTTTGAATACAAGATCTACTTGTGATGGTTTGGTATTCTTGTTTTGATATTTCCTTGTCCCTATCAAGAGATCATGGGACATTTAGTTGGAAATATCCAGAATGACCTAGCCATTACAAGGATCTATGAGTAGAAGGAGTAAAATTCTTTTACATAGAGTAAATAGGAGATAAAAGAGAGGGAAACAAGTTGTGTGTGTGTGCGGGGAAGGCCATGGAGGTCTCGGCCAAAGGGAAGAAGGGAGTGGATAGAGAGAAAAAGAGAGATTTTCACCTTTTGAAAACTTTGCAAAGTGAAAGAATGAAGAGAGAGAAGGAAAGTGTTAACTATATATCACTTGGAATTAGGTTAAAATGGAATAAAACAATTTTAAAAAAAATTGCAAATTGAAGCTTGTAGGGGGGGGGGGGGGGGGGGGGGGGGGTTTCACGCCGGCACTATTCATGGAGGAGGGAAAAAGAAAGTTTGATTTTCTTTTTGATTTGGCTTTGATTTGAATTGTGTACCATTTTTCATAATTGTCTTGATTTTTAAGAGACAAAAAGTAATTTAGAAAGGTGATTGATTGAGATGGTAAGAGTTTGAAATGGTAGAGTGTGCTAATAGGTAGACTAGGTAGTATAGGTGGCACTTTTTGAATAGTAGTGAATAGTTGACAAGACAATTTAATTTCCGGTAGTAAGGAAATACGAATAAAAAGGCTATAACTGTATTTTCGTAAGCCGGGAAAATTATGAAAAATATATTTTGAAATCCTTATTTTATTTCGATTCAAATGAGTATTCATAAAGAAATTTTTTGAAATTCTAGTTCCGGGGCACGCTTTTCTATATGGGTCTCGGATGACCCGGAGTTGAAATTTTCTCAAAATATGATCTTTTCTTGGTTTGAAATATAATCAAGAACTATATTCAAAATTAATTTTGCTTATAAAAGTTTCTTATTTGGAAACCGTGGAAAAGCCGGAATTTGGGTTTCTAAGTCTTTCTCATAAAGCTTAAACTAAACCGGTTTAGGGTTTCATTTTCTGGTTTTCGAAGTTACTTGATTATAGGAAACCCAGGGTATAAAAATAATAATAATAATAAAAAAGTGTAATGAAATAAAATGAATAGTGCAAAAGACTAATCAATTACCAGTAAAATGAAAATACGATAAAAAGGTTATAACTGTAACTTTTATAACCCGAAAAATTATATAACTGATATATTTAGAAATCTCGTGGAATTACGAGTCTAACGGTACTAATGGTATATTTTTGATATTCTCGAGCCCAGGATACGCTTTTCGAAGTCTGTATCCGAACGGGTTCAAATAGATCAAAAATTTACCAATCTGATATTTTTATACAAACTTAGCCATTCTATATATTTAAACTACATCTTGGTCCCTAGGGTTAGGGGCACTAGATTGCCGGACTTACACTATTGTATTCCGGTCAGGGTTTCCGGATGACTTTCCGGTTTAGATATTGCCAATTTGGAAACTGAGATTTTCTGTTTATATACAACGTATTTAGTTTGAGAAATTTATTTGAAATTTTATTTTTATAAGTATTTAATATCTCTTACTGTTTTCAGAAATCTTGAATTGAATCATTATATCCGGAGTTATATCGGTAATGGTTACCGGATATGATTTTCTTGAGTTTGAGTCAAATATCGATTTTTGGAATGATTTTGGGGAAATCTTGGTTTTTTATAATTTGCTTTTGAAAAAGGATCTTCATAGTGTTTTGTTTTCGAATTTATTTTTTGCTTCGATTTAAGGTTTTATGAACAATTGGTTAACTTAAGGATTATCTAATTTGTTATTTTGTTTCTTGAATTCTTTCTTCTTAAGATTACGGGATTTCAATTTCTAACTCGTTCTATGATTCTTGGGAGTTTGATTTGATCGTTAGGGCTTTATTGTGATTTCCGTCTCTTAGGATTATTAGTCTGGTCGTTTAGGGAATTTCCAAAGTCTATATTTTATATTGGCAGATAAAGTTTTCTTAATCGTGCCAAAGCCTAATTATGGAATTGGCCTTTGGTGATTTCCTGATCCTTCAAATTGTCATGTTATGGATTAACTTGCTTTTTAGCAAATTTTCACTGTGTTTTATTTTTTATCCCGATTTTTATGAATTATAGATTAGATAAGCAGTTTATCTTACGTAATGGTTTTGGATTAAGACTTTTGTAGTCCTTATTTTTTATTTTAGATTTTCTCAAAACTAATGAATTCTTGCCTTCGTTTATATTTCAGGACTCGTTCAAAGTTCGGTTTTAATTTGGAGTGATTTTTTAGGGTTTAATTTCGAAGTTCATCGTAGAATTATTTACTGAAATTTTCCGGGGCTTACAGTGATATGTGGTAGAAAGTTTGTGTATAAGGAATGATTTTTGTGAACAATTGGTTTAAGAGAGTTTTGGTAAAGAGAACTCTTGAAGAGAAGATTTGTGGAGAGATTTTGAGAGAGTTTTGGTAATGAAATGAATCGTGTGAAAGAATGAAGGAGAAGGTGAATTTTATAATTTTGGAGTGAAAATTAGATGTAATTAAATTAATTGAAAAAGAAAATAAATGGGGAGTGAAGAGAGAGGGAAGTGGACGGCAATTGAAGGGGAAGAGAGAGAAATTTGATAGAAAAATAATTTTAGAAGAAAAGTGTAAGAGAAGTTTAGTAATATATGGTGTAGAATTTTTATGGGAAAAGAAAATTGTAAGAAATAGGTATGTAGGTGTAAAAATAGGTAGTAAAAAAAATAGAGATAGAGGAATAGTAATGAATAGTAGAAAAGTACTATGAATAGTAAGCTAGACAATTAAAATACTAGTAGTAATAAAAATACGCGTATAAATGTGATATCTGTAATTTTAGCTACTGAAAAATTCTAAAACTGATATTTTTGAAAACCTTATATTTTTACGAGTCTATTGGTATTAATGGTATATTTTTGCCATCCAGTGTACCAGGGCACGGTTTTTGAAAACTAATCCAGTTCGAATCTGAAGGACACTAGAAATTTGCGAATATGATATTTTTAAGCTTCTCTATATTATTACGAACTATTATCAACAATTATTTTTATTTCGTTGTTTAGGGTTTAAGAGTACGGGATTACCGGATCTTAAACACTAGGGTTTGTTTGTGAGCTTTGTTAACTTTTAGGGTTCCGGTTTTACTTCCGGTTTTGTTGAGTTATTAGTAAGATCATATAAATTTAGCATTTTGACCGTATTATATTTTTAGTTCGATATCTATGTTTATCTTATTTTATTTGTGATTATTATTTAATAGTTTTCAGTTTTGAGATCGTTTAACCGAGTCTGAGGTTATGAGTCGACTCAGTTTGACTTTTGGTGAAAATTGAAATTTCTCATTCCAAAATTCACCGAGGGTTTTAAGATCTTAGCATTTTGTTGTCGAGTGTTATTTAAATATATCATTTTGATTTGCGTTTTAGGAATCCGGTAGATGATTTGATTGGCGTACGGATGTTGATTCAACCGACAGTTAGATTTTATATTTTGTTTCGAGGGTTCTCATTTTCTCAAGACTAAGAATTTTTGTTGTTTGACTTGATTTAGAATTTGGTTTTAACTTGAGTCAATTTTTGGGATTTCAATTTTGATATTAAACTTTTAGGATTATTTTCTATGAATTATTAAAATTTCAGGGGTTTACATTCTACATACTAATCTCCTACTTACTTTCTTAGGGTTGCTTATTCGGGATTGCCGGACTTAAACCATTTCGTCTAACTAGGGTTTTTGTTGATTTTAGGATTTCGGTTGACCTTTCAATTAGGGTTTTAGCTAAACCGATTACAAAACTTTGGGGGGTTTACAAAAAAATAATATAAAATAGATAAAAGATAGAGAGGGGTGCTAATTTTGATGTATAGAAGGAGAGAGAGATGATTCAAAATTGATTTTTATAAATAAAAGTAAGTAATGTGTAAGATAAGTTATGTATAAAGTTGTATTGGAAAAGAAAATGTAATAATAGGTATGTAAGAGATGTAAGAATTGTATTAAGAAAAAGTAAAAATAGTGAAGTAGTAATGAATAGTAGTGAATAATAAATAAGACGAATTAATTACCAGTATTAAGAAACATACACTTAAATGAGCTATATTTGATATTTTTAGAAGCCAAAAAATTTTGTGACTGATATTTTATGATTTTTTTACCTTGTTTCGAGTTTAAATTGATTGTCGAAATATTTTCATCATTTTGCATGCTGAGACCCTAATTTTAGAAACTGATCCTGTTTGGTTTGAAACGGGCGAAATTTTGACTAATATGATATTTTTAGGTTACAAGACATTGTTTCAAACAATAATTTAATGTTATCTCATTTTTTACTATTTTAGGGTTTCAAGTGTGGTCTTGCCGAATTTCGTTCCACTAAAACTTGTTGTCACTTCCCAAATGGTACCCTAAACGTGACAGTCTACCACACTCAATATTAAAGCTTAAGTATGACAACCTTAACCATTCCCAAAAGTTTTTATATTAAGTGTAAGGCGTATTTTTACAACTTTAGAGGACCATATATGGAATTATGAAGCTTAAGGAGATATAAAAACATATTAAGAAAAAATGATTCATAATAAACATTTATTCATATCAATGGTTTTACAAACTTAGGGACATTTCCCAAGATCACTATTCTATTACAAGATATTTGTACATTTTCTCTAATACTAAACTTCATCTAAAATTTCTTTATCTAAAAGAAATTACATGCCCGCAAGATCCTTGTGGCCTTAACAATAAGTAGGGAAACTGCAAAAAATATCTATGGGGGTATAACTAATAGGCTTAGTGAGAACTATTTCCATAAATAACTTCTTGTAACAAGATTTCAAACAAGTTGATTAAACAATCAAATGTAATGCAACATACACGTAAACAAACAAGCATATAGTTTTTCGGGAACTATATGTTGAAAGGATTTGCGCCCTCCATTCAGGATTTGGTGATACTTAAACTCAAAACAAGTAGTTTCAATTAAAAAGTTTTATGCTCACGAGCACTCATCGCCAAGCATTCCGAATCTACTTGATTTGACCTTGCTTTCGGATCATCCACAAGCATTTCCGAATCTACTTGATTTGACCTTGCTTTCGGATCATCCGCCAAGCATTTCACTAAGCCACCAAGCAATCGCTTTTGGATCTTCCGCCAATGTTTGCTTTCGACATGAGCTACTATCCTTCCACCCAAGGATAATAACCCGAATGCAATGTGACTCACTTCGTGATGCATGAATTCATTTATTTAAAAGTCATAGCATAATTATTTTTTTATTTAAGCCGATCAAAGAATTTCATACTAATCAAATGTTATACTAAAACAAACATTTAAAACAATTCCGGCTCGATATTCTTAAAATTCTTTCAAAGAATTATTTTTCATAACATATTGGTTATCTTTTCCTAATTCTAATGCAACCAATTTACAAGCAAAACAATTATAGCATTTAATGGAAATAAACTCACGATGCCATAACGACTATTCCTCTAAGCGGATGAGTCGTTCACACACGTTCCACTTAATCGTAAAATCTTCGATGTAAGGAATCCTTCCTTGGGTCACCTAGCCAAAGAAAATACCCACAATGAGTATTCCTTGATTTTCTTGAAATTTGACAAAACAATGTCAAAGAACGTTAAAGTTCGTTAAAAAGGAATGTTCCAACTTAAAATGGCCATAACTTCATTTTAACTTGGAATCACGCATATAATATACCGATTTCTAACTACTACAAGAAGATCTACCCATTTCCAAAAGTACTTTTAACAAAAAAGGTCATAGGCCCCAAAATAGTGGCGACACAGTTCACCACTAATTTTCCAACACAAAAGAATTTTGGTTCAAGAAATCAAAATTTGTTTGATAAGTACTTAGTTATCTATGTAGTTAAAAATTTCTCTTTTTGTAACTATATAACTCATATTTAAGCATGCTCAAGTGTTTGTTGTCCATTTATTTTACTTAAGTAAAATTATGTCGGTTTTGGAGTTGTTTAGAAAAATATGGATTACAAGAATTTTATAAACTCCTTGAAATGATTAATTTGTTTCTTTTTATTTTACAAACATGTTTTATGTTGGCTTATATATATCTAAGTAACCTTTTTGAAAATAAATTTTCTTCCTTCTAAGTTTTCTATACTAATACTATTTTGGAGTTTTTAGAAAATACACTATTCTTCCCATTTATTTTTCTCGTACAAATTCCTTTGTTTACTTGTTTACAAAAATCTTTATTTGAAAATTCTCATCCCTTCCTCTTATGTTTTCCCTAGAAATCATCCATGCATAAAATTTGTTTTCTTGGCAAAAACAAAGTGGAACAATATGTAACTTTAATAAACTTTTTATAGTCAAAGTAGTTTCTAAAATCTTATGGTTTTTTTTTTTTTTGTACTTGAAAAGAGATAACTTTATTTTTGTTTTCAAACCGTAGATTTCCTACTTTTTCGTAAACTTGTAAAAATTTTCTTTTCGTCAATTATTTTTAAAACTTGAAATTTTTGGACAACAATTTAAATGAACATGATTTATGAGAATAATAGTAAGAAAAAGTAACATAAAACATAAATAGTAAAGTCAAGTATTGGGGTCTTAGCTTTTTCAAGGCTCCCGGGACTAAGAAGTAGACTAGTCCCAAAATAAAATAAAATGAAAGAAAACTTGTTTTGACTTGATGAGGACAAGTCTAAGACTAGAGACTAGTCTTAATTTAACAAGGAATAAATAAATAAATAAATTGCATAAAAGTAAATAAATTGCAAGTGAGCTTATATGCTCTAAAGAATATGTATATATATATATAATAATATTTAGATATAGTAGCAATAATATGAACAAAAATAATAACATGAACATAAATAGATTTTTCATGAACAAGAACAAAACATGAACATAATGTAGCTTCCATAACTTGTAGTCTTTGGAAACTCACACTATGGTCATGTAAAGTTACATGACATGAAGAAGAAGAAAATAATGGAAGGTGATTACCTAAAGAAGACTTTGGTATGGTTATATGGTTATAAGTTTTAGTTGGTGGTAGAAGTTGTTGTAGAAATATTTTGAGAGAGTTTTGGGATGGTATTTTGCGAGAGTTTTGAGAGGAGAAATTGAGAGAGTTTTGGTAAGAATTTGTGAGTAGTGAATGTGTGAAAGAAGTGAAAGAGGAGGGGGGTATTTATAGGAAAATGTGGAGGGATTTTTGTGTAATTAAAATAAAAGAAAATTGAAACAAATTGATGAGGAAGAGAGGGGAGGGGGCGCCGGCCATATTGATGGGGAGAGAGAGGAGATTTTATTTTTTTGATTTTTGTTAAATAAAAGATGTAATATATAAGGTAGATGTGAAATAAAGTTATGGGAAAGGTAAAAAGTAAAGATTATAGGTTATGGAGTGTGTAAGAAAAGGTGTAAGAAAAAGTAGAGATAAAAGAATAGTATAGAATAGTAATGAATAGTATAATATAAGACAGATATGACTAATAAAGTACCGGTAGTAAGAAAATATGCATATAATAGCTATATTTGTTATTTTTAGCTACCGAAAAATTTTGAAATTGATATTTTGAAAACCTTATATTTTACGAGTCTAACGGTGTATTCAAAATATTTTTACTATTCCGAGCTCCTGGACACGTTTTCCGAGAATTGTGTCCGATCAGGTTCAAAGGACACCCGAAATTCGCAAAACTGATATTTTTATAAAACTTATAGTTATTACGAACTATTCTAGCTAATAATCCCAACTTCGTTTTACAGGGCCAAAGAAAACGACAATGCCGACTTAATTAGTTACAGTAAACTAGGGTTTTTTTACCTTTAGGGTTCCGTTTGACTTCCGGTTTAGGATTTTATGCTAAATCGATTCCAAAAATTTGAGGGCTTACAACCTCCCCCCTTAAAGAAAGTTTTTTCCTCAAAACTTGGAAATTTCTAATTGCGATTTCAACCAAACTGGAATACTCGAGTTGTGCTTCATTCGTTTCTTCTCAGGTTACTTGAAAAAAAAAAATTCTTCTTAACTGGTTTCCTCATTTCTTATCTTTTGAATTCTTCAGGATGAAAGTCTGTATTGGGTGTTCCTCATAAGGAAAGTTCTCCTTCAAAAACATTAACTTTTATCTTCGTAATCCGATTCCCTAACCATTTGTTAAATGAGGATTTGTCACATGTCTCCAATAATAATCTAGACTCCCTTCTTGTCTTATCACTTCTCAAAAGATCATACAGTAACTACTTCCTATCCTTAAGTGCACATGATTTCCATTTTGAAACTCCTAGGGCCAATCTTTTTCTATTAGTCTTGTTTCTTTTATCTATCTTGTGCCTTTCTCATTTCATGAGTCACTCTTAATTGTTCCTCTCAGATTCTTGAATTGCTCTTCTTGATCGTTGGTTACGTAACCTCAGGGGTCTCTTTTTCTTCAAAACTCATTATTAGTTCCTCTTCGTTGCTCCATATTCATGTCCTGGTTTGTCATGACTTTTTAACTAAAACCTTTTTGCTTTCATATCATCTTTCTTTATAAAAGCTTTGTTAATCGTATGTAGAGAACGTCATATTGACCTATTATGAAATGAATCATCTTTGTCAGTTGATCAGCTATAATTGTCTTTGCCTTCTTGCTTACAATAGGAGAAATCCAAAATCTCGGAAAGGTTAATTTCGTCCTTATCTCGGTATCATCGAGTCTTTTTTTTTATTGATCCTTCCGTTCTTTGGTGTTCTTACTTCCTTATCAATACTTCATTTCTTTTAATGTCCCTTAAACTTCGGCATATTTGAGTTCCTTTTGAATATGCCATTGGTCCCCATATTATGTAGCGTATTCATGATTTCTTCTTACTAACTTCCTTGTCCTTAGTTATGCTAAATCGTCCTTTAGTTTCCTTCAATACACCTTTCTTCCTATATTTCCTCTTTATCTTTCATATCTAAGCTCTTTTATTCTTTTTACGCAGTTGGCTTTAATAACTTATCGACTGTTTCCTCCTTTAAGTCTTGTTTCGAAATTTCGATGTTCAACTTCTTAATTCTTTTTACTATCTCCTTATTCTTTGATTATCTCTTTCTCTCCTTCAAGCTATACCATGATTTTCGTCAATTATTCGCTTCTTCAACAGGGTCTTATATTCTTGGTTCGAGTCCAAAAAGCGTTACTAGAACTTGTGGGGTTTATAAAGAATCCGAGGGTCATTCCTTCTTGATTTGGTTTTTAATTGGTAGTATTGTGATCCTAAACGAGTTCGCTCCTTGTAATTGGTCAAAGATTTCCACTTCCAAAGAGTAGATGTTCACTTTGTTCCTTCCTGAAACTTAACACATAGGCTTAGGGGTTTATCCTTTTTCTTCCATTATAAGCTGAATGGGTATATTTCATTGTTATTCCTCCAACTTCCTTATAGGTTATTAGTCTAGTTACCAAGTTGTAATCCAAGTCATTTTTCCAGAATTCTTCTTAAAATTTCTATTCATAAATATCTCTAAAGATCGATTCCCTTTCATATTATTGAGATAGTCATTCATTCCCCTTGACTCGAAAGAATGTGTCTCTTCTTTTCTTGTGGTAGCCAGTCCTTTATCAATATTATCTTTCCATCTTATTGATTTATTAGTTCTATGTTCTCCTTGTGACTTTTTATTGGGATCCTACTTGAGAGGTATACGTCTTATCCCAAGGATTTCTTAACTCCATTATTCTTTAGAGTTGCAAACGACTGTATGTCCTCACATCATGATCGATCAACATTTTCTTGGGTTTCATCTTGCTTTTGTGTGGGGATTTTAAATCTTAAACTAGAGATTGATTGTTTGTTTTTGGTAGTCTAGGATAGATATATCAAAAGAACGTATCGCCTCGAATTCCAACAGAGCAAAACATTTTGATTTATTAACTGAAAGCTTCTTATATGCTCGATAGGGGATTACTGCTCCTGAGGTTCTTTTATATAGAAATCGAAGAAAAGCCGGAATTAGGGTTCCTATATTGCTTGTACTAATCCTATTTAGGGTTTTGATTTCCGATTTACGGAGTTTACTCGGTTACTAAGAAAACCGGAGTTTACATGTACAAATATTTTGTAATAGATTAGTGAATAAGGGGAAATATTCCTAAGTTTGTGAGATCATTATTAAGAATAAAAGAATATTATGAATCCTCTTTTCTTAACATGTTATTATATCTTCTTAAGCTTCATAATTCCATGTATGGTCCTCTAAATTTGTGAGAGCACGCCTTCACTTAATATCAAAGCTTTTGGGAGTGGCTAAGGTTGTCATACTTAAGCTTTAATATTGAGTGTGGCGGGCTATTATGTTTAGGGTACCCTTTGGGGCGTGACAGTATGGGTTTATATGTATATGTTCTTAGTATGTATGACAATGAATGCTAAGCATATCGAAACCCACAAATGATTGTGTAAGTATATCATTAATATTACAATTGCTTATGTGTGTATGATTTGTTGATTGTCCTTAAGTATAACTTAATCATACTCGGCTTTGATATAAATTAAATGGACATGCATTGCATCTGTTAAGTCATATGTGAAAGCTACTACTCCTAAAGCGAAAAATCGGAAGGTCCAAGGCCAAAAGTCAATACTTGTGGCATGCTATTCCTCAGATATAGCCATAGTACATTCCTATATATAAAAAAAAAAAAAAAAATCTATAGGGTGTTAAGTTAACCACAACTTAGTAAGAAAACCTTTCCATACGTACTCATCAACCATAAACAAGCAAGCATGTTAATCACACAAGCAATACCAATGCATGAAGCACGTGAGATAAAATAATATATATGGTCACTCAGAAACCATATATAGAATGGAGTTATACCCTTCGTGGCAAGAGTTGGGAATTGATCAAAAGGTCTCCATGGCCTTACTGCTAGTCCTCGGGCACCCACCTATAGTGAAAGATGCTAACGTAGCTCCTCTATGAGACCATATTTCTAGACATTTTAAGCACCCCATGCTAGAGCGAGGTCCACACATGTGCACATTTTGTACGATTTGTAGTCCCTTCTAGTCTTTCACGTAAGAGAAGTAGCCTTCTGCAAATGTGACTTGACAAATACTATGCATGTCCGGTATTTAATATCAAGCCAAATATAGTTAAAGAAATTGTAATATATAAATAAATAATTTATATTGAAGGGCAAAGTTGTCGTTTGATATAAAATAAGATGTTTTTATGGTCAACCCTAATGCTTAATTAATTTTTGTCGGTTCTTGTTTTATCAGTTATCATATGCGTAAATGAAGATGAAGAGACGTCATTATTAAAGATGAAGAGATGTTATTAAAGATGAAGAGACATCATTAAAGATAAAGAGACGTTATTAAAGATGAAGAGACCTTTTTTTTAAAGATGAAGAGACGTTATTAAAGATGAAGAGATGTCATTATTAAAGATGAAGAGAAGTCATTATTAAAAATAAAGAGACTTTACTAAAGATGAAGAGACATTACTAAAGATAAAGAGGCACTATTAAACAATTATTCCTTATCTTCTATATAAACTAGGCTTCCCCATTCTCCAAAATCATTCCTAAACCTAGAAAATCCTTTCTACAAGTCTGATAATGTCCATTGGAGTTAGAGGAGATCAAAGATTTTGGATTGGGTAAGCAAATCTAAACAAGATCCATTAAGATTACAAGAATTGATGATCGTTTTCCCCATATCACTTTTCATTTTGAGGAAGTTTTTGTTGGAACAAACCCTAGTTCTGTGCAATATCTGATCTTTTGGTGATTAGCAAGGGGTTTAAGGATCTAATCACGGTAAGTTTATCTTCACAAACCTAGATCTATCATAAGATGTAATTTTGATGATACATGATTGTTTTTACTTTTTTGCAAAATTAGGGTTTTTGGAGTGAGATCTATTTTATTAGAATTTTGAGGAAATATCGAGGAAGAATGTGTTATTTTGGAGTTTCCTTAAAAAGTTAGGGTGTTGGAGAAATTAGATATGTTAGATTTTGTTTTTATGTTGAAGTTTTTAATTATTTCTGTCCATATTATATTATCAGGAGGTTTGGAGATTGTGGGTTGTTGTTAAGGGAGATTGTAGTTTTGGAGATTTGTTTCCTGAAATTGAAAACGTATGACATTTCCTTATTTCTTGTATGTGTTTGCAGGATTAGTTTCTGTATGCTTTGTTGTAGAAACAAATGAATAATGAATATAAATTTATTTGGCTAATTAATTTACCTGTTGGGTATGTGTGGCTATGACCAGTAAAGTCATGGCAGATACTGATACTAGTGTGGCACCCTGATGATCTTTGTGTAGTGTTGTCCCCGGTGGAGTTGCGCTTAAAGATGATTCTGGTAGATTTAGGTGATTTGGTAGTATGACCGTAGATGTTCAGGGAGTTCCCATTCACCAATATATGTATATAATTATCTATTTTCAAAGAGATGGTTGATTTCTCATGGGGTCTGAGTTACTCCAGGTTTAGGACTTGTAAACCCCTGAAATTTTCATAATTTTTAGAAAATAATTCTAGAAGTTTAATACTAAAAACTAAAACCCTAAAAATCGATCCAAGTTAAAACTAAATTCTAAATAAGGTTATGTAAACCCTGGTAATTCTCAGTAGCAAGGAAACCCCCGGAGTCGAAACGAAACCCTAACCCGATTAGAATTGAGTTTAGTAAATGGAGCCTAGGAACCCTAAATCCGGCTTTCCTTCGGTTTCATAGTAAAAAATATTTTGGAGTGAATGAATTTGAATTGTTGTTCCAAAGTACATTTCAAACCTTTGAAAGTTTTAAATTCGGGAATTTTTCAATTCCGGGCCTTCCCGAGCCCAATTACGGAAAAGCGTGCCCCGAGCCACGGATTCAGAAAAATATTCCGGAATATTCATTAGAACCGTAATTTTATAAGGATTCCAAAAATATCAATTTCATAATTTTCCGAGCTATAAAGATTACAGTTATAGCTTTTCCCGTGTTTTCGGAACAACCGGTAAAGTAGATGTCTTGTCTACTATTCACAAGTACAACCTACACTACACACTACCCATACCCTATTCTTACATCCTTACAACTACTCATTTCAATTTTCTTTTCCAAGAAAATTTGTCTCTTAAATAATTATACATTTATTACAATTTCATTTACTAAATTACAAAAAAGTCAAATTTTAAACACACACACACTTCATGCATGAAGTGGCCGGCGCCCCTCCTCTTGCTCCCCCTCCCAATTGAGTTAATTTTACTTCTTTTATTTAACTAAAACCTAATTCCTTTAGTATATATACTAAATGTTCTCTCTCTCTCTTCATTTCTTCCATTTTAACTTTTGAAAAAGAGAAAAACTCTCTCTTTTTACCCTCTTTGCCGTGAGGTAGCTCCCCCTCCCCTTCATCACATTTCCAACTTTGTTCTTCTCCATTTCACTTCAAGACTCCATTGGTATGTGTATGTAAGCCTTGTTTCTTCCTATTCTTGTAATGGCAAAGGTACCTTGTGTATTTCCTCATCAAAACCCTATGATGCTCATGCTAGGGACATGGAAATGCATGAACAAGGATGTCAAGCCATCACAAGACATGGATCTAGTGTTTAGATGCATTTTGTTAAGATTTCATGTTGTCATGCATATAAAGTAGTGACCTTGTATTTATATTGTGTTCATGCCATGAGATTCATGTTATATACATCATATGTAGTAGATCTAAGGTTTAGACATCACCACTTTATGTACATGCATGATCATAGGTTCATTTTTGTTTATGTGCTTTTGATCATAAAAATGAGTCTTGTTCATGTATAGAGATGATAGATAGTATATCCACATATAGATGGCAAGAACATTGAAAAAGGAAGGACTTTGTTAGATATGGAAAGTTGAAAATTCGGATGAAATGGAAACCCTACCCTAAAGACCTCCAAAATCAATTTTAAACTTATATTTCATAAGAAAAATGAAGGGTATGTGTAATAGACATGTTGAAGGAATTATTTTCATGAGTTTAGATGAGTTTAGGCATAATAAAAATAAGGAAAACAAGAGGTGAAGTTAGATGAAAAATGTTGACTTTAAATGTGTAGTCAAATTCGTAACTTTGTGTAATGCCTAAATAAACACTTAGTATTTAAGTCTAAAATGAATGTTTTATAAGCTAAATGAAGTCCTTAGATAATGTATACATTGAAGCCCCAATTTTTAATGCATTAGACTAGATTTCCCTTAAGAAAAATGTAAGAAAAGAAAATTTGGAAAATTCGGATTTTTACAATAGCTTATTTGAAAACATGTTTACCAAATGAAAAATGTGAATTTTTGTGCATGAATGGAGGCCATGACTATTATAGACTTTGAGAACCTATTTTAGTCAAATAATAAGTAGATTACAAGATTAAAAACCAAAGAAACCCTAAGGAGTATAATGTGGGAAAATAACTTCTTAGAATTAGCCTTTATGAAACTTTCCCCAACACTTAGGAGTTCCTAAAAGTTTATTACTACAAAAATCATCATGACCATGCACAAGTTGAGTTCATTACATGGCATACACATTAGTAGTTCATTCCATATCATTCATGCATGAATCACAACTAGGAATACTTTTTATCAAAGCAAAGCAAATTTTCGAGATTGGGTCAATTGCGGGACAGAACTGATCCCACTGTTCCGTGACCCTATTATTTTCAAAACTTGGATTTAATACTTGAATTAGATAGATCTTTCGAAGTAGATGAAGATCGATATAAAGTTTGCGAAATTCCGAGTTAAAATGACCAAGTTATGGCCGTTTTAAGTCGGAACTTCCAAATATAGCGAGAAATCCGAATTCAACTAGTCTAGATGTATAGTTTGATTTAATTACATAATGAGAATCTCATAGGGATTATTCTTGTTTGGTAGGTGATTCCGAGCAGGACGACTCTCTACCTCCCGATTATATTATTAGAAGTTTGGTGTCCCATGGCCGAGTGAGTTACTTCCACTCTCAATTAATGCTTGTGAATGTAATGTAGTGGCACTAGTGATGTAGGCAAAGATAAAAGGAATTGTACAAGCATGATGGGGTATGTGGGAATTATTTATGTTGTGAATTGTTGATATGTGAAATGGAGCTTAAGGCATATCGAAACCGGTGTTAAGATATTGACTGTTTTATTAGAATCATATGATGAATGTCTGCGTATACTTGTTGGTCACTTAAAAGAATCGAATTAATGACTATTCGACTCCGACTATAAACTGAGTTCATTCATGTCACAATGGGGTTGGAGCATTTGCATTGGTTGGTTTTTCGTGACCCATAAAACGAATGTGAGGTTAATCGTGATCCATAAAACGAGCTTTAATCAGTTGACCGTGAGCTTAAACGGCGTCGTACCGCAGGATTCGTTAATCTGCTAACCCGGGATGGAGGGCGCAAGTCCATCCACATATGATTTCCGGTTGGTCATATGTTTGTTGATTTCATTTGTATGGTGCATACACTTGCTTGAATAATCACTTGCTTGAATGATTGTATCTAATTGCGTTATGGAAGTATTACTCACTAAGCTAGTTAGCTTACGCCCCGATAGTGTTTATCTTTTGCAGCATGAGTTTATATGGCTTAGGCCAAGACAAGCCACAGCGCAGGTACCGGAGATAGGAGTTTCCTATAGAAGTTTGATTCATTTCTTTTGTATAGACTTCCATTGGAAACTAAGGACTCTGGATGACTGTAATAGACTGTTATTCTTTTGCGGGGGAATGCCCCTTAGATTTTGTAAACTTAAATTTATGCGTTTTGATTTATTATCTATGGCTAATGAATGCCTTGTTAAACTGTTTAACTCCATTTGTTGAAGTATTCTATTGTCGTAAAGGAACGCTTTACATCTACTTAAGACTTCCGAAGGCCCCGGGTGGGAACTCGAGAGTCTTACTTAGTATGTGGCGGGCTGTTACGTTTAGGATACCCTACGGGACGTGACAGGTTAAACACGAGAATTCTTAATCTTGAGAAAAGAGTACCCTTAAAACAAAATAGACAATCCAACAATCGATTGATTTAACATCTGTACACCAATCAAATCATCTATCCGATTCCTAACACGTAAATCAAGACGATATATCCAAATAACGCTCGACAACGAAATACTAAGATCTTAAATCCTTTGGTGCATTTTAGAATAAAAAATCCCAATTTTCACCAAAAGTCAAACTGAGTCAACCCATAACCCTAAATTAGGTTAAACAATCCCGGGAATTGAAAAATATTAAATAATTGCAAATAAAATGAAATAAACCATAGACTTTGAACTAAAAATATAATACGGACAACACCCTAAAATTTTATAATCATACGAATAACTCAACAAAACCGGAAGTCAAACCGGAACCCTAAAAGTCAATAAAGCTTACAACAAACCCTAGTGTTTAAGATTCGGCAATCCCATGCTCTTAAACTCTAAATAACAAAATAGAAATAATTGTTGATAATAGTTCATAATAATATAGGAAAGCTTAAAAATATCATATTCATGAATTTCTAATGTCCTTTGGATCCGAACGATATCAGTTTTCAAAAACCATGCCCTAGTACACTGGACGGAAAAAATATTCCGTTAATACCAATAGACTCGTAAAAATATAAGATTTTCAAAAATATCAGTTTTAGAATTTTTCGGTAGTTAAAAATTACAGATATCACATTTATATGCGTATTTTTATTACTACCGGTATTTTAATGTCTAGCTTACTATTCATACTACTTTTCTACTATTCATTACTATTTTTTTCTCTATCTCTACTTTTTCTTACTACCTATTCTTACACCTACATACCTATTTCTTACAATTTTCTTTTCCCATAAAAATTCTACACCACATATTACTAAAATTCTCTTACACTTTTCTTCTAAAATTAATTTTTAATCAATTTTCTCTCTCCTTCTTTCCCATTGCCGTCTACCTTCTCTTTCTCTTCACTCTCAATTATTTTCTTTTTCAATTAATTTAATTACATCTAATTTTCACTCCAAAATTCTATAAATACCCCATTCCTCCTTCATTCTTTCACACAACTCATTTTACTATCAAAACTCCCTCAAATTCACTACACAAACACTCTCCACAAAATTTCTCTCTACCAAAACTCTCTTAAACCAATTCTTCACAAAAATCATTCTTTATACACAAACTATCCACCACATATCACTATCCATATAATACCTCATTCATCTATCATCTTCATACTACATAAATACTTTAGGTAAAATTCTTCCAACCATTTATTTACTCATGTTATATAACTTAACATGACTATGGTGTTGTTTTGAAACTCATATGAGTAGTAAAAGCAACAACATGTTCATGCTTTGTTCTTGTACATAAAATTCAAATTTTATTATGTTGTTATTATGTTCATATATATGTTGATTTTGTTGTTATTATTATGCTAACTTCTTGTTCATATCTAACTAAATATATTTATGTATTTATATATAATCTTTAGAGCATATAAGCTTACTTGTTATTTATTTGTTTTCATGCTTTGTAATTTATTTATTTCATACTATTTTAAGACTAGTCTTTCTAATCTTAGACTTGTCCATATCAAGTCAAAACAACCTTTTCTTTATTTCCTTTATTCTTTTTGGGACTAGGCTATTCTCAGTCCGTGATGCCTTGATGAAGCAAAGGCTCCCAATATTTAACCGGGATACCTTGATGAAGCTAAGGTTCCCAATATTTGATAGTTTATTATCTTGCTTGTTATTATTTGCTTCTAGTATCTTTCTCATATTTTTATTATTTTACATGCTCATAATACATGCATCTACATAATGATATTGTCTCAACTAAATTTAAAAGTAGAATCTTACTTTATTAAAAGAATTTGAAACTAAATTTTCTGTTATATAACTTGTTATTAAATAATGGAGTTATTACCAACAACATAGAAATGGAATAATATAAGTTTTCACAAAGTTTTCCTAAAATAGTTTTACTAAGGAAATATAAGAAATAAACACTTTCTTTTCGTAATATGGTAACCTAAGTTTTAGGAAAATAATTTGTTGGTATTGAAAGTTTTTACTAAAAGTTTAAGATTAACTCTTTTAAACTCCATAACAAAATCAAGAATCAAACTAGTTTTCAAAGTTAAGATAAAATCAACCCATAAAGTTATAAACCCATTTAGAAAAATAATGATTTTTCAAGTTTCTAAAAGGAACTTATTTTCAAAAATATAAATATGAAAGATAAAAACAAAGGAATTTATCAATAAAGAGGATTCTTTTCAAATAAAAATTATAGAATAAATAAAAGACCAAGTTTTAGAAAACAAGAACTTATATTTTAAACAAGAAATATAAGAAGGAAAAACTCATTTTCTAAAACCATTCTAAATGCAAATTTATAAATAGGTTATCAACAACTTAATAAACTTTTGATAACTTTGATCTTTTATCACTAGAAGTAAAAAATTATAAAAGACCAAAGTTGAAGGAAAATTTTCTTGTTTTAGAAAAAGAAATGAGGAAAATAAAATAAGAATATACTCATTTATAATAACTTAGGAAAATATAAAATTTCTTCAAAATACTTGAAAAGAAATTTGTCAAGTTAAGTTTTAATACTTTAAAATGAATTGTTTTATGAAATAAATTGTTGAGACACTACCATTAGAATTTTTGCATATAAAGTGAGCTTATCTATATACTCAAGAGATTTATCAATCATATATATATATATTAATATATATACTTTTACTAAATGATTTTTTAATGAAGTTGAGATGGAAAATTGTTTTGTAAAATTTAGAAATATTCGTTTTAAATCTGTACCCAATGGTTTCGGAACCTAAACAACCTTATATGACAAAAATAACCTTAGAAATGAATAGATCTTTTCGAATAGGTAGAAAACGGTATATTATATTTGAAATTCCGAGTTAAAATGAGCAAGTTATGAACATTTTAAATTGGAATTTCATTCTATGTGATTTTGACGAACATAGAATTAGAAAGTTTAAGTAGAATTTCTATGAAATACTCATCTTGGGTATTTCTTTTGTCTAGGTGACGAAGGATACGAGATTACCCTTCCCGAGGATTGCTACGATTAAGAAGATTGCGAAATGGGCAAGTGAGTTATTTCTCTTAATTTTGTTACTTTGCTTGTGCTTGTAAAGTAGTGGCATTCGCATACTGAGGAAAGATAAAAAAAAAAAAAAAAAAAAAGATATGTATGGGGAATACGGGGATATGTATATATGTGATTCTATGCTTATGTGTGAAATGAAGATTAAGAATATCGCAACTTCAAATTTCCTGTTTATGTTTTTTGTTTACTTACTTATACGATTGCTTATTGCTTTGCCAAAATTGATTGATCGCTCCTAATAAACCTTAATAAGGTTTGGCTTAAGAAAAATAAAATGCTCATGCATAGCATCCATCGAGTCACATTCTTTCGGAAGCTGTTACTCCTACGCGTAGAGTTGGATTGGCTATTATCATGGTAGGATACGGCTAGACATCAGCACGGGGCGGTTCCGAACCGGGAACCCCCCGAACCGTCACCGGCGGTTCCGGACCCGGGAACCGCCCCATGGGTGACGGTTCCGAACCGTTGGAGGACCCGCCGGAAACCGGCGGGTCCAAACGGTTCGGCGTGGTGGAACCGTCGGTTCAACCGCGTCCGGAACCGTTATTCCGGAACCGGAACCGGCGGTTCCAACCCGCCAGAAGGAGAAAAAAAAAAAAAAAAAACAAAACGTAAAAAGAAAAATGCCGGAGCGTGCGGGCATTTGAAATTTGGGAGAGGGGGGGGGGGGGGGGGGTAGAGGGAGGCGGCGTTGGGGCAAAGGGGGGGGTGGTGGGGGGGGGGTGGGTGGGTGGGGGGGGGGGGGGGGGGGGGGGGGGGGGGGCCAGGGGCAGCATTTGGGGGGGAGAAAAAAAAAAAAAAAAAAGATAAAACCAAACAAAACAGAATAAGTCAATATTGTCGGCAACGCAAATGAAGAAATGAGGAGGGGGGCCTTGCACCGTGCAGTAGTATGTCCAAAAAAAAAATGCAAAACAACAAAATCACCGAAAGTTGAAGAGTTGAAAAATTATCAACGGCTGGGGAAAGTTGGAGAGTTGAATCAGGCAACTCATGTTTTGATATTTTACGCACGTAAGGAGCTCTATAAATATAAGAGTTTCATTCAAAAAACAACGAAACATTCAAAAGCTCATTACAACCTTCACAGATTGAGTTTTCTTAAATTATCAACCATTCCCGTGTTTTAAAAATATCAGACATTCATGTGTTTGATATTGCTTGTTATTTTGTAGACTATCTCGCACAAAGGAGTTATCCAACAACACTTATTTATCGTGTTTGCTCTTAAATTTTCAATTCTTCTAATACTACCACTCACATTAGTACGTAATCGTTGTTTATAAAAAGGCTAGATGGCTTCCTTTTTCTTTGGTGGTTCATCAAAAAAATCTGCAAAGAAAGACAAATTAAAGGCGAAGATACCAGAGTGCCAGCAAGAGCCTACTATCAATGTAGATGAGGATGCTGACTGCTATGACTTTAATGAGCCTCGGGTATCCGACTTTGATTTCACACCTGAACAATTCCCTCCGATTCCACCAGGTTTCGAGACAGTCAATCCAGTTTACCATCAACAAGGAAATGATGATAATGACTCCCAAGATCCGGAAAATGGAACAACTACCACAACATGAAGCCGATGATTATGGCGGTTTGGGTGAAGAAATACACCCCTCCATTGAGACAAATCCATCCACAAAGCCACCTCGACCATATAAGTCTAATATGTTCACCAAACATTTTAGGAAGGTCGAAGGGCCAGATGGGAAGACTAGGGCGCATTGCAATTATTGCAATGCAAACTATGCCTTTTCCAAGGGAGATGGATATGGTAGTCTTTCCAAACATCTAAAGTCAAAGCATCCTAGTGAGTATGGTTTGGATCCATCACAACAACAAATATCACGATCGAGTTCCAAGAAAGAAGCAAGGCTGTGGCATTTTAATGAAGAACAATATCGTGATGCCATGGTGCAAATGATAAGCGGGTTGCATTTGGGTTTTAATGCAAGCGAAAATGCAGATCTTGTTTATTGCCACCAAGAAACATTGCAGCCACAAGCACCTAAATGGAGTGCTACGACAATGAAACGACATTGTCTAAAAATGTACCGCAAGGGTAAGGGACAGCTCCAAGCAACTTTTTCTGATCTCGATACATGTGTGTCCATCTGTTCTGACATTTGGACTGATAGATGGGGTGAAAGTTCGTATATGGGGATTACATCTCATTGGATTGATAGACATTGGGTAATGCAAAAGAGATTAATTGCATTAAGAAAAATGGATGGATCCCATACAGCTCAAAACATATATGCCACAATACGGATAATTCTTGATGAGTACGGGTTGACACAAAAAATTTTTTCAATTGGATTCGATAATGCTGCAGCAAATACAGCAAGTATTTCTGATCTTCAATCGTTATGCCAACCAACGCTTGGGGGTACCTTTTTCCACATAAGATGTGCATGTCACATCTTAAATTTATGTGTGAAAGATGGAATGGATTCTTTAAAAATCCGTACATCTCCGATAAAAGCTGTGGTTGACTTCATTACCGACCATCCATCTATTAACAGAGAATGGCGAAAATGGTGTGGTGTGCATGGCAAAAAACCGAGAAAATTCAAAAAGGATGTGCAACACCGATGGAATTCGACGTACGAGCTTCTAGCTAGCACGGTACCATATAAGGAATTGCTATGTAGCTTCGCCATTGCACATGTACCAAACATACCATTGCATCCTAATGAATGGAACTTCTGTAGCAACTTGTTGCAGCTGTTGAAGGTCTTCTATGACTGCACAAATGTTTTCTCCCGTGTGTACAATCCCAGTGTCCATCTCTTTTTACTGGAGGCCTGCAACATCATCGGGACACTCCAACAGGTAAGATCTGATCCAATTTTGCAAATGTGTGTTAACGATATGACTCGCAAGTGGTTGAAGTATTATAGGGAAATTCCTATGATATACAACGTGGCATGGTTGTTGGACCCACGCAACAAAGTTGAGGGACTTCGCGAAGTCCTGGATTACTATTACGATCATGTGGACAAGTTGTCAGACACTCAAGACATTTATGCAATTTCTGCTCATAATGTCGTGAAAGAGACAAGTAATGTGCTGTTGAACTTATATTCTCAATTTAGTAGCACATATGGTGGACAAATACCCACCAGTCCAGCAACCCCAAGTAATGCCCCCATATCAACCACCGTGGAGAAGCCCGGAGTGGTGCTCCAGCATCGGCGGTTCAAAAAGCACCGTGGCATAGGCGGTAGTGGATCAGACTCTGAGATTGACAAGTACTTGAACACGGCATTCGAGTTTGGTGACATGGTGGATGCATACAACTTTGACATCTTAGACTGGTGGAAACGTCACCAGGAGACGTTTCCAATACTATCTCGAATCGCTAGACAAGTATTGGCTGCACCTGCTTCAACTGTGGCAGTTGAGCAAGCATTCAGCATTGCTGGGCAGCAGTTGGATGAGCATAGGTCCCGGTATGGTCCCGCGACGGTTGAGGCACTAGCTTGCAACCATGATTGGACTCGTGCAGAACGACGGCAACAAGACTTGAAAGACTACTCAAGTGAGGAAGACGAGTATTTCAGTGACTTCAACTCATCTGCGGGAAGCACAGCTGCGACCTCTCCGGGAACTAGTCCAGGCTAATGAGCATTAACTTTACATTTACTCGATTGATATTATTCTACTATGAGTGTTGGTATTGTAGTCAAGATGAATGAACTGTGTGATTTTAGTTAGTTATTTGTGGTTGTAATAGTTAGTGTGTTCATGTTGTAGTAGAGGTAATATGTAATGTTTGGCGCAATAAAATTTATTCGTCATCGTTTGCCTATATGTTAATCGACTTCTATGTGTTCCGTAATTATGTTTATTATTTGTTAACCATTATATTTTATTTTAAAAAATTTTAAATGTTTACTTTGGGTATAAATAAGTTATAATTGTTTTTGTTGATTTTATGATTTTTGTTTTCTTTATTTTTTCCAAAAAAAAAAAAAAAAAAAAAAAAAAACGGTTCACGTGGAACCGGAACCGGAACCGCCAGAACCGGCGGTTCCTTGGAACCGTGAACCGCCCCGGCTCTCGCGTTCCGGTTCCGGTTCCACAAAATGTGGAACCGTGAACCGGCGGTTCCGGTTCGGTTCCGGTTCGGTCCGAACCGGCCGACCTCTAGATACGGCCATGCTCCTTCTTAGAGAATCCAAATGGCTTAGGGATTGCGACTTTAGGTTGGAGCCGAGCCAACCGAACGCTTTGTGTGGGGACCGGGAGACTAGCAATAGAAGGTCGTGGATCTTCATCACCAATTCCCTAACCTTTGATACGGTGGGGTAAATCCGTTCTATATATGGTTTTCGAATAACTATATATATTTGTGTAATCACGTGATTGTTGTATTATATGCATAGCATATATGTGAAAATTTAAATGAACTTATTTGAATCCATAGTGTGAATGAACCGGAATACCTCACTAAGATAGTTGTAAGCTTATACCCCCATATATTTTGTTGAAACAAGTATACCCGTGGCTTAAATCGAAGATCATGACATAAAAAAAGTCATGGAAAGATATTAAACTTTTATGAAGGCAATGGGAACATAAGATGAAGTTACTTTGTAAGGTTCCTTATATGTAATGTATGCTATGTTAGTGCTTTGGAAATTCAAAGAAGTGTATTTATTTTGACTTGAAGACAATAAAGGGATATGTCCCTAAGAATTATAATTTACCATGTTTATATTTTATGATAAGTATTCTTTTTGCCTTGTTACTTATTCATTATCAATGTAAATTGTGCTACTCTGATGAGTTTCCTTGGTTGTCATGTATGCCTTGTACATGATATGGAAGCCCTTGTGTGACTGAGGTAGTCATTCTTAGGCTTTAGTATTATGTATGGCGGACTGACACGTTTAGGGTATCCCTTGGGGTGTGACAAGACTAATGTACCATAGTTCTAAACTGTGTTATTTCGCTGGCTTAATAAAGATAATAATTAGATTGTTTGCGTTAGATTAAGTTGCATTTGATATATATATATATATATGTGTGTGTGTGTGCTGTGTGTACTTATGCATTTGTTTTATGGACTGATGTACTAGGCGTTTTCGCTTATTTCTTTCTTTTTCAGATACAGGTGATGAAGACATAGTTTATGATCTTTCTAGTTATGATTTATTTTGATCATGGGGATGGCGATAGTGATCTAGACTACCCTCTTGAGAAATAGATGCAGATATGATTTGGAGAAAAGAGCCTTTAGCCTTTTGCAAATTTTGGAATAATGTTAGAATTCATATTTTTGTTTTAAAGAATCTTGGATTCTTATGTTTTGTGATCTTTAATAATTTTCCTAAGACTTTTATGAATTTATGGAGTTAGAAAGAATTTTTGGATTTGTTGGCTTTGGTTGATGCCAAGTGAGTTTTGATCAACACGATGTTTGAAAATATTGTTATTTACAGGTTTTGAACCTTTTGTTGTGCCCTATGAGAGAGTTATAGAGATTATATTTTATATGTTTTTAATTGTGGTTTTTAGTTTTAGAGCCTTTGCATGTCTTCTTAAGAGAAAAACACATGGCGGGTTGTATTCGCCTTAGTTTAGGGCATTACAGCAATATTAAGGGTGATTAAACAATTATCACATACACATAAGCCAAATAATAATAATTATAACAACAACAATCACTTAAACAACCATTCATAGGTTTCAATATACTTAGAATCTATTGTCACACAATCATAAATACAGATGCATATCTCATGAATCCCCATTCATGTCCATTTTTATCTTGCACCTAGTATTCTAGTGTCATTAAGTATAAGCACATAAAAAGAATATGTACGAAATAACTCACTCAGCCATTAGAGCATTTCTTTTGTCAAAATAACCCTCAAGGAAGGTGGGGTTGTCTTCTTCGTCACTTGAATGAAGGGATAAAACCTAAAATAAGTCTCTTGTTTGAAACTCCTAAACTTTATTTCTAAGAATTCTATTTTTGTTATATTTCCCGGTTACATAAGTTAGACTTAAAATAGTCATAACTAAGTCATATCAAGTCTAATTTTTGCATATGAGTAATCCATTTCTATCTACTTCGAATGTTATATCTATTTTTAAGGTTATATTGGTCATATGAGATCATTAAGGCCTTAGGTCAGTAGGGGTCAAGTTGATTCCACAATTGTTTTAACTCAATTTCAGTATTTTTCTAAGGTTAAAGCCTATAGGCCTTCTAACATGCATATACTTCTATATGCAATTATAAATGCAATATGAAAATTAAAATATCAAGTACTCATGGTTTTGGTGATGTGAAAAACGATCCTCTTAGAGGAGTTTTATAGTATACCAAAACAATTGAAAATGAAATCAAAACCTTTTTAGTGTAATCAACCTCACAACTTTTAAAACAAGTGAATCAAAATAGAAAAAATGAAGTTTTATACCTTGATCATGGTATTTGTCATTTTAAGAGAAATTTTTCACTATAAAAAAATTGAACTCATGTGTTTGTAAGAGTAATTTTTTAAAGTTTCATATTCTTGCATCTATTCCTTGTGTCATGGCATTTTACGAAAATAGGGGGGTTTTGTTTTCAATTTTTTTTCCTACTAAAATGATGTTTTTACAAGGATCAAAACTAAATTTTTTGAAAATATTTTACATAACAAATAATTATCATAATGGAAAGGTTTAAAGCAACTTGAACTTTCCATCTTGTGCTAGGCCCTCTAAAACATGTAATGAGCATTATGATGGTCTCATGATCATCACATTTTCTGTACTCTCATTTTAAAGACTCTTGGCCATCATAGCACCAAAAGTTCAAAATCATATTATAATCATTAATAATATCACCATGTGCATACCTTGACCAACAAACATAAATATGAAACATAAAACAACATAAAGGAAAATGAGAGTCTTAAATTTAGGACAAGGCTCTATGAGACTTTGAAATGGACAAGTCTTCACAAGGTTTGAATATGGACAAGTTTAAGACTAGAATTTAGGTTAGTCTTCTCTTTTTAAGATTTAAATTGTACAAGTTTTCGAGACTTTGATTTAGGACAAGTCTCATCAATCATAAAATAAAGTGCATGAAAATAAAGAAAAGTAAATCACATGTTAGATTAGTAAGCTTCCATACTGTAAGGTTATATACATACATGGCATATAGATACTTATATAGAGAGTTAGGTAAGTATATATAAAGCAAAAAACAACATGAACATGAACATATTGTAAAGTTAAAATCAAATATGATGCCTTACATTTTTCACCCTAACATCATGCATCATCAAGAGACTCTCATGGAAATGGCATTAAGGCACATACAATTCATCATAAACAATGTAGGTAAGGATTTGAGAGTGTTTACCTAAACAAAAGTTGGAAATGTGTGTGTGTGTGTGTGAAAATGGAAGGCCAAGAGAGAGAAATGGAAGGGAGAGTGGCGGTAGAGAAAGGGAAAGTTAGAGAGTGTTTTGGAGTATAAACAAAGGTTTAGGTAAAGTGTGAGAAGTGAAGGTAGTGAGGGGTATTTACAGAATGAGATGAGAGGAGAAGTGAAACATAAATGAGAGGAGCCCGACATCTTATGGAGGTGGGGAAGGGAAGGGGAAGAGAGAAAAGAAAAGATGTGATGGAATAGATTGTGTAAGGTATGGTCTGTGTAAAAATAGAGAGGTGTAGATGAATAGGGAAGAATAGTTGGCATGAAAGTGATTGAAATGAATAGTAATGAATAATGATGAGTAGTGTAGAAGGAATGACAAATATTTATTGGTATTTGTTCGGTTTGATGATAAAAGGGGTTTAAATGATGTTTTTGAGAGTCGATAAATTGATATATGATTAAAGAAAATTATCTTATATTATTTTATTATTAATTACTATTTGATTTGTGTTTTCTTGATTTTCATGTCTTAAATCAAATATTAGATTCATTCATTTTATGGTTTCAGTAGTAATCATTTTATCCGATTTTTGCTACATTTTTACTTAAGCATTTTCTTAAGTGATCAACATCCAAGGTTTCAAAATTTACCTTATCCATCTATCAGTCTAGGGTTTTTAAACTTATCTGATTGTATCTAGGGTTTTTAGGGTGTGCATTTATTTTGATCCCATTTAGGGTTTTGGTTTTGGTTTTAACTCTACGGTTCTTTTCTAAACTATTGAAAAATCTAATGGCTTAAACTCATCATGTCCATATGAAATGCCACCTGCCATCCTTTGACCCTCTTGCCTCCACATCTCAGCATTAGTCTGGATGGTTTACACATCAACTTACATCTATCACAACAATTGTGCCGCCACCCTAGTCAATGAACCCATAGCCTAAAGTATCCCTCTAGAATTCACCGACACTTGTTAAGCTCCTTACTGAAGAGGGACCTAGGCTATTGATCCTCATGAACCTCCTTCTCTCTATTGTTCTAGAAGAACTAGATACTACAATTCTCCTAGCATTATAAAAGAAATAGTAACAGGTCGACGTATTTATAAAGTAAGCTAAACAAGATAATAATCTGTCTGTTTGCATGATTTTAAATTAAAACAAAAAAGATTAAATTGTAACACTTCAAAATAAATGCCCCTTAACCTACTTTCATCATTGTTCACCGTTATGGAGTTCACCACTTAGCTCCCTAGAGATCTTAAACTTAAGTATGATATTACTTAAACTATAGCAACCTAAATATAAAAGCGAGTATAATTCACCACGTGTCCATATTATATATAGATATACTAATGTCTCATTTACTTCGTTGTATGGAATAAAGGGGGAATTGCATTCCAATTCAATAGGAATGTAATATGGTTGTAATGGCTATTATAATATTTACTTAGTGTAAAAATTTAAACAAGTAATTGTTAAAGTAAAAGATAAAATAATTATAATACCCCTTATCTTTGTTATGAAAAATGAGATAATTATATGGGTGATATATATAAGATGGGGGTATTTATGACAAAATTAGAAAAAAAAAAAACCATTGTATAGCAATTCATGGGTATGAAGACATGAATTGCTATTCATCATTTTACATAATACAATTCATTATGAATTATCTGTCTCCTCAAATGTACAACGTAATAGTAAATTTTCGTAGAACAAGAAGGGAAAAAAAACCATTTATATCAACTGAACATAGGACATAAGGCTCAGAACCTACTAGAAACCACATTTGATAGTTATTATAACACCAAACACATATAAAGCATATTAACTCCAAATCAACAAAACAAAAAACTCAACTCCATGCTTGTATGAGAGTAATCACAAACCTACTATCGCTAGTACTAGATAGCCAAACCAACAAATAACTAGGGTCCATGCCCTAACATAACACAATAGTATATGAAAGTATGAGCCATAATCACACACATATATAAAAGTCCTTGCTTCCAAAAGACAAATAAACTATTCTAATCTTCAATTGGGTAGTCCTCTCCACTAGCATCATCCCCGTAGTCAACTACCATGTCATAATCAAATAGATCAAACATAACAAGAGTGTCATTTGAACATGAGAAGAAGATAGGAGTGAGCCAAAGCCTTACACACTAATATCACACATACATGCAGATGAGCATACAAGAGGCAATCATACATGCATTCATCAAAAAGTACGTAGCAAACATTCAATTGCTATCTTTAAATTAGCCATACAAGCAACAAATAATAACTTATATCTCCATTTACAAACACATAAATAATACATATATATGATGTTGGGTACTACCTAACATTCATACGACCATGAGTCATCTAAATTTACTCAAATCATCTCTAAATACAACTCCACCAGGGACAATGCCACATAAAGATTATAGGATGCCACGTTAGCTCACTAATGTCTGATCCACTAACCACAATCAAGCACAAGAAACACATCACTTAAAGTCAAATAGTGGTTAATCTTGTTTTCGAGTGTTTACCTAAGACAAGCACAAGAAACAAATAAGGTAAAAGCATACTGAATGGTTAACTTAGACAGCATCCAACACTTTACTACTTCTACACTACCTAATGTTAAGACCATTAATTCATACTTAGAGTCCTATGTGACATTTTGTGTTTTATTTGGTTATTTAAAATATAAATTTATGAAATCGACGTTCAGTTTACCTTATCTTGATTTCAAGGTTTTAAAGTGGAAGTTGTAAGCCTCGATTTTCTTGTAAACCAAGCTTGACTTTGGAAACCAAATCGGAAACCGAAACCTAAACCGGAATAGCTAGGGTTAGAAAGAAACCTAGAAACCTAAGTTCAACTTCACCAAGAATAAAACCATAGAACTTTTGAGAGCAAGTTAATCTAGATTATAGTTTTAAAGAATATATCGAAACATAAAAAGATCACTTTTAGAAATTATCTGTTTGAACTCGACGGGATCTATTCCAGAAAACTGGGCCCGAGACTCGAAATTAAAAAAATATTATGGAATACTCTTTAAGACCGGAATTTAATAAGGAATTCAAAATATATATTTATTATAATTTTTCGGTTTATAAAAATTACAGTTATAGCCTATTTTTTTTTTTACTAACGGTAATTTAATTGTCTAATCTACTATTCATTACTATTCACAAGTACAAGCCCATACCCTACTCACACTCACAAGCCATACCCCTACTCTTACATCTACACTTTACTCATTACCATTTTCTTTTCCCATGCAAATTATCACATTTTATTACACAAAATTGATTTTCAAAAATACAACACTCTCTCTCCCCTTCCTTCCCTCTCCTCCCTACCTCCCCCACCCCACCCCCCCCCCCCCCCCCTATGGCCGGCACAAATCCCCTCCATTATCCCTCTCATTTGTCTTATTTTCTTCCTTTATTTTAATCACACAAACCTAATCCAATTCCTTATATAACTCCTTTATGCCTTCACCATTTCATTTTCTTTCATTCTTTATTTTCACTTTTGGAAATTTACAAAAATCTCTCTTTTCTCTCTCCCTTGCCGTGACTCTCCAATACACACACACTCATACACATTTTTTTTTTCTTCAAGTCCTCCTATCTTACAAGATAAATAGGTAATGAATCTATACACTATCACCACAAAAACATGTAATGACAAGATCATTCATGTGGATTCACATAAAAATCCCCATGAGCTTCATGTTAGGGATGTGAAATCACTAAAACATGATGATCAAGCCATCACAAGTTGTGGATCTTATGTTTAAGCTCATATTTTTGTCATGATCATGATATATGTTCATATAGTGATGATTTTATGTAGGAATCTTGCTATTACATTATTATCATAATAGTATACTTCATTTCATGCATCTAACATGATCATCACACTAAGATCTAGCTTTTAAACATCCATCTTTTACATGTCATTTGAGATCTCATGCATTTATTTTGTTTAGAAGGAATAAATGGCCATAAAGATTTTTGTCTTATGTAAATGAATGTTTTGTTTATTTCTAAAAATTAGGATATTTATGAAGATAAGCCAAAAAGCTCAAGAAAAATTTTGTTTCATCAAAATAAACTTTTGTAAATTTCGGATGGAAAAAGATTATATTTCGAAAACCTATTTTTCAACTCCAAAACATGAGTTTTATGTGAAAAATGAAGGGCTATGGAATAGGTGTCAATTGGAGATGATTTTAATAAGTTAATGGTAGATCTTCTAAGGGAAATTTGTCAAACAAGATATATTTACAGATAGAAATTTGGATCTTATGTTAGTTACATGAAATTCTTAACTAGGAAAAGAGGATATGTAAAAACCTATTTTTCAAACCCAAAATGGAAGTTTTATTAAAGAAAGAAGCCCTTAGGGGATAAGAATAGTGGAGCCTTAATTTTTAAGTATCAAATGAGTTTTTCTTAATGAAATCACCTCAAAATCATTTTTTTCAAAATTCGAATCTAGGAATAGCCCATATTTAAACACTTGTTTACAAAGTGTAAAATGAGGATTTTTATTGAAAATGAAGACCTTAAGGTAGACATAGCAAAGACTTAATTTTAGCAAGAATAAATAAATTTTATTAAGGAAAATCTCTAAAGCAAATGTGACTTGTCAAGAACACAAAACTAGTCTTGCTAAGTCAGGTATTTATGACATCTTGTAAGTAGAAGCTTTCTAAAAATATTCTTCCAATAGATTATCATCAAGAACATACATATAGGAAGCTCATGACATACCATTCATGATAATAACTTGTTAATATTGCATGCATATTTGGCATGGATTGTTTGGCTACTGATCAGATCTGATCAGACTTTTCTAGACTTGAAATTTTTCAAAATTGAGATATTATATTAGAATTAGATAGATCTTTCAAAATAGATAGGAATCGATATATAATTTGCAAAATTCCGAGTTAAAATGACCAAGTTATGGCCGTTTTAAGTTGGAATTTTCATTAATGACGAGAATTATGAACTTAATAGTTTTTATTGAAATAAAATAGATTAGATATGAATTGAAATACTCATTTGCGTATTTCTTTCATTTAGTGACTTGGATCCCAAGGATTCGTTACCACCGAACTATTATTACTAAGAGACTGGCGATTAATGGTCGAGTGAATATTACTTCCTAATTTCATTTCTTGATTGTGTTTGTAGTGATTAGTTGCACTAGATTATGAGGCAAAAGATAAAAATAGATTTGCATGATCGGAATTATGGGGGATTATGTATGCTTGTTGATGAGTTGAGAAATTGTATTAATAATATCGGAACCGGGTGGTTAACTTATGTTTGTTTAAAGTATTATAGGATTGATTGTCTGCGAGATTGGTTGATCACCTAGAAATTGGTATTAATATTTATTCGGATTGATAAATTAACATGGACATAATCACTTCATGATGGGGATGGAGCATTAGCTTATGTTGGTACTTAATCCGTAAACGGCTAAAAGTTGGTTGATCGTGATTCATAAACGATATAAGTTGTTACCCGTGTTCCATAAACGGCACATTAATTTAACGGTAGTACCGTATTGTTAATCTGCTAACCGAATGGATGGTGTAAATCTATTCACATATGATTTCTAGTTGATCATATGTCTTGTTTATTCACGTTGTTGATGCATTCCATATGGTTGAATAAATAACTTGATTGAATGATTTGTTATAAATGTCTTTATGGAAATATTCACTCACTAAGCTATTGTAGCTTACGCCCCCACAGCTTTTTCTTACTGCAGTTTTCATATATATGGCTAAGGCCGAGGCATCCTACCGAGCAGGTATAGGAATTAGGAGTTTCCATTAGAAGTTTGTGTGTTTGATTTTGTATAGACTTCTATAGAAAACCCTAATATTTACCAGATGACTGTAAAAGACCACTTTTAAACTTGATATTCTTTTATGGGGGAATGCCCCTAGAATTTTTGTAATTAATTATGTGGACTCATGGTTTATATTCTGATGCTACTTATAGTATGTCAAATTAAACTATTTATCTCCATTGGTTCATGTATTCTATTGTTGTAAATGTACGCCTTGCATTGTATGAGACTTTGGATGATTGTGGTAGTAATTCCTAAGTCTCATAAAGTATGCAGTGGGCTGTTACGTTTAGGGTACCTTATAGGGCGTGACAGTTTAAGTTGTATCAAGCATAATTATAAAGCATGACAATAGAACTTAAAAAGCTTAAGAGTTTAAGTATTTAAACAATAGGTAAAAAGGGAGTTAAAAGTTTAATCTAACTAGAAGACTTTTCTTGGTGTAGGTTTCTTTAGGGGAAACTCGGGAAAGGGGAAGGAACTTTGTTAAGAGGCATGAAGAAACTTTTTGGAATATCACTTAAGATTGAGAACTTTATGCGAAGACTTTGCTTTAGCTCAAAGACCCCGAACAATGGTTGAAATGTATAAGATGTGGAAGGAAGGTCTTAGGTATAGATGATGGGTGCCAGTGGTGGACAGATTAGATATGATCCCATTAGAAGAAGGAGATGGACCATGTTGGTAACTATCTATACAATGGAAGAATCATAGTAGAATATGGATGTGAGTTGATGTTGAGGGCGGCTACTTTTATCTTGAAAAATGAAGGAAATCCTACTCATCCAGACTTTAGAGTATGGAATAGTATTGGATCTTTATATGTCTATGCCCATGATGACCTAATGGATCATGGAGAGTAGAACATAGCTGATGCTAGGAACCACTTCATCTGGTAGGGAGTATACCTAGACATTATACCACCATCTATAGGGATCCAAACCCCTCATGCTAGTGAGATCGGGATGCAATTACCAAATGAGCCTGTGGAAAAAATAATGATGATGAGAATGATGATGGGAATGAGAATGAGAATGAAGGAAATGAAGAGGAAGAAGAGGATCCGAATTGGGTTGAGGAAGAGGAAGCTAGAACACCACCACTTATGATGATAGAGGAGGACCCAATCATGAGCTAAACCCACCAAATATGGACTTTGACAGAGATTTGGAGATCCCCGATTATGTAGGATAGAAACTGATCCAGATCCAAGTATTTGGAGAGATATTTCATGAGGTTAATGAACACCCTAGGGTGACCAATGAGTTATTCAATGATCCTATGGAGGTGGAGAATGAGGAAAGCCATATTAAGGGAAGCAAGAGAGACTGTAGACCGAATTTGGGAAGAATCTGGAAGAGAGTTGCGAATAGAAGAGAATAGTGAGAATATACAAAGAGCAAGAGAAGAAGAAGAGGAAGGGGAACAGGAACAAGAAGAATTGACTCAACCCCTAGAAGAAGGAGGTTGATCGTAAGAGCTTACCTATGCTAGTTCAATTGTAAGGACGATGGAAGTTCATCTAGTAGAGGTCGACTTCCACATCCGACCCTGAAGACTGACTGATAAAGAGGAGAGATGGAAGCAAGTCTAACCCTTATAGTCCAATAGAAATTTGTTATGAGCAATGCGGGATGCTAATTTGCTCCTAGGTTCTTTAACGGATTTAGTATGATGTAACTTTGTCTTTTATCTTTTGTTTCTTTAATCGATTAGTAAGATGAAAAAAAAGGATTAGGTCTAGAATAGCGGTATGGCAAGTTTTGTGTACTTAAAGTAAAAATCTTGACTCATGTAACACCTCACTTATTTAATGAAATCCTATATGTTTTGTTCAAAGAAATCTTACCATTTCTTAATATGAGTAATAACGTACGACAACTAATTAAAAGTTTATGCTATAATCATAAAGGACAATAACCAATTTTAGGACATGGCATCATCTCATTCATTGCATCATCATGATTGATTTTAACTTTGTGATTTTACAATGAGCATTTGTGTTTAAATGTTTTCTTTGAGTTTGTTCTTGAGATTTCCTGATTTGGAATTCCTATTTTAATCCTTTGGTTTTGTGAAGGTTTAGTTGATTCTGTAAATTCTGTGATTTCAAGTTAAACTTTATAACACAAACTTAAAGCGAAACTTTAAAACTTACAAAATAATGTACAAACAGACAAAACCGACATATTCACAATCGGGAGCAAGAACCTATCCCGAATGAAGCAAATAATGAGAACCAATCCGCTATACCTCAACAAACCAATCGGGAGTAGCAAACCAAAATCCTCAAAACAAAGTGATGAATGAGATTGGACAATTGGCCAATATCTTAAATACATTCATCCAAAATCAAAATCAAAATCAAAATCAGAACCCGCACCCAGAGCAAAGTGTAAGGGATTCTGCCTCGCTACCACTACCACCTGCAAATCACCAGGAAGTGACTGCTGAGGGCCCAGCTCCACCGGAGGAGCATTCTTACAATGCACCCTTACCATCGCCTCCACCCTATAGAAGGCCTCACCGAAGCTCTCTACTGGATTTTATAAAGAGCAACTTGATGGAGCTTTCGACAAACCCGACGAAGCCAAAGATTGGCTGGCTTAAGTTGAGCACTCCTTTACAGCTTTTGAGATTCCACCATATCTCCAGTTGGAATATGGAACTTATATGCTAAGATATAACGCAAGAGTTTAGTGGGAATCTAAAAGATGGAGCTTAGCCCCACTTGTCACATGGGAGTCTTTCTGCAGAGAATTTTTGGAAAACTATTTTCCTTCTAGTCTAAGAGTGAAGTACAGTGCAGATTTCCTGCATGTTAAGCAGAAAGGTAGAATAATAGAATAGTATGAGACCGAATTCACTCATCTGCTACAATATGCACTTGAATCTTTTAGGGATAGCGAAGACCTAAAAAAGCAAGTATTTCTGGGAGGTCTAGACGAGAACCTAAGGATTAAACTAGAGGAGTTTGGAATGAAAACCTACCCGGAGTTGGTAAAAAAAAGCTAAGGTAATTGAAGGAGCTAAGAAGAGGATGTAAGCCCTCGTTTTCTTAGCAAGCTGAATTCGGTTTAGGAGATTGGAACTGAAAATTGAAACCCTTAAAGACTACTCTAGGACCAGTTGGACCTAGAAACCCTAAGTCCGATAATCCTGAGAACGAAACCCTAGAACAATAGAAATGAGTTAACTCCAGAATATAGCCCTGAATAATTTATCAAAACATAAAAGGTTAGAACTCGGAACAATTTATTCGTTTAGACCCAATCGAGATATATTCTCGAAAACAGGTCCTCGAGACTCAGAAATAGAAAAATAATATATAGCACTCGTTAGAACCGAAATCTAATAAGGAATTCAAATATATAATAATAATAATTTTTCGGGTTATAAAGATTACAGTTATAGCCCTTTTATCGTATTTTCATTACTAGGTAATTTAGTTGTCTAATCAATTTTTTTATTTCTTTCACATTATTCACCAAGTACAACTATCCATACCCTATTCTTACATCCTTACAACCTATTCTTACAATTTTACATCATTTCCTTACAAATTTACCTTTCCAATACATTGTATTACTTAAAGTTACTTATTAAAATTGAATTTTATTACACAAAACAAATTCAAATCTCTCTTCCCCTTCTTGCTTAGAACCAATGCCCCCTCCATCACTTCCTCTCTTATTTGTTTGATTTTTTTTCCAATTAATTATTCACACAAGCCTTAATTTCTTTTACTTTATAACATCTGTTTCACCTTTCGCCTTTTCACTTTCTCTCATTTCTCACAAAAATCAACTTTTGTAAAGTCTTTTTCTCTCCCTCTCCTCCCTCCTTACCATGAGCTTCTTTTACACACGCACACGCACACAAAATTTCTTTTTTCTTCAAGTTTCCTTCTCCAAACACAAAAAAGGCAATAGATTTGACCCTAATACAATAAAAACATGTAATGGCAAGATCATACATGTGTGGTTCCACCAAAAATCCCCATGAGCTTTATGCTAGGGATGTGGAAACACTAAAACATGATATTCTTGCAAGCACAATGTATAGATCTTGTTATTAAAGTTGATCTACTAGTATTTTGCTATATTATTGTATATATTGTTCTTATGGAAATTTTGTGCATATATTTTCATTATTACTCTCATCTACATATTGTTTATGTTGCATTTACATCCATAACATGAGTAGTATAGTAGATCCATTTGTTTAGAGTACTTTAAATGCCATAGTTACTTGTTTTACATATATAAAGGATTTGCAATATGATAGTCTTAATGAAGGTGTTGCCAAAACTCAAGATCCATTTTGTTTCTATCAAAAAGTGATTATTAAAATTCGGATCTTAAGAAACAACCATTTAGAAACCTATTTTCCAACTCCAAAATAAAGATCTTACATATAAAATGAAGGGCTTAGGTGATAGGTATCATAAAGGAGTTATTTTTATAAGATGAGCTTAGTTTTACTAAAAGAAATTTTCAAAACAAGAAGAGGGTTACAAAAGTTAAGTTAGATCTATGTTTCAACACCAACAAAAGTTTTGAAATTCATAACTAGGGTGAAATGCCAAGAAAACACCTATTTTTCAACCCTAAAACAAGAGTTTTATTAAAGAAATGAAAGCCTTAGAGAGTAGGTTTGATTAGGATTTAATTTTATGAAGATTAAATGAGTTTTTCACAAGAAATAATCTCAAAAACAATTTTCCAAAATTCGGATCTAAAAATGACCTCCATTTAAACACCTATTTCCAAATATCAAAATGAGCATTTTAATAGAAAAATAGAAGTCTTAAGGACTAGATGTAATAAAGACTTGATTTTTTATAAGATTAAATGTGTTTTATCAAAATATAAACCCAAAACAAAGGAAAGGTTTCTAAACTAGGATCAAACAATATTTTCATTTCCTAAAATTATATAAAATTCGTCACTAGGCAAAACCCACACATTTAAACATCTATTTTCCAATCTTTAAATGAAGAATATCATTAAGATAATGAAAGTATTAGTTATATAGATCATTAAGGCCTTATCTTAGTAAAATTATAGATGATTTTCAAAGAGATAAAGCTAGTTTTCTCAAACAAGTGTTCTTGACAATGTTGCAAAGCAAAAGTTTTCCAAAAAAATTCTTTTTAACCAAAAATCATTAAGGAAGTATACATAGATAGCTCATATCATATCGTTCATGATAATAACTTGTAGATAATGCATGCACATACAATATACTTGGTAGAAATGATGCAAATTTCATAAAACAATTTTGGAAATGCAAGTCTTAGCTACTGATCAGATCTGATCCGAGCATGTTGAGACCTAAATGTTTTCAAAACTTAAGAATAACATCATAAATAAATAGATTTTTCAAAGTAGATAGAAATCGATAGCTTATTTGTGAAATTCCGAGTTAAAATGACCAAGTTATGGTCGTTTTAAGTTGGAAATTCCAATTACCATGGAAATTACAAACTCAAGAGTTTTATTTAATAAGTTGGAATTAGTTATGATATGAAATACTCATTTAAATATTTCTTTCGTTAAGGTGATTTTGAATCGGGGGAAAATTCTTTTTTCTGGATCGCTACCATTAAAGACCGGTGTAAACCCTGGAAAATTTCAGTAAATAATTCCAAAATAAACATAAAAAATTACTCCAAACTAAAACCGAACTTCAACTAGTCCTAAATCACCAACGAATCCAGAAATTTCTTAATCTTGAGAAAATGAGATTCCTTGAAAATAAAATAAGAACTCATCAGTCTTCAAATTCAAAACCACTATGTACGACAAATTCTATACTTAACATTGACTTGTAAAATCAGGTAATATAGAACCCAAAAACAAATTATTAAAAAGTAAATAACGATAAAACTTCGGAAATAAAACCCAATTCAAGAATTTCGAAAACATTAAAATATATTAAATACTTACAAAAATAAAATTTAAAATAAATTTCTCAAACTAAATGTGATGTATAAATAACCCCAATTTCCAAATTGGCAAAGTCTAAACCAAAAAATCACCCGGAAACCTTAAGTGGAATACAGTAATTTAAGTCTGGCAATCTCGGGCTCTTAACCCTAGAGGCCGAGGTGTAGTTTAAGTATGTAGAGTAGCTTGTAGTAATATAAGGTCGCTTCAAAATATCATATTGGTAAATGTTTGACCTATTATGAACCCGTTTGGATACAGACTTCGAAAAGCGTGTCTTGGGGCTAGAGATATAAAAAATATACCATTAATACCATTAGAATTATACTTTCATAAGGATTTAAAAAATATCAGTTTTACAATTTTTCGATAACTAGAAATATCTAATTTTGCGATTATATTCGTATTTCTTTATTATCGATAATTAACTAGTCTTTTGTACTATTCACTACTATTCATTACACAATTTTATTATTCTCGTAAACCATAATATTTTTTTTATAAATATTTTACATATCATAGAAAATTCTGTTTTTCTAAAATTTAGTTAGTTTCGGGTTTTTATAAGATCAGTTTTTATTTAAGACCCGATACTAAAAATAAAATAAATTAATTTAATAATTTAAAAATATTTGAAAAATATTTTTATTTTCATAAAATAATTTTTTAGAATTTTTCGGGTTATAAAAATATCAATTATAGCTCATATTTGTGTATTTTGATCATACTGGTAACTTATTTGATAATTCACTAAAATAAATTAATTATTTATCTTATTTAAGTATGAAAAATCTGCTACAAATATTTGAAGTGAATTTTCTATTTTTTATTTTTATTTTATTTTATTAAGAAAGTACTCTTACAACCCATACCCTTAAGTACACCTTTCACACATCACTTTTTTTCACTTCAATCTTTCTACACTTCATGGCAGATTTTTTGACTTCTTTTTGCTTCCTTTTTCTTTTGAATTACTCCAAAAATTGATTAAAATAAACCTATTTCAATCCTTTTTTAAGAAGCCACACATACCATTAATTACACATTACAATTTCAAGTTAAAAACCAACCAAATTCCCTCCCTCTCTCCTCCCAAAAATCACGCCAGCTATAGGACTCTTCTTGCTACCATTTTTTTTTTTTACTTCATTTAAGTGTCTTAAAACTCCTTCTACCTTTCTCTCTTATTCAAACATCAAACCTTTACCATTCCTTATACTTTTCCTCTTTTTTCCTCTCTTTCTCTCTTCTTTTGTTCTTGTTCTTACAAGAACACTTAATGCCCCTATTTTATATTTGAGCTCCCACATATATTTCTTCAAGATCCTTTGATAAAACTCTTATCCAAAGTTTCCATAGTTGATGTAAGTAAATTATAGTGAGAGTTTCATGCATCAAATGACCTTCCATAAGCTTAAAAGCTAAGGATGATGATGCCAAAATAAAACACTCCTCTTATCCATGATTATTCTCTTATATTATTATTATTTTCTTGCTAAAAGTAGTTATATTTTGTAGATTTAACTTTTGTAACTTTGCTTATGTTTATGTTTAGATCTATGAGTTTACAGTTTACTACCATGGATTTCTTTTATATTTATGATAATAGAAAGTGTAGATCTTGGTTTTAAACTTAAACAAAAATGGTGAAATTCGTATCTAGGCAAGACCCATTTTTAAAAAAAAACACTTTTCAAGTGTCAAAATGAAATTTTTACTTGAGATAATGATGGCTTAATGTATATATATCATCAAGACTTCATTTTATATGGTTCAAAGATTATTTTTCATAACAAAACTCTATTTTCGGATTTAGGCCAAGGTATAGTTTAAAAACATGTTTTCCAACTTAAAAATGAAGTTTTTATTCAATATATGGAAGGCTCTTAAGATAAGATATGTAAAGGATGATTTTTCATAAGTTTAGATGGATTTTATCAAAAGATATGTCCAAAAACAAATTTTGTGAATTCGGATCTTAACCAAGACCAATTTTTAAAACCCATTTTTCAACACCAAAATGAAGGATTTTTTTAAAAAATGAAAGGCTTATGGAATAGGTATCAATAGGAGATGTTTTTGATAAGTAAATGGTGGATCTATTAATAGAGATTCTCAAAATAGGAAGAGATTACAAAGTATAAAATTTGAGTTTTATCATAATCTTGTGAAATTCGGATGGTTTCAAGACCATGTCCTAAAAACCCTTTTATTAACTCCAAAACTTGTGTTTTATATGAAAAATAAAGAGTATAAGTCATAGATATCATCAAGTGATGATTTTTATAGGTTGAGATGGGATTTGCTAAGAAAAACATGTAGAACAAGGAGTACAAATAAAGTAGGAAAATTTGAGTTGTTGTCATTTTAAGAAATTCGTAATAATGGAGTAAAGGTATGAAAACCCCTATTTTTCAAACTCAAAATAGAAGTTTTATTAAAGAAATGAAGTCCTTAGTGGCTTGGTATGGTTGAGCCTTAAGTTTCTAAGTATCAAATGAGTTTACTTAAAGGAATCACAACAAAAACAATTTTTACAAAATTCGGATTTTGGGATGAACCATATTTAAAAACATGTTTACAAAGTGTAAAATGGAACTTTTTAATGAAAACAAAGGCCTTAGGGAATATACATAATGAAGGCTTAATTTGAACAAGAATAAATAAATTTTATCAAGGAATTTTTCTAAAAACAAGTGGGGATTGTCAAGACTACAAGACTAGCCTTTCTAAGATGATTTTTCATAAAGTCTTACAAAAAAAAAGTTTTCTAAAAATTTCTTTTATTCAATATCATCAAGAAAATGTACATATATACCTCATAACATATCATCTATGATAGTAACTTGTTCATATTGCATGAATACTTGGTTTGGATAGTAGAAACTTCATGAACTTTCATAAAATCAATTTTTCCATTTGGTTTTCGCTACTGATCTGATCTTATCAGATCTTTTCAAAGCTTAAAATTTTTCAAAACTTAAATATGATATTATAATTAGATAGATCTTTCGAAGTAGATAGAAATCAGTATATAATTTGCTAAATTCCAAGTTAAAACGACCAAGTTATAGCCGTTTTAAGTTGGAATTCTCACGTAGAATGAGAATTACGAATTTGATAGCTTGTATGAGATAGAATTGATTAGTTTTGAGTTGAAATACTCATTTGGGTATTTCTTCCTTTTTAGGTGACCTCGAAATCGACGATTCCCTACCACCGGATTACTTGTACTAAGAGACCGATGATCAAATGGCCGAGTACGTTTTCCTCTTATTTTGTTACCTTGCTTGTGCTTGTAGCTAGTTGCACTAGAATTAGGAAAAGATAAAATTGTGATGAGTTGTGATATAATCTTGGTTGAATGTATGATAAGTATATCAAGGCGAGACTTGTTGTAAAATCATTGTATGAGCTAACATAGACTTGAATTGTCTGAAATTCTCTATGATCGCTCTTAACCTACATAATTAACATGCCACGATTATATTAATAAACTGTACATGCATATCATGTAGTGAGTCATATTGCATTGGCTAATATACTTTGGTGGGACAAAAGTATATTAGCGGAGGTGAGGGAGCTTGTGTTAACATTAAGGATGCGAGATCGCTTAAGTTAGTAGAAGTGGTGTAGGCACTTGAAACAGATACATAAAACAACAGATGTTGTAAAACTAAGAGAAAGAGATCGAAATTATGGTTACATGACTTATGGACCACCCCACTCAAGATCGGGATTATGGTTGCATGACTTATGGACTACCCCACTCAAGATCGGAATTATAGTTGCATGACTTATGGACCACCCCAACCCCGAATGGAAGGCATAAATCCATTCACATATGGCTATTGGAAAGTCATATGCTTGTCTGCTCATGTGTTTGTTCATGCATAGCATATGGATGAATTATAACTTGCTTGTTATGGTACGAAATTAAGGGAACTCTCACTGAGCTAGTGTGGCTTATACCCCAATAGATGTTTGATAAAAGGTTAACGGAGGGAGAATGTACTTGAGAACCGAGATGGTTTGAGCCGAAATATGACTTCGGGATTCGGCAGGAAATAAAGAATACTTGAAGATATTAGCTATGTTTTGTGAATTGTCTTGTAATAGTTTGTGTGGTGAAATTGTAGATGAATTGTAATTGGAGTTAGTGAATTGTATTTCCTTTACATTGTTAATCAAGTTGTATAATATAAAATGTATCACTCCAATGTGTCTCTTACATGTGTTAGACGCCTTGTACATAGTATGGAGCTTTCACGTGATGAGGCAGTCATTCCTAGGCTTTAATATTGTGTACGCCAGACTGCCACGTTTAGGATACCCTTCGAGGCGTGACAAACCGATGTCCATGGCCAAGTGAGTTCACTATCCTTAAATTACATGCCCGTGATTGTGCTTATAATGATAGTGGTATTAGAACTAAGATAGGATAAAATTGAAATGCGCATGTGAATCTTGTTTGGTTGAATTGATGATAAGAATATCGAAATGGGAATTGTTATAAATATTTGTATGATTTAGCATAGAATTGAAGTGTGCTATATCTATGATCGCCCATAATTCGTTTAAATAATATGCCATGATCTTATAATTAAATTGACCATGCATACCATATGTTGAGTCATATTACATTTGTTATTATACCTTTGTGGGAAGAAGGCATAATAGCTAAGTAACAAGTGGGTTGGGAAACTCAAATGTTGGCATGAAAAGCTTGAATTAAAATAGAAGTGATGTAGGCACTTGTATCAACTACAAAACTAGTGAGTGGGTGGGCACTTGAATCAACCACTTTATAAATGAGAAAAATTGAAATCTATGGTCGTATGGGCCTGAAACACCTAGCCCCGAATGGATGGCATAAATTCATTCAACATAGGACTCTCAGAAAGTCTTATGTATTGTATGCTCGCGTGCTTGTACATTTCATATGATTGTTAATATAGCTTGCTTGACATATTGCTTGTTGAAGTATTTAATTTTGGAAGTGGAACTCACTAAGCTAGCGTAGCTTATACCCCCACAGCTTCTTTTTGATGCAGTTTCCGTATATATGGCTGTGTTCCCGGACTTGGCCAAATCAGGTAATGTGAACCTAGGAGTTGTTCCCTTGGAAGTTTATGATTAGCTCTGTATAGTCTTTCATAGTAAACCTCAAATGATAGGGTTTTACTCAAAGATAATACCTAAACTTTTGTTTAGCAGGAGAATGCCCCTTAGTATTTTGTAACCGATCCTGAGATATTTGTGGTTTATGTTTTTATGCTTATTCTATCAAGTTAAACTATCTATCTCCAACTGCATATGTATTCTATTATCGTAAGGGAATGCTTAGCATTATAATACAAGACTTTTGAATGGCTGTGGTAGTGATTCTTAAGTCTCGTTTAGCATGCGGCAGACTATTACGTTTATGGTACCCTTTGAAGTGTGATAGAGGAAGCACCAAGAGCTTGATAAGAGAGTGTTTGGAAAGAGGCCATTTGACGCCTCGAGTTCAGGATTTAAAGGAAAGAGGTATAAGCCTTACCATGGGTTTAAGGACAATGCTAGTGAGAGGCCAAATCAGTCAAAGGCCAATATCACTTGCTAGAAGTGTAAAGAGGCCCATTACCCTAGGCAGTGTCAGTAGTTGAGAAATAAGTGTTACTATTATGATGAATCTGGCCACATGGTCTATGCTTGTCCAAAGAAGATGGTAGTAACATACTTTATCTACAATTAAAAAGGACATTTGGCCACGGAATGCTCGCAGAGGAAGAGTGTGGCATCCCGATCTTTTGGAACACCGGGTAATACAAGCACTATGAGATCTGGAAGTAAGAGTGGAAGTCGTGCGGCATCAACTATGCACGGGATGAGGCTCTACAATTTTTAAGGTCAGTGGATGGTCGAAGAAGACGATGATGAGGAAATGGAACTGGCAGCTATGAATTATGGTAGCAGTGATGATGTCGGCTTAGTCACAGGTTAGTCACGAAACTCTCTTTAAAGTTAAAATTTCCTTAATTGTCAGTTTGTTTTTGTAAAAACTTGAAACTTGTAAAAAGAAAGTTTAAAACTCTAAGCATATGATAAATGAGTTGCGAGAGTGATGTAAGATCGAGTAGTAATGGACGTTTGTTGAACACATGACACATACGGGTGAATGAGAGTGAGGCTTATGTTTTGTTTTACACGAGAGCAACCCACTCGTTTGCCGCCACTAGTTTTGTTGGATGACTTAGGTTACCAATAGCCATGACCACCGCTAGCCTGAGGATTAAGACACCTACAGGACGTGTCGTGTCGACCCGAGAAATGATAAAAGATTGTCCATTGGAGATTCAAGGACACCTCTCCAAAAGTGATCTGATAGTATTGGAGATGAATAAGTATGAAGTCATACTCGGCATGAACTGGTTAAGCAAGGTTAAAGCCATAGTGGATTGCCAAAAGAAAGTTGTAAACTTCAATGATCAATCAGGGAAAAGAGTAGAGTTTGTTGGAGAGACCACAGTAAAACATGGGTTAAATTCTTTCGAGTTGATGATGGAAGATGAAGAAGTAATGCTTATTGAAGGTATTTTAGATGAGGAGAAAACTCAGGAAGAAAAGGATATACCAGTTGTGAAGGAGTATTTGGATGTATTTCCAGAAGTATTACCTGAGTTACCCCCGAAAAGAGAAATTGATTTTGAAATTGTTTTGGCTTTAGATATCGAATCAATATCTAAGGCACCATATCGGATGGCACCAGCTAAGTTAAAATAGCTAAAGACCCAGTTACAGGAACTCTTAGATTAGAAATTCATAAGACCGAGCGTATCGCCATGGGGCGCACTTGTTCTATTTATGAAGAAGAATGATGGGTCTATAAGATTATGTATCGATTATCGTGAGCTAAACAAGGTTACAATCAAGAATCGATACCCCTTACCTAGGGTTGATGATCTGTTTGATGAGCTTTAAGGAGCGTGTGTGTTTTCATGCATTGATTTACACTCAGGGTATCACCAACTAAGAATAAAGCCTGAAGATGTACCAAAGACGGCTTTCCGTACCCGTTGTTATGGACATTATGAATTCCTGGTGATGCCGTTTGGACTGACTAATGCACCAACTGTGTTTATGGATCTCATGAACAGGGTCTACAAACTTTTAGATAAGTGTGTAATAGTTTTTATTGATGATATTTTGATCTACTCCAAGAGCAAGGAACAACATGAGGAACATCTTCGGATGGCGTTACAAACTTTGAAGGAAAACAAGTTATACACCAAATTATCCAAATGTGATTTTTCGCTGGATAAAATATCTTTTCTTGGACATGTTGTGATAGGAGAAGGGATATTAGTTGAGCTTGAAAAGATTAAGGCTGTAGTGGATTGGAAGCAGTCACAAACAGTAACCGAAGTCAAAAGCTTCTTAGGATTAGCTGGCTATTATCGCAAGTTTGTAAAATATTTTTCAAAGATAGCTAAGTCCCTAACTCAAATAACACAAAAGAGTGGAAAGTTTGTTTGGACAGATAAGTAGGAGTAGAGTTTCCAAGAGTTAAAGCAACGGTTGGTATCGGCACCAATCTTAGTCCTGCCAGACCCAGAAAGCTTTATATTGTGTATAGTGACACTTCAAGGAATGGCCTTGGATGTGTACTAATGCAAGAAGGGAAAGTTATTGCCTATGCCTCTCGACAATTGAGACCTCATGAGCAGAACTATCCTACACATGATTTGGAGTTGACCGCAGTCGTCTTTGCCTTAAAACTTTGGAGACATTATCTATATGGATAAAGGTGTGAAGTATACATGGATCACAAAAGTCTTAAGTATTTATTTACACAGAATGAATTAAATATGAGGCAAAAAAGATGGTTGGAACTGATAAAGGACTATGATTTGGGAATCAATTATTGTCCAGGGAAAGTAAATGCGGTTGCAGATGCCTTAAGCCGAAAAAATTATGGAGAGATAACTGCTTTGATCACAACTCAAAAAGATCTAATTAGAGATTTTGAGAAACTAAGGATAGAGTTCGTAGGGCAAAGTGTGGAGCTTGAAATAGCTAATTTGGTATTAGAACCAACCTTGATCAAACGAATCAAAGAAGCCCAAAGGTATGATGAAATAATACAAAAGATTAAAGAGGAAATTCAAGAAAGAAAATACCTGGACTTTGCAATAGACAGAAGATGTGGTCAGGATGAAGGGCAGATTGTGTGTACCCAAAGATGTGGAGATAAGAAAGGAGATAATGAGTGAAGCCCATAACTTCGGCTACACTATGCATCCTGGAGGTACCATGATGTACTAAGACTTGAAAAGCCACTACTGGTGGAATGGTATGAAAAAGGATGTAGCAGAGTATGTAATGAAGTGCCCGGTCTGCCAACAAGTGAAAGTAGAACACCAAAGGATAGGAGGATTATTAAAGCCTTTACTCATCCCTGAATGGAAGTGGGATCAAATATCCATAGACTTTGTGTGTAGTTTTCCAAGGACTTCATTGGGATGTGACGCAGTGTGGGTAATAGTGAATCGATTAACTAAGTCAGTGCACTTTTTACCTATCAATGTGACATATTCAATAGGCAAGTTGGCTAAGATCTACATTCGAGAGATTGTACGGTGATGTGCTAAATTAGTATTGAATTTTCAAAGCATCTTATCCAGCAAGCGTACTGGGCCTTATCTTGCAATATAGCATGACTCAAGTGTCGATCCCATAGAGATCTATTAACTACTAGACAGTTATCAACTAATACCAATATCTAGGCAATTGATCTTTTTAAAATGATTAGATTAAGATTAAAGTAAATTATCTAATTAAGTATCTACTATGAATGCAGCGAGCTTTTGAAGAGAGTGATTAGAAAAATGTGGGAAGGAACAGAATTCACTTTAAACTATTGCTAATCAACTTGAAGTCATGTTATAATGATAATTAGATTCATGGATATTCATAAGAAATTTTCAAGATTAAAAACAGAGTTAAAAACCTTTTAAACCACAAAAATAATCCAATAGCTTTCGCTAAATAAATTATTCATGGAATCAAAATTACAATTATAACCTTCCGATTCTATAATTGACTAATACTTTATATTAACATCCCCTAATTCCTTAGTGAGAAATCAATATAAAATATTGCATTAGTATTCATGGACAATTTCTAATTAAATTAAACTCCGCCGCTCCGCAATTGTAATTTAATCTCAATTTATGAATTCATATGAACCTAATTTCCCTTCCGAGTTATTAGAATTTTATCACCAAAGATATGATGAATAATCAGAACTCAATATGAATATTCCATGATTCTAACTATCTTATAACATGATTTCAAAGATCATTTTAACATGTTTAAGCTTCATCAACTTCCACAAAAAGATTTAGCTACTCATGGATGATGATTCAAAATCATATAGAAATTGCAAATGATTTCATTATGATCAGAATATTCAGATATGTGAATTGCATAAAAGGAAAGATGAGAATCACCAATTCCAAAATATCAAGCTTCACTTGCAATTTCTTGAAACTTCAATATCTTTCAAAATCTCTATGAAATGCTAATTCTAATCTATGTATTGTAGTGTATTCAGAGTTGCTGGATGATTCTCAAAGTGAGGAGAAGACCCCTATTTATAGGAAAAATTTCGTAACAACTCATTAAAGAAAATGGCAGTTTCATTCAAGCCGGCCAATAGGATCCTACGCCGGTGGACTTACAGGTGGCATATCTTCAATTTCTCCTTTGCGCAGGTAGTGCAAGGAAGCTTTCAACATCAGTTACACATGTAGCCGCTTCTACGTCGGCGGCTTAGATGTAGATCTAGCCGGCGTATGCGATCAGAAATGAAGCGTTGCACCAATTTATAACGAAAGCCGTCCAAAAGCCCCTTTGACACCGCCTAGACACTCCAACAGATTGTCTCTAAATTTCCTTCAAGCAGTGTTGTATTCATGTCGCTTCTGATTCTTGATGTACACAGCCTCAACGCCGGGGCTTAGGTGCGGCTTATAATGTAACTCCTTCAAAGCTGGTGATGTTTCAATTCTGGGCTGCCGGCTTCCATGTACTCTGGCTGTTGAACTTCTACGCCGGCGGCTTTGAGGCAGCGTAAAGTTGGTTGAGTTAAAGGCTGGCAAAGCTGGCAGTGTTGGTAGCGGCCTTGAGTGTAAGCCGTCTAAACGCCACGGCTTTGAAGTATGAATGCCGGCGTATACTTCAATTTTTCCCATTTTCTCTTCAAAGTTTCTTTTTTGATTTCTTGTCTAAATTAGTCCTGAAACATGAATTTTAATCAAAACAAATATCCATTCTAGCTCTTATGAACATCAACAAGTTGTATAAAATATGATCTTATCAATTCCCCCACACTTGAACTTTTGCTTGTCCTCAAGCAAAATGAAGAACAAAATGAAATCTCTTATAGATAGTACAATTTTTCCAATTTAATCACAATTTTTTAACTTTTTTTCTTGTATCTATTGCTCTAACCATACAATTTCTTGTAATTAGAGTACTATAATCAAAATTTAGGAGTTAATCCAAACAAAACAAGTTTTAATCTCAACTTTTAACAAAAGAACATTCTATTCAAAAGCAAATACTCAATCCACTCAGGAAAAATACTCATTTAAACTTCATTGGATTTCTAGTTTTTGTATATATATTCTAAGTAACACAAAATGAAAGCATGTGGTATCTACTTTTTCCTTAGAATTTCTCCTTCTTTATTATAAGTCTCCTTTATTTGCATATTTGCATTCATTTTTCTTTTTCTTTTTCAAGCATTTTTTTTTGGGAGGTTTTTGCCTCCATCTTTTTGCTTTTCAAAGCTCATGAATTGAACTTTTACCTTTCTTCCCTTCTTGTTACAGTGAGTTCATTGAGTCGGTACATCCCAGGCCCATCACCTAAGTGACCAGGTTTCAAAATACCCCTAAGAACTCTTCCTCGCTTTAACATTCAAGTTCAGATACTCATAACTCAAAATTTCAAGTCAGAGGAGTAGTGGTTATGCTTGTTTCTTTCTTTTTTAACGCAATAACAATATCAAAGACTTATTTTTATGAAGGATTACTAAGTTTAAAAGTTTCTTCTATCTCTTTCACTAAGTGTTAAAATTCAAAGAATATATACAAACTAAAATTTCCTAGAAGTAGACCTATTTATTTTTCACAAAAGGACTCGATCAGCTCTTAAATTTCCAATTCCAAAGTTAAAAATAAAGTAAACTTGTTTCTTAAGGATTTTACAACTTAATTTTAACTTAGTAAACCAATCACAACAGCAGGTGAGTAAGATACTTTTACAAGTCAATTTCATTGCTTTCAGTCTTTACTTTGTACTATCTCCAATTTCAAGAGATTTTTGAAAAATTTAGCAAATTTCCTCATAATTTGCTTTCAAACCAAAAATACAAGGTGGGTATTTTCAAATAACAGCAGACAACAGATCATATTTATCACTTCAATTCAATACTTCATTCAATTTTATCCCTTCTCCCACAGTTCAACTAAACAGTGTCCTCATTGTTTTGCAACAAATTAAATCATAGGAAAGGAATAAGAAAAAGATTTTGATACTTCCCTGAATTCTTGTTTCACAGTCATCAAAATTTGCATTGCAAGAGAATTTGCTTTGCTGCTTTCCTGTAATCACTACAAAAGAAAACAAAAACAAAAATAAAAGCAAAAAATAAAAGCAGAAAAATAAAGGAGTCCACCCACAGGAACTTGGGTACTCAATAAATATACAGGCTAAGATAAAAATATAAACAATAAAGATTAAATGAAAGCTAGCAGGGTCTCTAGCTTTCTGGCCCTGGACTGGGTTTGCTGCTATCCTCAGGAGTATGTCTCTGAGTGTCTCCTGGGCTGGCTGTCCGTGTGTGCTCTGAATTGAGCCTATCTGAGTGATGTGACCCAGAGGAAGTCTCGTATGTCATGCCAGCCCCTGTCTCTGGGCTCAAGCAGCAGATGGCCGTCTTCAATGCCTCAAAGATAGACTTTCTAAATTTCTTATTTTTCATCCTTTCTTTCTCCTATCTATCCCTGAGGTCCTGGTTTTGCTTCTTCAGCTCCTCAACATCCAGCCTAAGCTGGTCCATACTATATGTGGAAGAAGCGCCTGCAGAAGGAGGAGGAGCAGATGTGGATGGAATCTCAAATGGAGCATCTCCAAGAAAGATATCCTGGAACTCGACCTCCTCCAATACCGGTGGCTGAGCTCCTCTGGGGTTTTTCAGCAATCCCCAGCCTCGAAATGGTGCAGATGAGATCTTCCTGCACTCAAATATCTCATCATCCTGTGGAGGCTAAAAAATGTCCATCCCCTTCAGTAATTTGGTGATGTAGCCACCACAACACAGGACTCGAGTCTTGGTATTTGCCTGCCGATAGATAAAATTTGCTATCTCCACCCCTAAATCAATTGTAGCCTCTAATAAGGCCAAACAAGTAGAACATGTCGAAACTAGTCACCTTACTGTGACTAGTCTTCTTGCAACTTAGAGTGTGTGCAAGAATGTGGTGGAGCAGCTTGTGCTCAACAGCACGAAAAGACGTGGCCAATGACTTGGAGGGGACGAAAGGCTCATTTGCTCTCTCAAGAGCAACCAGATGAAACCAATATGCCTCCTGGGTCATATGATCTTCCCCTTCAGGCCAACTGTTTGGCAGATTCCTACTTTCTTCCTCATTATCATACAGTCCCAGTAGGTGGCCCATCTGCTTTAATTTGACCTCCTTGATCTCCCCAAATGCTTGAAATTGAAAAGTGGACTCCTCTCGGTCTGGGATGTTCTTTAAAGTGGACAAGAACTCAATCGTCAAGTTCTTGTATGCAGGCTCCCGAAAATCAAATAGCTGGATCCAAGCTGGATCTTGGACAATTTCTCTGATCTTGTCAATAATCTCAAATTCATCCAGTAGGTACCAATCTAAATACTGTGTATTTAAGAAGTCCATTTTCACAAGCCTCTTTTTTCTATCCTTGGTGTACTACTGACTGGACAGCAGATCTCTGGTCTGTGAACCAGATGTAGAGGCGTCAGTCGTCTTTTGTCGTTTTTGCCTTGGAGCCATTCCTGTTAAAAGCAATCTGCAGATTGTACGCCGGCATTTCTATCGTGTAAGCCGGCAGCTTACAGCCAGTGTAACCAAAATAAGTTCATACCAAAAGCACAAGGCTGGCAGCTTATCCATTTACACTGCCGGCTTACATGGATACGCCGGCTAAAAGCTAGTGGCTTATATCCCCAGGTACCGGCTTTGATCGGGATTTTTCAAAACCCAAGAAATCTTGAACATACGCTAGCTTTAAGCCAGCGGCCTTCACCTTCCCATTGCCGGTGTAAATGTTGTTCTCAAACGCTGGCATGTAAGCCGACGGCCTTTACTTTCCCATTGCCGGCTTCTTTTGCGGTGCTCACCTACTTCTGTATTGACATTTACGCCGGCTTAAAGCTGGCGGCTTACAGCCTGCTTTCACCTGTTTTTTCAAAGCTTGCTCAAGGCTGGCAGTCTTGAGCCGGCCTTCAGCTTTTTCAAATTTTTTTTAACTAACTGTCCACACTAAAAACAAAGTTAGTAAAAACAAAACAAAAAAAAAAAAAACTATTCTAAAATTAGACATGGGTTGCCTCCCAAGAAGCGCTTAGTTTAAAGTCGCTTAGCCCGACTTTCCTGATCTAATTATGGTTCTTTGAGATTCATGATAGTAGTAGTACTGTCAAGATTTTCCCCCTCAAAATAATGTTTGAGTAGTTGCCCATTCACTTTAAAATTCCAATCACCACAGTTTTTAATTCCACTGTTCCATATGGAAAACTCTAGCAATCTCAAACGGTCCCGACCATCTTGACCGTAATTTTCCAGGAAACAACTTTAAACGAGAATTGTAAAGTAAAACTTTTTGTCCAGGTAAAAATTCTCGTTTGATGATGTTTCTATCATGCCATTTCTTTGCTCGTTCCTTATAGATACGAGCACTTTCAAATGCCTCATTCCTCCATTCTTCCAACTGATTCAATTGAAGCAATCTGTTTTTACCTGCAGCTTTTTCATCAAAGTTAAGAAATTTTATGGCCCAATATGCCTTGTGCTCAAGTTCTACAGGAAGATGACATGATTTACCAAAAACAAGCATATATGGGGACATTCCAATAGGGGTTTTAAAAGCAGTCCTGTAAGCCCATAATGCATCATCTAATTTTGAAGACCAATCTTTTCTTGATGCATTAACAGTTTTTTCCAAAATCCATTTTTTCTCCCTATTGGAAACTTCAACTTGCCCATAGTTTGTGGATGATAGGGGTAGCCACTTTATGTGTAACACCATATTTTGCTAAAAGTTTTTCAAATTGCTTGTTACAAAAATGAGACCCCCCATCACTAATTATAGCTCTGGGCACCCCAAATCTGGTAAAATATTCTTTTTCAAAAATTTTAAAACTACTCGGGCATCATTTGTTTGAAAAGCAACAGCTTCAACCCATTTTGAAACGTAATCAACTGCCACAAGTATATATTTATTTGAAAAAGATGAGGGAAAAGGACCCATAAAGTCAATCCCCCAAACATCAAAAAGCTCAATTACCAGAATATTGTTTTGTGGTAATTCATGCCGTTTAGAAATGTTACCTGTCTTTTGACATTGAGCACATGACATAATGAAGTTCCTGCATCACGAAACAAGTTAGGCCAATAAAACCCAGATGATAACACTTTAGCTGCAGTCCTTTGAACACCAAAGTGTCCCCCTGCTTCTCTTGAATGACAGTGTTCTAAGATGCTCAGCTGATCAGATTCAGGTACATCTTCTAATTATTTGGTCAGCACATTTTCTGAACAGATATGGTTCATCCCAAAAATATTGTTTTACATCATGCAAAAACTTTTTCTTTTGAGGATAAGACAAACCATATGGGATAATCTTACTCACCAAATAATTCACATAATCAGCATACCATGGCAAATCTAGGATTTCTACTGCATGCAATTGTTCATCAGGGAACTTTTCATTAATGGGAATGTCTAAACTATCAGATTCAAGTCTAGACAAATGATCAGCAATTACATTCTCAGTTCCCTTTTTATCTTTAATTTCAAGATCAAATTCTTGCAGTAGTAATACCCATCTAATCAACCTAGGTTTTGCATCAGCTTTAGCAAACAAGTACTTGAGAGCTGCATGGTCAGTATATACTACACTTTAGAACCTATCAGATAAGGCCTAAATTTATCACATGCAAAGATAACAGCTAAAAGCTCTTTCTCAGTAGTGGCATAATTTCTTTGGGCCTCATTTAGTGTTCTACTTGCATAGTATATAACATGAAATATCTTACCTCGTCTCTGACCAAGTACCGCTCCGACCGCAAAGTCGTGGCATCACACATGAGTTCAAAAGGAAGCTCCCAGTCTGGCGCAATGATTACTGGTGTAGATGAGCTTTTCCTTTAATGAATTGAATGCCTGCAAACATTTGTCATCAAAATTGAACACCGCATCTTTTTCCAGAAGGTTGCAAAGAGGTTTGGAAATCTTAGAGAAGTCTTTGATAAATCGTCTATAGAAGCCAGCATGTCCAAGAAAACTTCTGACTCCTTTAGTAGTCGTGGGTGGTGGTAACTTCTCAATGATCTCCACTTTTGCTTTATCCACTTCAATTCCTCTCGCAGAGATTTTGTGACCTAATACTATCCCTTCTCTTACCATGAAGTGGCATTTTTCCCAATTAAAATCAGATTGGTATCTTTGCATCTTTGTAAAACCGAGGCTAAATTCTCCAGACAAAGATCAAATGACTTTCCAAAGACTGAAAAATCATCCATAAAGATTTCAATGAAATTCTCAAGCATATCAGAGAATATAGCCATCATACACCTCTGAAACGTAGTAGGTGCATTGCAAAGTCCAAAGGGCATCCTCCTAAAGGCAAAAGTGCCATAGGGACAAGTGAATGTTGTTTTCTCTTGATCATCGGGTGCAATGGAAATTTGATTGTATCCAGAATATCCATCAAGAAAACAATAATAGTCATGCCCTGCAAGTTTCTCCAACATTTGATCAATGAAGGGAAGGGGAAAGTGATCCTTTCGGGTGGCATCATTCAATTTCCTGTAATCAATACAAACTCTCCACCCAGTCACAGTACGAGTAGGAATCAATTCATTTGCTCATTTTTACTACAGTCATACCACCTTTCTTTGGTACTACCTGAACTGGACTAACCCATTTACTATCAGAGATAGGATAGATAATACCTGCGTCAAGTAGCTTCAGAACTTCTTTCTTGACAACTCTTTAAGTGTTGGGTTAAGTCTCCTTTGTGGTTGAACTGTAGGTTTACACTCAGCTTCCATAAGAATTTTGTGAGTGCAAATCATAGGGCTAATACCCTTAATGTCTGCAATGGTCCATCCGATTGCTTCTTTGTGCTTTTTCAACACTTCAATCAACTGTGTTCTTGTTCATTTGTCAATGCAGATGAAATGATGATTGGCAAAGTATCGCCAATTCCAGAAAAGCATACTTCAGATGGTCAGGAAGGGTTTAAGTTCCAAGGTCGGTGGTTGCATCAAAGATGGAACTTGCTTCTGCTCATTTGTACCCAAGATTCATAATATCTGGTTTTGATCATTGGTACATCTTCCAGTATTTCTTCATCCTCTTCATCACTCCAATTGTCCAAGTCTCTCAAGACGGATTCCATAGTCTCCACACCAGTTTGTTCCTCAAGCGACTCAGAAACCAGCTCATCAATGGTATTGATGGTGTAACAGCATCAGTATCATCAAATTTCTTCATTGCCTCATAGACATTGAAAGTAACCTGTTCATCCATCACCCGTAATGTAAGCTGCCCTTGTTCCACATCAATTAGTGCTTTACCTGTTGCAAGGAACGGTCTGCCCAAGATCATGGGAACTTCCCTATCTTCATCCATGTCTAAGACTACAAAATCCACAGGGAAAAAGAATTTGTCAACTTTAACTAGGACATTTTCCACAATACCCCTAGGGTATTTTACACTTCTATCAGCAAGTTGCAAGGTTACATGTGTATCCTTGCAATCTCCAAGTCCTAGTTTTTGAAATACCGATAAAGGCATTAAGTTGATACTTGCACCAGAATCAATTAAAACTTTATCAAAATGACAATCACCAATGGTGCAAGGAACAGTAAAACTTCCCTGATCTCGAGTTTAGTGGGCAGATGGGTGTATGTTTCTGTAGGATCATGGAACATTCTCCAGTGAGTACATTTCCATCAATCTTCCTCTTGTTGGATAGCAATTCTTTGATGAATTTGCATAGGAAGGCATTCCTTGAATCACTTCTAAGAATGGAATGTTGATGTGCAGCTTCTTGAAAACATCCAGGAATTTTGAAAATTGCTCATCAAGTCTTTGTTGCTTTAATCTTCCTGGAAAAGGGACGGGAGGAACATATGATTTCACCTCTGGTGGTTTTTGAATAGTGCCTCCACCTTTCGTTTCCCTTTGTTGTTTTGTGGTGGAATTTCCTCTTGATCCTTGATAGTTTCCTCAACTGGAGCAATCTCCTTACCACTTCTCAGGGTGATTGCATTTACAGACTTGGGATTCTCCTCCGTGTTGCTTGGTAAAGACCCAGATGGTCTATTACTCACTTGCTGTGCAAGTTGATGGAGTTTCCCTTGCAAATCTTGAATGATTGCATTCTGATTATTGAGTGAGTTTGTTGTAGTGACAATGAAATCCCTTAGTAATGCATCAGTGGAGATTGAATTTGCTGTTGAGGTGGGGCATTTCTTGCATATCCTTGTCCTTGGAAACCAGGTGGTGGCTTTAGAACATTGGCATCATTCCGATATGACAGATTGGGATGATTCCATATTCGGATGATATGTGTTTCCAAAATTACCCTTTTGGAAATTTCCCACATAGTTGAGCTGCTCATCATTTGATGATCCATGCGGACACTCAAAGAAGAGTGTGGACCTGAGCAAATCTCACAACAAAACACTTGTTTTTTATTGGAAGAATTTGTAGTTGTGAGTTTACTTACTTGAGTGATGAGGGTTGCCATTTGAGCCTTGAGTTGTGATATATCTTCTTTGTCTTCCAAAGATGCTACTTTAGATCTTGTTCTTTCACAACTCCAATTATGAGCCGCAAGCTAATTCTTCAATAATCTCACTAGCTTCCTCATATGTTTTTCCCATCAGTGATCCTCCCGATGTAGCATCTACTAAGGACCTCAAAGCTTCATCAAGACTGAGGTAGAAATTTTCGATCAGTAGATTATCGGGTAAACCGTGGTGTGGACATTTTCTGACCGCCTCTTTGAATCTTTCCCAAGCATCATATAATGATTCACCAGGGAATTTGGTGAAGTTGGAGATCTCATTTCTTAATCTGGCGGTCCTTGCTGGAGGGAAGAATCTCTTCAGAAACTTCTTTGTCAGATCATCCATGTAGTGATCGAATCTGGAGGTTGGGAATTGTACCATGCCAAGGCTTTATCCCTAAGAGAAAAAGGGAAAAGCTGTAGTCGGATGACTTCGTTTCTTACACCATTAAGTTTGACAGTGTTGGTGTACTGAGAAATTTGGCAAGGTGTTCATCTGGCGTCTCATTCGGATATCCTCCAAATTGATGTGACTCAACCATTTGAATCAGGGACGGTTTAAGCTCAAAGTTGTTAGCCTCCACAGTGGGCATTCTTATGGCGGGATCTTGAACAGTAGGTACTGTATAGTCTCGAATTGCCCTTGGAGCGGGAGCAACTGGTTGCAACTGGTTGTTGTTCATTGTTTCCTTGTCCTTGATTTTGTGCCATTGCTCCTCTTCTTTGGTTCCTCTTCTCTGTTGATGCAAGGTTCTTTCAATCTCAGGGTCTAAAGGTAGAAGTTTCAGAACTTCTACTTCTTCGCATAAAACCTGCAAAGAGAAAAGGAAAAATTTCAAAACTAAACTTAAACCTAAACTACTAGCAAAGCTGAAGGTAGTCTAATATTAATAAGATCCCCGGCAACGGCGCCAGAAAACTTGATGTGCTAAATTAGTATTGAATTTTCAAAGCATCTTATCCAGCAAGCGTACTGGGCCTTATCTTGTAATATAGCATGAGTCAAGTGTCGATCCCACAAGATCTATTAACTACTAGACAATCAACTAATACTAATATCTAGGCAATTGATCTTTTAAATGATTAGATTAAGATTAAACTAAATTATCTAATTAAGTATCTATATGAATGCATGAGCTTTTGAAGAGAGTGATATAAAAAATGTGGGAAGGAGCAGAATCCACTTTAAACTATTGCCAATCAACTTGAAGTCATGTTATAATGATAATTAGATTCATGGATATTCATAAGAAATTGTCAAGATTTAAAAACAGAGTTAAAAACCTTTTAAACCACAAAAAAATTCAATAGCTTCCGCTAAATAAATTATTAGTGGAATCAAAATTACAATTATAAACCTTCCGATTCTATAATTGACTAATACTTTATATTAACATCCCCTAATTCCTTAGTGAGAAATCAATAAAATATTGCATTAATATTCATGGACAATTTCTAAATTAGATTAAACTCCGCCGCTTCCGCAATTGTAATTTAATCTCAATTTATGAATTCATATGAACCCTAATTTCCCTTCCGAGTTATTAGAATTCTTATACACCAAAGATATGATGAATAATCAGAACTCAATATGAATATTCATGATTCTAACTATCTTATAACATGGTTTCAAAGATCATTTTAGCATGTTTAAAGCTTCATCAACTTCCCACAAAAAGATTTAGCTACTCATGGATGATGATTCAAAAATCAGATAAGAAATTGCAAATGATTTCATTATGATCAAATATTCAGATATATGAATTGCATAAAAGGAAAAGATCAGATATCACCAATTCAAAATATCAAAGCTTCACTTGCAATTCTTGAAAACTTCAATATCTCTTCAAAAATCTCTATGAAATGCTAATTCTAATCTATGTATTGTAGTGTATTTAGAGCTGCTTGGATGATTCTGAAAGTGAGGAGAAGACCCCCTATTTATAGGAAAAATTTCGTAACAACTCATTAAAGAAAAATGGCAGTTTCATTCAAAGCCGGCAGTTATGGATCCTACGCCGGCGGCTTACAGGCGGCGTATCTTCAATTCTCCTTTGCGCAGGCAGTGCACAGGCAGCTTTCAACGTCATAGTTACACATGTAGGCCGCTTCTACGCCAGCGGCTTAGATGTAGATCTAGCCGCATGTGATCAAAATGAAGCGTTGCACTAATTTATAACGAAAGCCGTCCAAAAGCTGGCGACTTTGACACCGGCCTAGACACTCCAACAGATTTGTCTATTAAATTTCCTTCAAGCAAGTTTTTTATTCATGTCGCTTCTGATTCTTGATGTACACAGCCTCAACGTCAGTAACTTAGGTGCCGACTTAGAATGTAACTCCTTCAAAGCTGGTGATGTTTCAATTCTAGGCTGCCGGCCTTCCATATACGCTGGCCTGTTGAACTTCTACGCCGGCGGCTTTGAGGCAGTGTAAAGTTGGTTGAGTTAAAGGCTGGCAAAGCTGGCAGTGTTGGTAGCGGCCTTGAGTGTAAGTCGTCTGAACGCCGGCGGCTTTGAAGTATGAATTGCCGGCGTATACTTCAATTTTTCCCATTTTCTCTTCAAAGTTTCTTATTTTGATTTCTTTGTCCAAATTAGTCCTGAAACATGAATTTTAATCAAAACAAATATCCATTCTAGCTCTTATGAACATCAACTAGTTGTATAAAATATGATCTTATCATACGGCTATACGTCATATCGGTAGGGATCATTTGAGTTCAAGACCGGAGATTCAAGTCCAAGTTCTGGGCAAGTCTACAAAAATGTTTGGGTACAAAGTTGCACTTTAATACTGCCTATCACCCTCAAACAGATGGACAGTCTGAGCGGACAATCCAAACCTTGGAAGATATGTTAAGAGCTTGTGTTTTGGAATTTAAGGGGAATTGGGATAATCATATACCACTCATCAAGTTTGCCTACAATAACAGCTATCACTCAACCATCCAAATGCCACCCTATGAAGCTTTATATGGACGACGTTGTAAGTCCCCTTTGTTTTGGGATGATGTGGAAAAGCTTGCCATCGGACCAAAATTGGTACAAGAGGCGGCCGATAAGGTGAGAATCATTCAGTAGAAAATGGAAGAAGCCCAGGACAGACAAAAGAGTCAGGCAGATTTAAAAAGAAGGGAACTCAAATTTCAAATAGGTGACCTTGTGTACCTAAAGGTAAATCCAATCAAAAGTATAAGGAGAATACGTACACAAGGAAAGTTGAGCCCGAGATTCATTGGACCCTTCAAAGTTTTGAAAAGAGTCGGAGATCTGGCATATCAGTTAACCTTGCCACTGAACTTATCGGGAGTCCATAATGTGTTTCATGTGTCGGTACTAAGGAAATATGTACCTGACCCCGAAAAGATATTGGAGTTGGAACCCATTCAATTAAAAGAAAACCTTACTTACGAAGAACATCCGGTGAAAATTCTGGATAAGAAAACCTAAAAGCTACGGAATAAAGAAATCTGGTATGTGAAAGTGTTATGGAAAAATCATGCCTTCATGGAAGCAACTTGGGAAGCCGAAAAGGAAATTCAAAGGAAGTACCCCGAGTTGTTTGAAAAACAAGGTACATAAGTTTCAGTTTTGAGGATAAAATTCTGTTTAAGATGGGTAGGTTGTAAGCCCCGGCTTTCTTGTAAACCAAGCTTGACTTCGAAAACCGAAACCTTAAACCAGAATAGTTAGGGTTAGAAAGAAACCTAGAAACCCTAAGTCCAGCTTCACCAAGAATAAAACCACAGAACTTTTGAGAGCAAGTTAATCTATATTATAGTTCTCAAGAATATATCGAAACATAAAAAGATTAGTTTTCAGGAAATTATCTATTTCGAATTCGACCGAGATCCGTTTCGAAAAACCGGGCCCCAGGACTCGAAATTAGAAAAATATTCTGAATACTCTTTAAGACCGGAATTTAATAAGGAATTCAAATATATAATTATTATAATTTTTCAGTTTATAAAAATTTCAATTATAGCCTTTTATCTTATTTTCTTTACTAACCGGTAATTTAATTGTCTAATCTACTATTCATTACTATTCACAAGTACAAGCCCATACCATACTCACATTCACAAGCCATACCCCTACTCTTACATCCTTACACTTTACTCATCACAATTTCTTTTCCCATGCAAATATCACATTTTATTACACAAAATTGATTTTGAAAAATTACAACACTCTCTGTAAACCCTTGGTTTTTAGAGTAATCCTAAGTCTTAACCCTAAGTTGGGAAGTTAGCCGAAAACCTTAAGTCAACAGATCTCAAGTTAAACCCTACAGTTTAGATCCGAAAATCCTATTTTCGTAAATCGAGAATTCGAAAATTAAGTAAAGTGTAGAATAGTCCATAATAATATTTGATTTCTTAAAAATATCGGATTGGATTATTTTCGGCTTATTTCGAACCCGATTGGATATTGTTTTTGGAAAGCGAATCCTAGGGCTTGGAAAATTAAAAATATACCTTTAATATTCTTAGACTCGTATTTTCATAAGGATTTCAAAAATATCGAGTTTATAATTTTTCGGAATCTAAAAATATCAATTATAGCTTATATAAGCATATTTTGACCGTACCGGTAATTTATTTGTTGAAATACTAAAGTAATTCAATTGGTTATTTAATTTTATTTATGAAATTTCTGCCACTCATTTAAAAATATTTTTCTTAATTTTATTTTATATATTTTTCTTAATAAAAAGCACTTTTTCAAGCCATACTTCAAGTACATTTCAATTGTCACTTCTACACATTATTCATGTTTTCTTCCACTCTTTCTTACACTCAATTTCCCATGCATGGCAGCTGACCACACCCTCATATTAGCCACTTTTCTTTTATTTGTTGATTTATTTAATGATTTAAAATCTCTTTTAGTTAGCAAATTGAGTAACACAAGTTACACTTTCAAAATTCAAGTTACAAGCTAACTAAACTCCTCCCTCTCTCTTCCTCAATAGATCACGCCAGCCCCCCCCAAAATTTGCCCCTTTGTTTTATTTTTCTTTTCCAATTATTTAACACACTTTTATCACACTCCCCTCTTTATTTAAAGACTCTTACTTATACACTTTCACTCTTTGCAACCCTACATCATTTACTCTCTCTTTTTCCTCTCTTTATCTCTTTCTTAGCCTTGTTCTTGTAAGAAAAAAAGCTGCCCCCATCTCAAAATATTGCTTCCACATTCCATTCTTGAAGACTCTTTAGGTAAACTTTCTTCTTAAGCTTCCATAGATGCTATAGGTTGATTATATGGAGGTTTCATGCATCAAAGGACTCTCCATAATGCCTAAAGGCTAGAGATGTTGATGCCAAAACTTTGAAGCACTCCTCTTATTTATGATCCATATTGATATTGCTATATTTGTTGTCTTTAAGACTTTATTATCTTCATATTTATATTATACTTTGTACATTTAACTTTTATGTAACTTTGATCATGTTTATGTTTAGATCTATGAGTTTATAGCTTACTACCATGTATTTCTTTTATATTTATGCTCATATTATGTGTAGATCTTAGATTTGAACTCAAACAAAAATGGTGAAATTCATATCTAGGCAAGAGCCATATTTAAAACCACTTTCCAAGTATCAAAATGGAAGTTTTACTTGAAATAGTGAAGGCTTAATGGGTATATATCATCAAGACTTCATCTTATACGGTTCAAAGGTGATTTTCAAAGATTATTTTTCCAAAACAAAATTCTATTTTCAGATATAGATAAAGGCATAACTTAAAAATATATTTTCCAACCTAAAAATGAATATTTTGTTCAAGATATGGAAGACTCTTAAGATAAGATATGTAAAGGATGATTTTTCATAAGTCTCGATGGATTTTATCAAAAGATATGTTCAAAAACAATTTTTGAAAATTCGGATCTAAGCCAAGACCCATTTTTGAAACCCATTATCTAACCTCAAAATGAAGATTTAGACAAAAATATAAAAGGATCTTGGTATAGATATCCTGAGGATTGGATTTTCATAAGTTTAGATGATTTTTCCTAAAAGGTATTTCTAAAATAGAGAGTTTTGAAAAAGACAAGTCTAGGTCTTATTTTCATTCTAAAACTCAAGGAAGAAATTCGGATCTAGGAAGAGATGAATTTTGAAAACCTTATTTTAGACTTCAAAACAAGAGTTTTATGTAGAAAATGGAATGCTTTGATAATAGTGACATAAGAAAATTATTTTCATTGAGTCATGTAAGTTTTAGCAAAGGATTTTCTCAAAACAAGAAAATGAGTTTCAACTCAAAATTTTGATTTTTACAAAAGTAGATTCATGGAATTTTCATTTAGACAATATTACTAGGATCATATAAGTATTTAATCTTTTATCTTTGGCTAGAAGTTCTCTTTACAAGTGTAGAACCAATATAAGTTGATCTAAAAAGTTAAGTGGAACAAAAGTAACAATTTTCAACAAGAACTCAAAACTTGAATTTTCGTAACCCTACTGTACAGTAGCTTTTCTACCCTCGAATGACCTTGGATTTTTTATTTAACTTGGGAAATGGATATATCTTTCGAAGTAGATAGAAATCGGTATATAATATACGCAATTCCAAGTTAAAATGAGTTAGCTATGACCATTTTAAATTAGGACTTCAACTTAGGCGAAAATTGACGAACTTAGTAAGTAGAATTGTTAAGTTTATTAGAACTTCATAAGAAATACTCATTGAGGGTATTCTTTGTACTTAGGTGATTTGGAGGACGGATTTCCACTCCCGGAGGACTACTACAACTAGTGGATTTCTCTCCATAGCCGAGTGAGTTCATTTCTTAAATAGTTGTGCTCATGTATGTGCTTATAATTGTAGTGGCATTAGAATTAGGAAAAGATAAAATTGTGATAAGTTGTGATCTAATCTTGGTTGAATGAATGATAGGTATATCGAGACGAGACTTATTGTACAATAACATTGTATGAGCTAGCATAGACTTGGATTGTCTGAAATTCTCTATGATCACTCTTAACCTACATAATTAACATACCACAATTATATAAATAAACTATATATGCATATCACGTAGTGAATCACATTGCATTAGCAAGTATACCTTTGGTGGGACAAAGGTATATTAACGGAGACATGGAAGCCCGTGTTAACATTAAGGATGTGAAATCGCTTAAGTTAATGGAACTGGGGTAGGCACTTGAAACTACCACATAAAACAACAGATGTTGTATAACTAAGAGAAAGAGATCGGGATTATGGTTGCATGACTTATAGACCACCCCAACCCCGAATGGAGGGTGTAAATCCATTCACATATGGCTACTGGAAAGTCATATGCTTGTATGCTCATTTGCCGATGCATTCATATGATTGATTAACTATAACTTGCTTGTATATATATCTTGAATGAGTTTGTTATTTGGGAATGAACCTCACCAAGCCTGTTAGCTTACACCCCGATTTTTTGTTGTTCCAAGAGAACACTTTTCACAGGCTTATCTTTTGGATTAAGGAGCTTTTGAAGAAGTCGGGACCTAGCTATAGGCGTAGACTTCTAGGAATATCTCTTTAACATAAACTCTAATGTTTATAAGATGGATTTAGACTGGATAGACTTATATTATTTTGGTGGGGGTATGTCCCCTTGACTTTTGTAAAGAATTAACTTGTTTATCTTGTTATGATTTCTATTCTTAATGCTATTGTATGCCTTCTTAAGACTATTCGATTCCAAGTGTGATCCTAAAAATTGTGCAAGTACACCTTACACCAGATATGTAAACTTATGGAATGACTAAGGTTGTCATACTTAAGTTTAAATATCGAGTGTGATGGACTGTCGCGTTTTGAGTACCCTTTGGGGTGTGGCACTCTCTCTTCCTCCCCCAATCCCCACCACCCACCCCCCCCCCCCCCTTCCCTTCCCGCGTCTTGCCCAAGGGGTACCCTAAACGTAATAGTCCGTCACACTCAATATTAAAGTTTAAGTATGACAACCTTTGTCATTCTCAGAATCTTCGATATGAAGTGTAAGGCATGCTCTCACAAATTAGAGGACCATACATGGAACTATGAAGCTTAAGAAGATACAATAACAAATTAAGAAAAGAGGATTCATAATATTCATTTGTTCATAACAATAGTCTTACAAATCTTAGGGGCAGTCCCCAACCACAAATAACTATAATCTTTTACAAGAATATTTCTATGAAGTCTACATCTTATCCAACACTAAACTTCATCTAGAAATTCCTTAACCAAAAAGAAAAATACCTGGCTACAGTGTCTATGTGGCCTCAACCACAAATATGCGAACTACAAAAGATATCTATAGGAGTATAAGCTAATAGGCTTAGTGATAACTATTTCCATAAATAAACTTCTTGTGTAATGAAATTCAAACAAGTTATTTAAGCAGACAAATGAAATGCAACATATACGTGGGCAAACAAGGCATATAGTTTTCCGAGAACTATATGTTGAATGGATTTACGCCCTCCATTTGGGGTTTGGTGATACATAACCTCAAAACGAGTAGTTTTTGTTAAATTATGCTTTCGATCAATACCGCCAAGCATATTAAGTCTACTCAAGTTGAGCTATGCTTCTAGACTTTTCGCCAAGCAATCACTTTCGATCATAACCGTCAAGCGTTGCTTTCGACCAAGCTACCATCCTTCTCACCCAAGGATAATAACACAATGCAATGTGACTCACTTCATGGTATGTATGAATCAATTTATTTATGATATCATGGCATCATTATTATCAAATTTAAGTTGATCATATAATTTCATACATAACAAGTGCTATACTAAAACAAATATTTAATCAATTCCAGCCTCGATATTCTTAAGATCTTTTCAACAAATTTTTTGCGTACATATCAATTTGTCTTTTCTTAATTCCAATGTGACTAAACTACAAGCACAATCAAGTAAAGCACTTTAAGGAAATAAACTCACGATGCCATGTCGACACTTCTCTAAACAGATGAGTCGTTCACATAATCACTTAGTCGAAATAATCCTCGGAGTATGGGTATCCTTCCTCAGAATTACCGAGTCAAGGAAAATACCAAACGAGTATTTCTTGATGGCTTTCTTAAAATTTGACAAAATAATGTTATAAGAACGTCAAAGTTCGTATAAATGATGATTCTAATTTAAAAATGGTTATAACTTGGTTATTTTAACTCGGAATTGCACATATAACATACCGATTTCTACCTACTCGAAAAGATCTATCCATTTCTAAAACTATTTTCATCAGACTAGATCATTTAGTTTTCGAAAAGTGGTGATCAGATTCACCACGAATTTTCCCATCCCAAAAGCAATTTGTTTCAAACATTAAATCATTCAAAAATTACTTTGTTAAATACTTAGTTATCTATATAGTTGAAAATTTCCTTTTTCATAGATATATAGCACAAATTTCTTCCATGGTCAAGTGTTTGTTGTCCAATCAAATTTCTTGAGTAAAACAATATAAATCAAGATTGTAGAAAACTATAGTTTACAAAGATTCCATTTTGTAAGTCCTTGAAATGAATATTTTGATTCTTTTGTTTTCAAAGAATTACTTTTATGTACATCTTACTATTTTTCCTAAATGAATTTTCGATAAAATAAATTTCTTCTTTTCTAAATTCTCAACATTAGTGCTACTTTTTCTATTTGTTTTCTTTGACTATTTATTTGAAAAATCTTGGTTTTGAAAACTTTCATTTTCGTTTTAAAGGGTTCCTTATATTATGTTTTAATGAAAATATTTTAGTACCAAAGTCATCTTCTTTTAAGAAAACAAAGTATATAAAAAAAAATGACTTAAAAAGCTTTTTCAAGACAAAAGTAATTTTTAAAATTATAGTGAGTTCTTCTTAAAACTTGGAAAAGAATAACTTTACTTTTGTTAAACCATAGAATTTATATTTCATATAAAACCATTTTTAAGTAATAAAATCTCCTTTTTGTCAAAGTATTATTGGAGCTTTAAAGATTTGGACAATAATCTTAATGGGCATGATTATGAGAAATAATAACAAGCAAAAATAACATAAATAATAAATAAAGTCAAGTATTGAGAGTCTTAACTTCTTCAAGACTCCTGGGACTAAGAAGTAGACTAGTCCCAAAAGAAAGAAAGAAAATTGTTTTGACTTGATGAGGACAAGTCTAAGACTAGAGACTAGTTTTAAAACAACAAGAAATAAAATAAATTGCAATAGAAGAGATAAATAAATTACTTTGCATGAAAATATATAAATTGCAAGTAAGCTTACATGCTCTAAAGAATATGTATATATATGTATATATAGATACATAATAATACTTAGCTAGAAACGACAATAATAATATGAACAAAGTAAAGTAACAACATAAATAAATAAATAAATAAAGATTCATGAACAAGAACAAGAGCAATACATGAACATAGTGTAGCTTCCATAACATTTAGTTTTTGGAAACTCACACACCATGGTCATGTAAGTTACATGACATGAGAGAAAGAACTTGTAAAGAAAGTTTATCTAAAGAGGGTTTCTGAAGTATTATGTGGGAATGGGTTTTGTAGAAGGTGGTTTGAGATTATTTTGAGAGAGTATTTGGAGAGAGTGTTGAGAGGAAATTTTTGGAGAGTTTTGACAGTAAATTTATGGATAGTAATTGTGTGAAAGAAGTAAAAGACGAGGGGGGTATTTTATAGGAAATGAGGAGTGAATTTTTATGTGATTTAAATAAAGAAAAATCAAAACAAAAATGAGGAGAAAGAGGAAGGGGGGGGCGCCGGCCTTAGCATGAGCGGAGAGAGGAGAGAGTTTTTATTTTGTATTTTTATGATCAAATGAAGTAATAAGTAAGGTAGATGTGAAATAAAGTTATGGGAAAGGTAAAAAGTAAAGTAAATAGGGGTATAGGTGTAAGAATAGGTGTTAGAAAAAGTAGAGATAAAAGAATAGTGTAAAATAGTAATGAATAGTGTAATGTAAAGTAGATATAATTAATAAAGTATGGTAGTAAGAAAATACGCGTATAATTGCAATATTTGATATTTTTACTTACCGAAAAATTATAAAACTGATATTTTTGAAAACCTTACATTTTTTACGAGTTTAACGGTATATCCAGAATATTTTTACTATTTCGAGCCCCGTGACATGTTTTTCAAGAACTGTATCCATTCAGGTTCAAAACGATTCACAGTTTTACTAATCTGATCTTTTTAAGCTTCCTTATGTAATTACGAACTATCATACATATTAAATCTCTTATGACTTTCTTAGGGTTTACTTATACGATTGCCAGACTTAAACCATAACGTCTAACTAAGGTTTTGTTAGCTTTAGGGTTTTCGGTTGACTTTCCAATTAGGGTTTAAGCTAAACCGATCACAAAACTTGGGGGTTTCCACAACACCCACCCACCCACCACTCACCCCCCCCCCCCCCCCCCCCCCCCCCCCCCCCCCCCCGCGTAAATCCCATCCCATTTCTCTCTCGTTTGTCTTATTTTCTTCCTTTATTTTAATCATGCAAACCCTAATCCAATTGCCTTCACCATTTCATTTTCTTTCTTTCTTCATTTTTTTCATTTCTGGAAAATTTTATAAAACTCTCTTTTCTCTCTCCCTTGCCATGAGCTCTCCAACACACACACACACACACTCATAATTTCCATGATATGAACTTTCGAGACTTAAAAGTTTTCAAAATTGAGATATTATATTACAATTAGATAGGTCTTTTGAAGTAGATAGGAATCGGTATATAATTTGCGAAATTCCAAGTTAAAATGACTAAATTATGACCGTTTTAAGTTGGAATTTCCATTAATGACGAGAATTACGAACTTTATAGTTTTTATGAAATAAAACAGATTAGATATGAGTTGAAATACTCATTTGGGTATTTCTTTCATTTAGGTGACTTGGATCCCAAGGATTTGTTACCACCAGACTATTATTACTAAGAGACCGACGACCAATGGTCGAGTGAGTATTATTTCCTAATTTCATTTCTTGATTGTGTTTGTAGTGATTAGTTGCACTAGCTTATGAGGCAAAAGATAAAAGTAGACTTGCATGATGGGAATTATGGGGGATTATGTATGCTTGTTGATGAGGTTAGAAATTGTATTAAGAATATCGAAATCGAGTGATTAACTTATGTTTGTTTAAAGTATTATAGGATTGATTGTCTACGAGATTGGTTGATCACCTAAAAATTGGTATTAATAATTATTCGAATTGAAAAATTAACATGGACATAATCACTTCACGATGAGGATGGAGCATTAGCATATGTAAGTTATCTGTGATCCATACACGGCTAAAAGTTGGTTAATCATGATCCATAAACGACATTAGTTGGTTACTCGTAATCCATAAATGGCACATTAATTCAATAGTAGTACCGCAGTATTTGTTAATCTACTAACCCCGAATGGAGGGCGTAAATCCATTCACATATGATTTCCAGCTGATCATATGCCTTGTTTGTTCACGTTGTTGATGCATTCCATATGGTTGAATGAATAACTTGATTGAATGATTTATTATAAATGTCTTCATGGAAGTATTCACCCACTAAGCTAGTATAGCTTACGCCCCCATAGCTTTTTCTTATTGCAGTTTTCATATATATGGCTAAGGCCGAGGCGTCCTACCGAACAGGTACAGAAATTAGGAGTTGCCATTAAAAGTTTGTGTTCGATTTTGTATAAACTTCTATAGGAAACCCTAATATTTACCAGATGACTGTAAAAGACCACTTTTAAACTTAATATTCTTTTGCGAGGGAATGCCCCTATAACTTTTATAATTAATTAAGTGGACTCATGGTTTATATTATGATGCTTATAGTATGTCAAATTAAATTATTTATCTCCATTGGTTCATGTATTCTATTGTCGTAAAGGTACACCTTGCGTTTGTACGAGACTTTGGAATAATTGTGGTAGTAATTCCTAAGTCTCATATAGTATGCAGCGGATTGTTATGTTTAGGGTATCCTATGGGATGGGATAGAAGTCATTTTTAGAAAAATGATTTGAACAAGTTTCACTAGTTTTAGAAGAGAATTTAACAAGTTTTGAATAAGTTTTATAGAACATTAAAGTTGTGCAAAATGACCCACCGGAATGTAATCGAACCAAGATTTTATTTATTTTTTCTTTTTCAAAATAATTCAGTTTGGTGAAGAGTATATGTTTCACAGTTTGGTTTAGAATCTTGAATCCAACCGTTTATATATTTAAAAAAATCAAACGTAGTTTTTTTCTTTCAATTATTTTATTAAATATTTAAATTTTGTTATATATGTATCTATCATGAGCATTGAATTAGTTGGTTGTGTCACATTTTGATTGTTGAGGTGTGTCTACAAATAAGTTAACTTTTAGGTTTTAAGCTGTAGTGCTAATTAATATTATTTTTTTTCTTTATACTATTGATTAGTCTACTTATATTACCTAATTACTTATTGATTTACATAATTGATAATATGTTGATTAGATGCATAATGAATTGAAAATTATACCTCATATTGGGAGGGTATATTCTAATTTTATTGAGTTTAATGTATCAATATAGTTTAGGATAATTCAAAAGAATAAAACTAGTATACAATTATAATCTTATGGAAAATGAAATATCTCCATGTTATAAGTTTTACATATTTATTTTGGGTAAATAATTAATGTCAAATACTATTGTCCATATTAGAAATAGTAATAAGAAATTTGTAATTGAAACATCTTGATAAAATGTATTTTTATCTATATTATTAAAACAAAAGACTTTTTTTCTTGTATCTTTAGTGCTAATAAAAAAAATAACTTTTTCTTAAATTCCATCTTTTATACCTAAGAATTACAATATCTGCCAACAATTAAATAACTATCAATCGTAAAATATAAAACTTTAAGGATATTATTGTAATTTGATGTCATTTTTTAGTTTTTCTCTCCTACATCTTCTCATCTCTCTCTCTCTCTCTCTTTCTCTCTCTCTCTCACATGTATAGTAACTTTCATTTTGCTAAAATAATTCCTCTTTTCTCGAGGAATTTAATATTTTTTTTAAATTAACCAATAATTTTTTAGCACCTATATAATGTGTGTAACGACTATTAGTTTTAAGCATTCAAAAAACGTTTCAACCCATAAATCAAACCATACCATACCATTTTTTTATTTGAAAAAATTAAAAACTAAACTATATAATTAGGTTAGAAGTTAGGATAAAAACCAACCCATAATACATGATTTTATTTGATTCAGGCAATGGATGGACTAAAACACACCACAACTGTAAATCCCGATATTCTTAGTAGTCAAATAAACTCCGAGGCTCGAAAAATGAATCCCTAATCCCGTCTAGTTTAAGCTTAGTGAGAGAAGCTTAGAAACCCTAAATCCGGCTTTCCTTCGGTTTCATAATAAAAGAAGTTTTATAAAGTAAATGAATATGAATTATTGTTTTAGAGTATATTTTAAACCTTAAAAAGTTTTAAATTCGGAAAATTTTCTATTACGGGCCTTCCCGAGTTCAATTACGGAAAAATGTGCCCCGGGACCAGAAACTCAAAAAAATATTCTAGAATATTCATTAGAACCAAAATTTTATAAAGATTTCAAAAATATAAATTTTATAATTTTCCGGGCTATAAAAATTACAGTTATAGCATTTTTCCCGTATTTTCTTTACAACGAGTAAAGTAGATGTCTTGTCTACTATTCACAAGTAGAACCTACACTATACACTACCCATACCCTATTCTTACATCCTTACAACTACTCATTACAATTTTCTTTTCTAAGAAATTTTGTTTCCTAATTAATTATTACATTTTATTACATAAATTACAAATTTTATCAAAATTTCAATTCTCTCTCTCCCTCCCACACTCAAGGCCGGCGCACCCCCTCCCAATTTCCCCTCAATTTTGTTTTATTTTTACTTCTTTTATTCAATTAAAACCCTAATCCAATTAATATATAAGCTTATGTTCTCTCTCTCTTCTCATTTTTCACTCTTTCAAAATTATGCAAAAGAAGAAAACTCTCCCTTTCTCTCTAGTTGTTGCCGTGACCAAGCCCTCCCCTCACACTCACACACACAAACTCATTTTCTCTTCTTTTCATCTCCAAATCTCCATTTAGGTGATGATTCTAAGCTTTATTCCTACATTATCTTGTAATGGCAAGACCATTCTTGTGTGTTTTCCACTTTTAATCCCAATGAGCATATGCTAGGGACATGAAAACACTAATACAAGAATATCAAGCCATCACAAGACGTAGATCTTGTGTTTAAAAGAGTTTTTGTTGATTTATCATCTTTTTCATGCATGTAAAGTAGAGATCTTGCATGGAAAGTTATGTTCATGCCATGAAACTCATGATTCATGCACTATATATGGTAGATCTAGTGTTTAGACACTCATACTTTCATTTACATTTAGTTTATGTGGTTATTTTGAGCTTGCATGCATTTATGGTCATAAAAGTTTAGCCTTGCATGTATATAGATGTGTTAGATGATAGATCTTTATGGATATAGGACAAGAAACTTGAAAAAGAAAGATTTGTTAGAAATGTCTAAAGGAAAATTCGGATGGAATTTGAAACCTATTTTAAAAAACCCTTGAAACCACTTTGAAACTCATATTTTTCATGAAAAATGAAAGGTATATGTAATAGGTATCTCTAAGGAATGATTTTTATAAGTTTGAATGAGTTTGGGCATGAATAATATGTAAAACAAGTAGTGGAGTTAGAATGGAAAATTTTGAGTTAGTGATCAAATTATCAAATTCGTAATTTGAGATGGTGCATATGTAATCACCTAGTATTTGAGCTCAAATTATAAGTTTTATGTGTTAAATGAAGTCCTTAGGCAATAGATATAGTAAAGCTTCAAACTTTGATGCATTAAACAAGTTTTCTCATAGGAAAAATGCAAGAAATGAAAATTTCTAAAATTCGGATTTTTGTGAAAAGCTTGTTTAAAAACATATTTGCCAAGTGAAAAATATGAATTTCTATGAAGAAATGAAGGTCTTGGATAGTATGGATGATGGAGACTCATTTTTATTTAGATAGTAAATAAATTCCAAGAATAAAATCTTAAAACCCTAGGGAATTCAAGGTTGGAAAGAATAGATTTTTAGAAGTGCCTATTGTGGAGTTTATAATAATTAGAAGTTCATAAGAGTTCATCATCAAAAATCATCAAGATCATGCATATATTGGACTCATTACATGACATTCACATTAGGAATTCATTCATATTCCATCTATAGATGAATCATCGACTAGAAACATTTTTACCAAATGCGAAACAATTTTTCGGAAATGGAAACGTTATAGAACAGATCTGATCCCTCTGTTCCATGACCTTAGTGTCTTCAAAACTTGAAAATAATATTAGAGATAGATAGATCTTTCAAAGTAGATAGAAATCGATATAAAATTTGCGAAATTCCGAGTTAAAATGACCAAGTTATGGCCGTTTTAAGTTGGAACTTCCGCAAATAGCGAGCATTCCGTTTTGTCTAGCTTAGATGCATAGCTTGAATTAGTTAAATGATGAGATTGTAAACCCCGGAAATTCTCAGTAGCTAGAAAACCCCAGGAGTTGGAAACGAAACCCTAATCCGATCAGATTGAGTTTAGTAAATGAAGCCCAGGAACCCTAAATCCGGCTTTCCTTCAGTTTCATAGTAAAATAAATATTATGGAGTAAATGAAGGTGAATTGTTGTTCCTAAGTACATTTCAAACCTTAGAAAGTTTTAGATTCGGGAATTCTTCAATTCCGGGCCTTCCCGAGCCCATTTACGGAAAAGCGTGCCCCGGGCCACGGATTCAGAAAAATATTCCGGAATATTCATTAGAACCGTAATTTTATAAGGATTCCAAAAATATCAATTTCATAATTTTCCGAGCTATAAAGATTACAGTTATAGCTTTTCCCGTGTTTTCGGAACAACCGGTAAAGTAGATGTCTTGTCTACTATTCACAAGTACAACCTACACTACACACTACCCATACCCTATTCTTACATCCTTACAACTACTCATTTCAATTTTCTTTTCCAAGAAATTTTGTCTTTTGAATAATTATTACATTTATTACAATTTCATTTACTAAATTACAAATAACAAATTTTTGAAACTCACACACACACACACAAAGGAGGCCGGCGCCCCTCCCTCCTATTTTCCCCTCAATTGTATTATTTTACTCCATTTTTATTAACTAAACCCTAATGCACTCAATATATACTAAATTTTCTCTCTCTCTCTTCATTTTCTTTCTTTCAAATTTTTCAAAAGGAGCAAAACCCTCTCTTCCTCTCCTCTCAAGTGCCGAGCACTCCCCTCCCCCTTCCTCTTGCCATTTCAACTTTATTTCTTCTTCTTTCCTTCTTCAAGACCTCTTTGGTATGTATATTTAGGCCTTGTACATCCTAAATCTTGTTATGGCAAGATCATTCTTGTGTGTTTTCTCCTCTAAATCCCAATGAGCATGAGCAAGGGACATGGAAACACAACTACAAGAATCTCAAGCCATCTCAAGAAGTGGATCTAGCCTTTAAATGAGTTTTGTTTGAGATATCAACTTGTTCATGCATGTAAAGTAGTGATCTTGCATATATATTGTTGTTCATGCCATGAGATCCATGATTTATGCATCATACTTAGTAGATCTAAAGTTTAGACACCCACATTGTCATTTACATGTATGATCATAGAGATATTTTTACTTCCATGCATTGATGATCATAAAGATGTAGTCTTAAATATGTATGGAGATGTGAGGTAGTGGATAATCATATGTAGAAGGCAAGACCATTGAAAAAGGAAGGACTTTGTTGAAAATGAAAAGTTGGAAATTCGGATGAAATGGAAACCCTATCCTAAAGACCTCCAAAATCAATTTTAAACTTATATTTCATAAGAAAAATGAAGGGTATGTGTAATAGATATGTTGAAGGAATTATTTTCATAAGTTTAGATGAGTTTAGGCATGATAAAAATAAGGAAAGCAAGAGGTGAAGTTAGGATGAAAAATGTTGACTTTAAATGTGTAGTCAAATTCGTAACTTTGTGTAATGCCTATATAAACACTTAGTATTTAAGTCTAAAATGAATGTTTTATAAGCTAAATGAAGTCCTTAGATAATGTATACATTGAAGCCCCAATTTTTAATGCATTAGACTAGATTTCCCTTAGAAAAATGTAAGAAAAGAAAATTTGGAAAATTCGGATTTTTATAACTAGCTTATTGAAACATGTTTACCAAATGAAATATGTGAATTTTTGTGCATGAATGGAGGCCATGACTATTATAGACTTTGAGAACCTAATTTTAGTCAAATAATAAGTAGATTGCAAGATTAAAAACCAAGAAACCCTAAGGAGTATAATGTGGGATAATAACTTCTTAGAATTAGCCTTTATGAAACTTTCCCCAACACTTAGGAGTTCCTAAAAGTTTATTACTACAAAAATCATCATGACCATGCACAATTGAGTTCATTACATATACACATTAGTAGTTCATTCCTAAATCATTCATGCATGAATCACTAACTAGGAACATTTCTTATCAAAAGCAAAGCACATTTTCAAAGTTGGATCAATTGCGGGACAGAACTGATCCCACTGTTCCGTGACCTATATTTTCAAAACTTGGATTTAATACTTGAATTAGATAGATCTTTCGAAGTAGATGAAGATCGATATAAAGTTTGCGAAATTCCGAGTTAAAATGACCAAGTTATGGCCGTTTTAAGTCGGAACTTCCAAATATAGCGAGAAATCCGAATTCAACTAGTCTAGATGTATAGTTTGATTTAATTACATGGTAAGAATCTCATAGGGATTATTCTTGATTGGTAGGTGATTCCGAGCAGGACGACTCTCTACCACCCGATTATTACTATTAAGGAGTTTGGTGACCCATGGCCGAGTGAGTTTACTTCCACTCTCAATTAATGCTTGTGAATGTAATATAGTGGCACTAGTGATATAGGCAAAGATAAAACCGACTGTACAAGCATGATGGGGTATGTGGGAATTATGTATGTTATTGATTGTTGATATGTGAAATGGAACTTAAGGTATATCGAAACCGAGTGTTAAGATATTGACTGTATTACTAGTATCTTATAATGAATGTCTGCAAATACTTGTTGGTCACCTAAAAGAAATGAATTAATGACTATCCGACTCCGACATAAACTGAGTTCATTCATGTCAATGGGGTTGGAGCATTTGCATTGGTTGGTTTTTCGTGACCCATAAAACGAATGTGAGGTTAATCGTGATCCATAAAACGAGCTTTTAAATCAGTTGACCGTGAGCTTAAACGGCGTCGTACCGCAGGATTCGTTAATCTGCTAACCCGGGATGGAGGGCGCAAGTCCATCCACATATGATTTCCGGTTGGTCATATGTTTGTTGATCACAATTGTATGGTGCATACACTTGCTTGAATAATCACTTGCTTGAATGATTGTATCTAATTGTGTTATGGAAGTATTACTCACTAAGCTAGTTAGCTTACGCCCCTATAGTGTATATCTTTTGCAGCATGACTTTATTTGGCTTAGGCCAAGGCAGGCCACAGCGCAGGTACCGGAGATAGAAGTTTCCCGTAGAAGTTTAATTCATTCCCTTTTGTGTAGACTTCCATTGGAAACTAAGGACTCTGGATGACTGTAATAGACTGTTATTCTTTTGCGGGGGAATGCCCCTTAGATTTTGTAAACCTTAAAGATTTATGCGTTTTGATTTATTATCTATGGCTAATGAATGCCTTGTTAAACTGTTTAAACTCCATTTGTTGAAGTATTCTATTGTCGTAAGGGAACGCTTTACATCTACTTAAGACTCCGAAGGGGTTAGGGAACTCGAGAGTCTTACTTAGTATGTGGCGGACTGTTACGTTTAGGATACCCTACGGGCGTGACAGAGATTCTGATTAGGTTGTTCTTATTTGGTAGGTGATCCCGAGCACGACGATACTCTACCACCCGACTACTATTATTAAGAGACCGACGTACCATGGCCGAGTGAGTGTTACTTCCGATTTCAATTATTGCTTGTGATTGTAATGATAGTGGCATTAGTTGTTTAGGCAAAGATAAAAATGAATATGCATGATGGGGTATTTGGGAAGTATATACTTGTCTGCTGTTGATATGTGAAGTTGAACTTAAGGAATATCGAAACCGGGTGTTAAGCTACTGCTTGTATAGCAAGGAGTTATAATTGATTGTCTACTAATATTGGTTGGTCACCTAAAAGAATTGGATTAATCTACTATTGGACCTCAATTATAATTGAACTCATTCATATCACGACGGGGATGGAGCATTATCATTTGTTGGTTTTTCGTGATCCATAAAACGAATATGTTGGTTAATCGTGATCCATAAAACGAAATTGTTAGTTAATCATGATCCATAAAACGAAATATTGTTTAGTTGACCGTGAGCTTAAACGGCGTCGTACCGCAGGATTCGTTAATCTACTAACCTGGGATGGAGGGCGTAAGTCCATCCACATATGATTTCCAGCTGGTCATATGTTTGTTGAACTCATTTGTTTAATGCATTTCACTTGCTTGAATGATCACTTGCTTGAATGATTTGTCTTAATTGTAATATGGAAGTTTTCACTCACTAAGCTAGTTAGCTTACACCCCTATAGTTTCTACTTGTTGCAGCACGAATTCATTTGGCTTAGGCCAAGGCAGGCTACAGTTCAGGTACCGGAACTAGGAGTTTCCCTTAGAAGTTTATTTCGATTTTATGTAGACTTCCGTTGGAAACTAAAAGACTCTGGATGACTATAATGAACTTAATATTATTTTGCGGGGGAATGCCCCTTAGACTTTGTAATTTATATATATGTGTTTTGGTTTATTATCTATGGCTAATGAATGCCACATTAAACTTCTCAACTCCATTTAACAGAGTATTCTATTGCGTAAAGGGACACTTTACATCTATACAAGACTCTCGGAGGGTTTGGATAGAAATTCGAGAGTCTTATATAGCATGTGGCGGACTGTTACGTTTAGGATGCCCCTATGGGGCGTGACAACAACACTCTTACCCCTACTAAGTATGACCATGCTAGGAGGTCATGTTTTGAACACAACTTGAACACTAGCCCATTTTGGGATTGTGTGAGTCATGCTAAGGTTGTGTAGGTTTAAGAAGCTCAACTCGACCGAAATATGAGCTCATGTTAGGGTTATGTAGGAGTCAAAACCTCAATACAACCTATGAGCTCATGCTAAGGTTGTTTTTCTCAACATAAGCTCATGTTGTGGTTATCTTAGCTTAGCAAGATTGAATACGTAAATTTTTCTTTGATTCTCAACCCAAAAATGTTCTCAACCTTTCTATCAATATCCACCACTCCAACATCATTTTAAATACATGTTTACACATTCCTAAAAAATAATACCCCATATGTCACGCCCCGAGGGGTACCCTAAACGTGGCAGTCCGCCGTACACAATACTAAAGCCTAGGAATGACTACCTTAGTCATGCAAAGGCTTCCATATTATGTACAAGGCGTACATCACAACTAAGGGGACGCGTCGGAGTAGCGCAATTCACATTGATAATAAATAAGTAACAAGGCAAAGAGAATACTTAATATAAAACATAAGCATATCACATTTCAATTCCTAAGGGCATGTTCTTCTATTATCTTCAAATAAATATACGTCTCTAATCATATAGGTTAGCACATATAAAGAACCTTGCAAAATTTCTTCATCATATGATTCCATATCCTTAATCATCCGTCCATGACTTCCTTAATGTCATGATTCTCAAATTCAATCCACGAATATACCTGTTTCAACAAAATCTATAAGGGTATAAGCTACAACTAGCTTAGTGAGATATTCCTTTTCATTCGCACCATAATTTCAAATAAGTTTATTTATTTAATCACACACATGCTATGCATACAATGCAACAATCACATGATTACGCGAATATATATAGTCATCCGGAAACCATATATAGAACGGATTTACCCCTCCGTATCAAAGGTTAGGGAATCGGGATTGAAGGTCCTCGACCTTCTACTGCTAGTCCCCAGGTCCTCACCCACAGCGTTCGGTTGGCTCGGCTCCGAACCTAGAGTCGCTTTCCCTGAGCGATTTGGATTCTTCAGGAAGGAACATGGCCCATGGCACCGCACGATCACAGCCAATCCAACTCTACGCGTAGGAGTAGCAGCCTTCTGAAATAGATGTGACTCGATGGATGCTATGCGTGAACGTTTTATTGTTCTTAAGTCAAACCTTATTAAGGTTTATTAAGGGCGATCAATCAATTTAGCAACAATAAGCAATCATACAAGTAAGTAAACAAAATTATTTAAACAAGCAGATCGAAGTTGCGATATTCTTAATTCTCATTTCACGCATAAACATAGAATCATATAATCCCGAAATCCCCAAATATATTCGTTTTTATCTTTTCTTAGTACACTAATGCTACTACATTACAAGCACAAGCAAGGTAACGAAATTAGAAGGAATAACTCACTCGTCTATTTCGCTATCTTCTTAGTCGTATGAATCCTCGGGTAGGGTATTCTTGTATCCTTCGTCATCTAGACAAAAGAAATACCCGGGATAAGTATTTCATGAATTTCTATTCTTGGAGATTCTAAACTTTACTTAAAATCGCGGTAAAATCGTATAAGAAGAAATCCCAACTTAAAATGGCCATAACTTGCTCATTTTAACTCGGAATTTCGCATATGATATACCGTTTCCTACCTATTCGAAAAGTTCCATCCATTTCTAAACTTATCTTGGTCATAAAAGGTCATTTGGGTTCCGAAAACGTCAGGTACAGGTTTAAAACGAATTTTCTATACTTTTGCGAAAATCCATTTTCTAACTCAACTTCATTTTAAAGAAAATCCTTTGTAACCATATAAATATATATTTGATAAACACTTTTTGAATATATAGGTATGCTCACTTTATATGCAAAAATCCTAATGGTAGTGTCTCAACAATTTTTTCATAAAACAATTCATTTTGAGCTTAAAACTTTTAACTTTGATAATTTCTTTTCAAGTATTTAGAAGAAACCTTATATTTTATTACAAATGAATATATTCTTATTTTATTTCCTTCATTCCTTTTTCCAAAACAAGCAAATTTTCCTTTAACCCTAGTCTTTCATAAATTTCATTTCTAGTGATAAAAGGTTAATTTATCAAAACTATATTAAGTTGTTGAAAACCTTTTCATAATTTGTTTATTTAAGATGATCTTAGAAAATGAGTCTTGTTTTCTTATATCTATTTCCAAAATATAAGCTTTTGCTTTCTAAAACTTGTTCTTTCATTTCTTTTGAAAAGAATCATTTTTATTGATAAAATACATTATTGCTAACCTTACTTTATTTATATTCTTTTGAAAACAAGTTCTTTCTTTTAGAATTTAAAAATCATTACTTTTCCTAAGTGGGTTCCTTATGAGTTGATTTTTTATATTAACTTTGAAAAGTGGTTTGTTTTCTTAGTTGTATTTCGAAGTTTAAAAGAGTTTAAATCTTGAGCTTTTGTAAAGACTTTTAATATTAATAAATTATATTACTAAAAGCTTAGGTTAACATAATATAAAAGAAAATATTTATTTCTTATGATTCCTTGAAAATCTATCTTTGTTATTTATGAAGACGTTGAGAAAACTCCTTTTCTATGTTGTTGATAATAACTTCATGATTTTGTGATAAATCATATGGTTGAAAACTTAGCTTTGAGTTCATTAAGTAAAGAAAAATTCTATTTTTTTAGATTTAGTTGAGACATTAGCATTATGTAAATGCAAGTATCATGAGCATATAAAATAATAAGAACATAAGAAAATACTAGAAACAAATAATAAGTAAGAAAATAAAATATCAAGCATTGGGAACCTTAGCTTCATCAAGGAATCCCGATCAAGTATTGGAGCCTTAGCTTTCAAGGCATCCCGGGACTAAGAATGGACTAGTCCCGAAAGAAAATAAATAAAAGATTGTTTTGACTTGATATGGACAAGTCTAAGACTAGAAAGACTAGTCTTAATAATAATATAAATAATAAATTGCATAACTTGAAAGTAAATAAATAACAAATGAGCTTATATGCTCTAAATAATATATATACATAATATACATAATATAAGTTAGATAAAGCAAATAATAACAATAATAATAACAACATAATAAAATAGGAAGCTTATGTACAAGAACAAAACATGAACATGTTGTTGCTTTTACTACTCATGTGAGTTTCAAAACAACACCATAGTCATGCTAAGTTACATGACATGAATAGATAAATGGTTGAAAGAAATTTTTACCTAAGGTATTTGTGTGGTATGAAGATGGTAGTGAATGTATGGTTATGTGGTTATGGAGAGATGGTAGTTGTATTGTATGAAGAGAAATTCTTGTGGATATTTGGTGAAAGAGAGTTTTGGTAGAGAGAATTCTTGAAGAGAGAATTTGTGGAGAGATTTTGAGAGAGTTTTGGTAGTGAAATGAATTGTGTGAAAGAATGGAAGAGGAAGGGGGTATTTATAGAATTTTTGGAGTGAATTTTGGATGTAATAAAATAAATTGAAAAAGAAATAAAATGAGATGAATGGGAGGGGGAGGCGCCGGTTTTGGGCATGAGAGGGGAAATTGATTTTTTTTATTTGTTTGTGTAATAAAGAAGTAATGTGTAAAGTTTGATGTGATTAAAGTGTATTGGAAATGAAAAAAGTAAGAAAATAGATATGTAGGTGTAAGAAATAAGAAGTAGATAGGTGAATAGTAATGAATAGTAGAAAAGTACTATGAATTAGACTAGACAATTAAAGTACCGGTAGTAATAAAAATACGCGTAATAATGCGATATCTGTAATTTTTAGCTACCGAAAAATTCCAAAACTGATATTTTTGGAATCCTTGTATTTTTACGAGTCTATTGGTATAAACGGAATATTTTTAATATTCCGAGCTCCGGGACACGCTTTTCGAGAACCGATCCCGTTTGGGTCCGAAGGTCACTCGAAATTCGCGAATCTGATATTTTTATGTTACCTATATTATTACGAACTATTCTAGGTCATTAACTTAATTTCGTTTTCTAGGGTTTGAAAACGCGGGATTGCCGGATCTTAAACACTAGGGTTCGTTATAGGCTTGTTGACTTTTAGGGTTCCGTTTTGATTCCGTTTTCGTCGAGATATTCGTAAGATCGTATAATTTTCGAGTCTTGATCGTTTTAGAATTTTAGCTCGAAATTTATGTTTTATTTTATTTGTGATTATTTAATAGTTTTTAGTTCTCGGAATCGTTTAACCGAGTCTAGGTTTATGAGTTGACTCGATTTGACTTTTGTGGAAAATTTGGATTTTGTGATTCTAAAATTTTACTGAAGGAATTAGGATTTATTATCTCGTTGTTAAGCGGTATTTGGATCTATTGTTTCGATTTGCGTTTTAGGAATTGGGTAGATTATTTAATCGACGTACGGACGTTGATTATATCGGTAATTGGACTTTATATTTTGTTTCAGGGTTCTCGTTTTCTCAAGATTGAGAGAACTCGTTTTTGTTCTTATTAATTATTTTTAACTTGGTTCAACTTTTAGGGTTTCGTTTCCGGTTTTGACTCGGTCTAGAATTGAGTTTTAATCTCAAGTTGATTTTTGGGTTTATATTTATACTTCTAAATTATTTTTAAGGATTATGAAAATTTTTGGGGGTTTACAACCTACCCACCTTAAAGAAAGTTTTGTCCTCAAAACTTGTTACGTACGTAGGTTGATGAGAAATTGTATATCGTCATTCATCAACATTCGTGATATTTGGAATTTGTTTCTCATTTATTGTTGAAAGGGTATTATGATTTCATTATGTCTTTTTCTTAGTTTGACTTCCACAAAAGGGTTGGAAGTCTATCGTTGTTTTTGAATTTCTTCTTTCATATTTTCTATTTCGCATATATTTTAGATAATTGGAATTTGTTGTGCGTTTAATATTTTATGCAATATAGCATATAGAATCAATAAGATTTGGTTTTAGCGATTTTCAACCTTCACTTTGACTCTTTCTGAAGAGTTTCAGACTTAACCAATACAGCAGGACTGACGACTGACACTTGACTTGACTCGACTCGATCTTAAACTGACGACGACTCGATACGACTGGTACATTCACTTGACGAAGGAAGGTTGTGAATTCGCTTTCCCATTCTTATGTGAGTATATATATGACATGCACGTATAAAATACACATGTTTATACTTATTCCATCGTTGTTTTTTCTTTACGTGGTCATCTTGACAAGGTTTGAGGTCAAGATGAAAAATTTGGAATTTGCTTGTTGAGATTTTATCATTACCGGTTCTAGCTTTTAGGCGGTAATAGTTATGCTTTTGATGTATTTTGGCGTGTTCAAGGTAAAATTGAATTGCCTTCTTCTTTTGTACATACAAAATTTTGACAATCATATTTTTATTCCATCTGGAGTAAGTGACGATTACATAATCTACGGTCATTACTGGCAACTATCGGTATAACAAGAATTTTAGCGTCTAAGGGTAGCCTGATATCGACTCGTATTCGTGACTATCGTCTTCTTCTAAAACAACGAATTCTATCTCTTGGTTGGCTTCCTCGCAAATCCATTGTCCTTGTAGGTTGTACACATGTATTTTGTGGGGGTATTGCTGAGTATCTCTCTTCCATATTTTTCTTCTTAGGACACTTCTTGGCAATATGTCCCGACTCCTTACAGATCAGACAAGTGGCAGAGGTTTTCTTTGGGCATCTCATGACTTTGTGATTCGGACTCCGCAGTAGTAACACTTGTGTTGCAACTTAGGACACTGTCTTGGTTGATGTCCTTTTTGCATTTCCAACATTGGGTATCCGGTTTCTTTTTATCCTTCTTTCTACTCGGGCACCGATGTTTCGAGCTCATTGATTTGAGCTTAGCTAGGTTCACTTATAGATTCTTCCTCAATTATCATGACATTTCCTTCCGTCCTTCCCTTTTCTTAGCACCATCCACAATTCGTGCTCTTTCTACTAGTTCTCGAAATCTTTGATGTCAAATTCTATCAACTTGATACGAAGGTCTTCATCCAATCCTCCTAAGAAGACTTGCCTTTTTAGTTCCTCGCTATCCTTATATGATTCGGGGCATATTGTAACAGCTTACTGAACTCTGTTTCATATTGTTCAAGACTACGGCCTCCTTGAGAAATACTTAGGAAATCTGCACTAAATTGGATTCTCAAGCTTCCAGGGAAAAAGTTCTCCAAGAATTCATGCCTAAATGTCTCCCATGTGATTGGTGGTAGTAGCTCTCTACTTTTGGATTCCCACCATATTCTTGCATTGAACCTCAGCATGAAAGTCCCATATGTAAGCTGAAGATGTTGTGGTACTTCAAAAGCATTGAAAGATCGTTCTATTTGTGCTAACCAATCATCAGCTTCATCCGGTTTTCCAAAAGCTCCATCAAAATATCGATTGCACTTAATGAACTCTGGCAACATACTTTGATAAGGTTTTGGTAATGGCTCAGCTAGTGCTGTTTCAATCGGTGGCGTTGGAACTTCTGGTGCTGCTTCTTGTGCAGGTGCTGGTGTAGGCATAGCCTGAGCCTGTTGTGCGAAATTCCTTATGAGGTTGGCAAGTTGTTCGATGTTAGCTTGATCCAATTGTGGTTGGTTTGGTTGTTGAGGTTCCTCCGGGTTCTTAGGTTCTACAGGGGGTATTTCTTGGTTGCGTTGTGCACGAGTACGTCTCCTATTTGTTCTACAGGTTTTATTAAGCTAGTGTGAGATTCTTGAACTTTATTAAGTCTTAGACGTTTTTCGGAAAAACAATCGAGAAATATGCTAATAGAAATCGAGACGGAAATGAATACAATATATAGAAGAAATATTTGAAAATTGACTGAAATCATAGTAAAAAAAAGGAAATTCATATCATGGAAACAGAAGGAAGACTTAAATACTTCCTTTACAAAAGTTCAAAGAAAGGATGCAAAACATAATTAAAATTTCAAATCATTACATAAACAACATATACATCTTTGATTAATTCTTTTTACAAAAGCATTTCTCCTATCGGTATATTAAAGCTTTTACGGAAGGTTTAGCGTCCATTCCTGCTTCGGATTGCTCTTCACAGGGTAGGAATATTTCCTTGATCACTTGATCCCTCGTCTTCATTATCAGTAACTTTTTCTTTTCCTTTGTGGCGAGATTTGGTGGTAGGATCTCTAGACGAAGTCCCACATTCTTCTTGGATGGGTCATCTCTTTCGGGGCTGAGATGGGGTCGTCCCATAAACCTTGCGTCTTTAGATCCACGTACATAGAGGTACCACACCTTGCACATGTAGCATGTTTCCTTGGCATTTGTAGGGTAATTCTTGGTCCTACAGATGAGACGACTGCATACGTAGCATTTCTTATTGTTGTTGGGTAATTGTTGGCACTGTGTTTTCTCTTTGCATGACCAGAATAGATAGTGCCGTTCTTCTTAGGACAATCAAGGATTTTGTGGTCTTGTTTCCACAGAAGTAACACTTGTATTGCAGTTGTGGGCAACTTTTGGGGAAATGTCTTCCTTCACACTTCCAACATCTGACCTTAGGGGTTGCGGAATCCTTAAGAGGTTGAAGTCGTTTATGCTTCTTAGCCTGTGGTTCAGATTGGCCATGAAGGAAGGGACTTGTGCTACTGGTGTTGCTCCGAGTTGAGGTCTTATAACCGGAGCGGTGCAGAGGTTATGGGTATTTGTTGTATATAAGTCCTTATCGTCTCTTCTAGACGTCTTATGGTGGTCAAGAGTTCTTGAGTTAGATCTTGTGGTGGGAGTGCTTCCTGGTTCTTGTTGTTCTTCGAGAGGGGTGCTTGATTGTGGCAACTTCCTCGGGTAGCTTCCTAGAACCAAACGAAGCGATCGTATTAGATATTTTCTTTATTTCGAGTTTTACGCTCATGTTATTTGTTTTTAAGGAAAAGAGAAGCATTATAGACTTTTGTTAGTCTGATTAAAGGTTAACGTAGGTACTGAATGTTATTTACTAAGGGTCTTACTTGTAAAAGAGGCATTATACTTAAATTGCTCCTAATTGGTTTTGAATAGGGTTACTATGCATTAAGGCTTATTGATCCTGCTAAGGTAGGCTAACTATATTTATTCTATATCTAGATTCTAAGTCTCCTTCATGTTTTCTCCATATTATTCTACTATGTTCTATCTCCAAGTTATTTCCACCTTTCTCAATCTTGGGTCAACATCTTAGGGTAATTCATATTCATGTGATACTTCCATCTCATGTCTTGCTAAATATCCTCCGATTCTTGTGCAAGTACTTCCTACCTTCCTCTAATATTCTCCAAGATAAAGTTCTATTCTTAGACATAGGATTCTTAGACATAAGATCAAGTCCTACCATTCTATACTTCTCATATCCTGTCTCTTAATTCCCAAAACCTTGTTGCTCTGATACCAACTTAAACTGTCACGCCCCGAGGGGTACCCTAAACGTGGCAGTCCACCGTACACAATACTAAAGCCTAGGAATGACTACCTTAGTCATGCAAAGGCTTCCATATTATGTACAAGGCGTACATCACAACTAAGGGAACGCGTCGGAGTAGCGCAATTCACATTGATAATAAATAAGTAACAAGGCAAAGAGAATACTTAATATAAAACATAAGCATATCACATTTCAATTCCTAAGGGCATGTTCTTCTATTATCTTCAAATAAATATACGTCTCTAATCATATAGGTTAGCACATATAAAGAACCTTACAAAATTTCTTCATCGTATGATTCCATATCCTTAATCATCCGTCCATGACTTCCTTAATGTCATGATTCTCAAATTCAATCCACGAATATACCTGTTTCAACAAAATCGATAGGGGTATAAGCTACAACTAGCTTAGTGAGATATTCCTTTTCATTCGCACCATAATTTCAAATAAGTTTATTTATTTAATCACACACATGCTATGCATACAATGCAACACCATATTACAAATCAATGTCACAATTACCTCACTTACTTGTAATTACTTTGACACTATCCTTAATTATTCCAAGATTCTATTGTAACTTTAAAAACCCGCTTTTGTTTAACTAAACTTGTTGCTCCTATTGCACATTGTGGTTGATTTTATAAGAAACAGTCAAATTATGTAATCTAATTCATCTTCTTAACAAAGAATAATAAAATTCACAAGCATAAAATTAATCTTATTAATGCATTCCTAGTAATGGTGTTGTTCCTAGGGAGAAGCTATGTTTAAAGATAAAAGTGGAATTGTCAAGTAAAAAAGATATCTTTGCAGAGGAAGGTTTATCTCTATACATTAAATAAGTTTAAAGGTTGAAAAAACTTATTTGCCGCTACTTTTACATTATTTTTGTTTTGACATTTACATTATCTCTCTACATTATTATTATTATTATTATTATTATTATTATTATTATTATTATTATTATTATTATTATTATATAGTCTCACTTGCCATTATAGTGATGGCATAATCAACTCGGCTAGCAATTTCGATTATGCAAGGCTGGAAAAAATGCTTCCTCTTAGATAATTGACATTGGAAATATAAGTTTGTATAGGGTTAAACACATGCCTATCAATTCTAAAAAAATTATCTAAATACAAATCACATGATTTTAACTACATATCATCAACTCATAATCACATCTAATAAATGTGATTTATGTACTAACAAAGAAATTATACTTATGAGATGCGATTTTAAAGGTTTTATACATCAAGTGAAATCGCATCTAATAAATGCAATTTATCTGTGCAAAAGAAGATCACATTTGATATATGCCATCTAGAAAACAATTACACTTTCAAAACTTCCAAGCCAACATAAGTAACATTTGACATATCCAATTTTTTGTGTCCTAATGCTGCATATGAAACATGCAACATGCATATAAATACAAAATTATAGTCACTAAGTACGATTTCGTATTGATGTTTGGTAATAATTTTTTTTATAAATTGTGTTTATATAATTATTTTGTTTAAATTGTTAATACAAACACAAATTTTCATTTATAATATTTTAATTAATCATATAGAATTTCAAATATTGATCCAAATTCAACATAGCTTGCTCCTCCAATAGATTGTCTCATTCATTTAAAATGTCATCTTGCCATCTTCTCTAACTATTGAAGCCATTAGCATTTATTCTGACAAAAATCTAAAATGTATGGAGTTAACAAAAACAATATATATACATATATATATATATATATATATTACTTACCTGGAAGCCATGGTTGTTTTCCATGGGAATTTTCACCCTTTTTTATTTTAGTAATCTGCAATTTTATTTTCATAGCTAAGAACCTAGCATTTAGCATTTTTCAGCCACGTATGGATTGTTTAATATGTTTACCTTTTTATTACTATTCAACATCGTAGAGTTTTCTCATGATGAAAATATTGATAAATAATTATATAAAAAATAAAAAAAATAAATAAAGGCTTGGTTATTTCGTTCGTCAGGTAATTACGTTTACTGTTTGATGTGGGTTTGAGATTGATATAGGCCCAAAGACTCATTTGGTTTAATAAGAAAACCATCGGTACCCAGCACTATTTGAAACCATTCCAATTCCCATAGTGACGTGATGTCCGGTGAGCATCTACTTTATTTTCAAACCAAATCCATTTTAAGAAAAAGGAGACAAATGAAGAAAGATAATTCAAATAATTTGTAAAAGACTGCAGTAGCATATGAGAAAATGGAATAATTTGTAAAAGACTACAATACATATTTTCTATTTTTTTTCATTTCCAATACAAATTCAAATCTACCATACTTCACATCTTAATTACTTTCCATTACAAAACAACAAATAAAATCAATTTTCTCCCTCTTCTACATCATGGTCGATATCCCTCCCTCTCACTTCAATCTAATTTTTTCTTTTTCAATTTATTTTATTACATCTAATTTCCCTCTATAAAACTCTATAAATACCCCCTCTCCCTCCATTTCTTTCATACTTACTTTACATAACGAAAATCTCTCAAAATTTCTCCACAAATTCTCTCTACTAAAGCTCTCTTCCATCAAATTTTCTTCCAAAATTCTTCTCCAAACACAAACCATCTACCATCTATTACTTCCCACATAATACTGCACTCATCATCTTCCTTCAAACAAAAACACTTTTAGGTAAAACTTTCTACCATTATTTTTCGATGTGATGTAACTTAACATGACCATGGCGTTTTTTCTTAAAACTTATTTGAGTTGTAGAAGCTACAACATGTTCATGTTTTGTTCTTGCACATGCCAAGAATTCCGATTTTATTATTTTGTTAATATTATGTTATTATGTTAATATTGTTGTTATTATGCTCCTAACTTAACTTTGTATATATATTATTATCTATATGTATATCTATATATTTCTACAGCCTAAATGCTCACTAACTTAACTAACATGCTCTTACTATTATTATTGCTTTTTCTTTTCTTTCTTTTTCTTTTTCTTTGGGACTAGTCTATTCTTAGACTCAAGTTGCCTTGATGAAGCTAAGGCTTCCAATACTTAACCTTATTATTACACTTATAGTGTCTGTCACGCCCCAATGGGTACCCTAAACGTGACAGTCCGCCACACTCAATATTAAAGCTTAAGTATGATAACCTTAGTCATTTCCAAAAGCTTTTATATTAAGTGTAATGCTTACTTTCACAAATTTTAGAGGACCATATATGGAATAATGAAGCTTAAGGAGATATAAAAACAAATTAAGAAAAGAAGAATCACAATAATTATTTGTTCATGGCAAAAACTTTACAAACTTAAGGACAACTCCCTAAATTTCTAATCTATTATATACATATTATCATGCTAATACTAAGCTATATTTTATCCAGTTCTAATGTTCAAGAGAGATTACCTGCCCGCATGGTCCACGTGGCCTTAACCATAGGTACGGGAACTGCAAAAGATATCTATTGGGGTATAAGCTAATAGGCTTAGTGAGAACTATTTCTATAAATAACTTCTTGTAACAAGGTTCAAACAAGTTGGTTAATCACACATATGTAATGCATCAAACACGTGGGCAAACAATCATATAGTTTTCCAGGAACCATATGTTGAATGGATTTACGCCCTCCATTCGGGGTTTGGTGATACTTATCCTCAAAACAAGTAGTTTTAATAACAGAAAATTTAAGCTTGCGAGCACTCATCGCCAAGCATTCATTAAAAAGTTTTAAACTTGCGAGCACTCATCGCCAAGTATTCCGAATCTACTTGATTTGACCTTGCTTTCGAATCAACCGCTAAGCATATTCCATTAAGCCGCCAAGCAATCGCTTTCGGATCTCCCGCCAAGTGTTGCTTTCGACATGAGCTTACTATCCTTCTCACCCAAGGATAATAACCCAACCATGCAATGTGACTCACTTCGTGGTATGCATGAGTTCATTAATTTATAAAGTCATAACATAATTATTTTCAACTTTATGGCGATCAAGGAATTTCACACAATTCAATATTAAACTAAAACAATCACTTAGAACAATTTGGGCTTCGATATTCTTAGAATTCTTTCAAGGAATTATTTTACATGCATATCGGTTTATCTTTTCCTAACTCTAGTGCAACTAATTTACAAGCACAACAAGTGTAGCATTTAATGGAAATAAACTCACGATGCCATTGTCGTCTATTCCTCTAAGTGGATGAGTCGTTCACACACTCCACTTAATCGTAATAGTTCTCTGGGTAAAGGAATCCTTCCTCGGGGTCACCTAACCAAAGAAAATACCCACAATGAATTTTTCTTGATGATTTTCTTGAATTTTGACAAAACAATGTCAAAGAACGTTAAAGTTCGTATAGAAGAATGTTCCAACTTAAAATGGCCATAACTTGGTCATTTTAACTCGGAATCGCGCATATAATATACCGATTTCTACCTACTTGAAAATATCTACCCATTTCCAAAATTATTTCCATCAAACAAAGACATATAGGCTCCGAAACAGTGGTGACAAAATTCACCACGGATTTTCAAGTAAAAACAACTTTGGTTCAAGAAATCAAAATTTGTTTGATAAATACTTAGTTATCTATATAGTTGAAAAATTCTCTTTTTATAACTATATAACTCATATTTAAGCATGCTCAGGTGTCTTGTTGTCCAAATTATTTTTCTTAGGTAAAACAATGTCGGGTTGAAGCTTTTCGGAAATTGTTTTTGTAAATTTCTTTGAAATGAATACCTTGCTTTCTTTGTTTTCTAAAAACGTTTTATGTTGGTTTTATTTATCTCTTTCCAAGTAACTTTTGAAAATAAAATTTTCTACTTTCTAAGTTACATTAATACTATATTTGAAGTTTTCTAGGAAATATGCTATTCTTCATTTTTCTTGTGCAAATTCCTTTGTTTACTTGTTTTGTAAAAATCCTTACTTGATATTTCTCATTCTTTTTCTCATGTCTCATATTTTTCAAAAATACTCATCCATGCATAAAAACAATGTGGACTTTTTGTAGAAAACTAGTTTCTAAAATATTATTATTTCCTCTTGTAACTTTGAAAAGGAATAATTTTATTTTTGTTTTCAAATCATAGATTTCCTTTTTCCTATTTGTAAAGGTCTTTTCTTGAAAGAAATCCCTAGCCATTCATCTTATTTATCTTTTTATGAAAAGAACCATTTTTTATCAACAAAATATTTTCTTTTGAAAAACAAGGTGAAATAATAAAGATTTTAGTAGTTTTTAAAAGCAAAAATCATAGTGAGTTCTTTTTGTATCATGAAAATGATTGAGTTTATTTTTTGTTATCTTATATATTTTTATGCTTCATAAACTTACTTTCAAGTGACAAAAATCCTTCTTTTGTTTAATTATCTTTAGAAAACAAAATTTTTGGACAACAATCTAAATGAACATGATTAGGAGGATAATAATAAACAAAATAACATAAAGCATATTAATAAAGTCAAGTATTGGAGTCTTAGCTTTTTCAAGGCTCCCGGGACTAAGAAGTAAACTAGTCTCATAATAAAATAAAATGAAAGAAGGAAAAGCTTGTTTTGACTTGATGAGGACAAGTCTAAGACTAGAGACTAGTCTTAAAAACAACTTGGAATAAATAAATTGCATTGAAGTAAGTAAATTGCATGAAAGGTAAATAAATTGTAAGATCATGAGCTTATATGCTCTAAACAATATATAGCTATGTAGATATAGTAGATAGTTATGAACATAAAAGAGACAAAAATGAACATAAGAGAAACATAAATGAATATAAAGGAAACATGAACATAAAGGAATTATGATTATGAACAAAAACAAAGTATGAACCTATTGTTGCTTTCTTAACCTTCATGGTTTTAGAAAACACACACTAAGCTCATACTAAGTAGATGAACATGGAGACTTCTTAAGGAACTTTTACCTAAAGAAGATGAGCTTAAAGAGGACTTTTTGAAGAACTTCTTGGAGAGAAATTCTTGAAAGATTTTGAGAGAGTAATTTTAGTGTAGAAGTGGTGTGAAAGAAGTGAAAGAGGAGGGGGGTATTTATAGGGAATTGAGGAGTGATTTTTGTGTGATTAAAATAAAAGAAAATTAAAACAAATTGAGGGCATTAGAGAGAGGGGGGGCGCAGGCCATGCATGGGGGAGGGGTAGTTGTTTTATTTTTTTGACTTTTTGAAGAAATAAAAGATGTAATATGTAAGGTAGATGTGATATAAAGTTATGGGAAAGGTAAAAAGTTAAGATTATAGGTTTTATAGAGTGTAAGAGTAGGTGTAAGAAAAAGTAGAGATAAAAGAATAGTGTAGAATAGTAATGAATAGTGTAATGTAAAGTAGATATGACAATTAAAGTACCGGTAGTAAGAAAATACGCGTATAATAGCTATATCTGTTATTTTTACTTACCAAAAAATTACGAAACTGATATTTTTGAAAAACTTATATTTTTACGAGTCTAACGGTGTATTCGGAATATTTTTACTATTCCGGGCTTCCGGACACGTTTTTTGAGAACTGTGTCCGATCGGGTTCGAAGGACACCCGAATTTCACGAAACTGAACTTTTTATAAAACCTATGATTATTACGAACTATTTTAGCTAATTATCCCAACTTCGTTTTTCAGGGCCAAAGAAAACGGCAATGCCGGATTTAGATGGATACGGTAAACTAGGGTTTTGTTGACTTTTAGGGTTCCGTTTGACTTCCGGTTTAGGGTTTTATGCTAAATCGATTCCGAAAATTTAGGGGTTTACAGTGTCATGCCCCAAAGAGTACCCTAGACGCAACAGTCCACCACACTCGATATCTAAACTCAAGTATGACAACTTTAGTCATTCCATAAGTTTAAACACTGGGTGTAAGGCTCACATTCAATATATAGGGAACCATACTTTGAATCAGAATAGCTTAAGGAGACATACATAGCAATAAGAATATAAATCATAACAGTTATAACAAGATAAATCTATTACATGATCTAAGGGGCATACCCCCATCAAAATATCAAGAGTCCTTAGGTCCAAAAAGGTCTCTTACATCAACTATTATATATATATAGATTTAGGAGATTCAACTAGAAGTCTATGCCTACATCTAGGTCCCGACTTCTTCAAAAAGCTCCTTAAGGTCCAAAAGTTGTACCTGAGGAAAGTGGCTTCTCAGAGATAGCCATAAATATTCATATTGCAACACGAAACTATAGGGGTATAAGCTTATGAGCTTAGTGAGTTTCACTTCCAAAAATAAATACTCAACAAACAATATATATATTAGGCAAGTTATATTAACAACCATATGAAATACACAAGCATGTGAGCATACAATACATAAAGCTTTCCGAAAATCTTATGTTAAATGGATTTACGCTCTCCATTTGGGGTTAAGTGTTTCAGGCCCATACGACCATAGATTTCAATTTTTCTCATTTTTATTGTGGTTGATACAAGTGCCTACCCACACACATTTTCAATTCCGGCCATTACGCCAACATTCAAGTTTACAGGCCCCTTGTTGCCCAGCTATTATGCCTTCTTTCCACAAAGATATAATAACCTATGCAATGTGACTCATATATGGTACGCATGGTCAATTTGATTATAAGATCATGGCATATTAATTAACAATTGATGGGCGATCATAGATATTGTAGACACTTCAATTCTATACTAAATCATACAAATATTTACAACAAGCTTATTTCAATATTCTTATCATCGATTCAACCAAGTAGAACTCACATACACACAATTAAATTTTTATCTTTCCCTAATTCTAATGCCACTAACGTTACAAGCACAATCACAAGCATATAATTTAAAGATAGTGAACTCACTTTGCTATAGCGAAAATCCACTTAATCTAATAGTCCTCGGGAAGGTCTAGTCCGTCTCCTAAGTCTCCTAATAAAAATAAATAACTCTAATGAGTATTCTTATAAAGTTTGAATGAACTTATAAATTCTATTTTAACAAGTTTGTCAAAATTCGTCTAAGAGGAAATTCCAACTTAAAACGACCATAACTTGGTTATTTTAACTCGGAATTTCGCATATTATATACCAATTTCTACCTATTTGACGAGAGCTATCTATTTCTAGAGTTATTTCCAACAAACAAGGTCGTTTGGTCCATGAACAGTAGGGTACAAAATACTATACGAATTTCCCATTCCACAATTCAACTCTTAATTTCAAACCAAGCATCATACTAAAGCTTTGATAGATACTTTGCTATCATTATATCTTGTAAGACTCTATTATATACATATATAACTCAATATCATGCATGATTCATGGGTGTTGGTAAAGATATTTCCTCATATACTTAGATAATGCTTGATAGGATGTATAAGATACTACTTTCCTAACTTTGTTTCTACCAAGTCCATTATGTGTACATGCAAAACCGATAAGTTATTATCATGAATGTCATGAAATGAACTATCTATATGTATATTCTTAATGATATGCTATCAAAAATTCTTTTAGAAAACTTTTGCTTTGCAAAACTTTTGAAATTTCAAAACTTAAGAAAACTACTTTTATTACTTGCAAAACCACACTTGTTCTTACCAAAATTTTTCCCTAGTGACCTATACGTCTATCACCTTCTTTGCTTTAATGGAATTCTTTATTTTGGAGTTGAAAAATAGGTGTTTACATAGATGGTTTACTTAGATACAGATTTTATAAAATTTTTAAGGAATGAAAACGTTGTTTAATCTATCTTTGGAAAACTTTCCTTGTTTTAGGAATATACTTTAATAAATTTTACTTATCCTTGTCAAAACTAGGTCTTTATTACATGTATTCCCTAAGACTACCATTTTTCCATAAAAATCATCATTTTGGCATTTGGAAATAGGTGTTTAAATAGTGGCCATTTTCAAATCCGAATTTTGAAAGTTTCATTGGAGATTGTTTCCTTTGTAAAACTCATTTAATATTTCAAAAACTATTTCCTAATCAAACCTACTCCTTAAGGCTTCCATTTCTTTAATAAAATCTTGTTTTTGGGTTGAAAAATAGGTGTTTACACTTCAAGCTTCCCTTATTAGGAATTTAAAACTTGTTATTGGGATTGAGACATAACTTTTGTAAACTTTTCCTTGTTTTGGAAATATTCCTTAGTAGATCAAAGCTTTTCTCATCAAGATCACTCATTTATGATATTTATTCTCTAAGCCCTTCATTTTTAATGTAAAATACACATTTTGAAGTTGAAAATAGCTTTTCTAAATATGGCTCTTTTTAGATCCGAAATTCAAAAATCCATTTTTGTTGAAACTAAAATAGGTCTTAAGCTTTCTAACATTTTCCTACTATTATCATGCTATTATAAGTTATATGTGTGCATAAAACAAAAACCTAAGGCATTTATGAACTCAATACCACTAGATCTAGTTTACTATACTAGTCATAAATGCATGAATACTATGATCATTTTGTGGATATGACTAAATGATGAATATATGCACAAAACATTAATAATAAAAATATAACTTAGCAAATAAACAAAGTAATAGCAAAATAACTTATACAACAAGATCTATAACATTGTGATGGCAAGGATCTCATATTCAAGTGTTTCCACATCCCTAGCTTAAAGCTTATGGGGATTTTTGAGTGAAATCACACATGAATGATCTTACCATTACATGTTTGGAACAAGAAATTTGAAGAAAATATGGAGTGTGTGTGTATGGGGGGAGGTCATGGTTTTGCAAGGAGAAGAGGAGGAGAGAAAAGAAAATTTTACAAGAGTTTGTTTAGATGAAAAGTGGATAAGTGAAATGAAGTTGGTATAAAGAGGTATATATAGAAAAGTGGATTAGGGTTTGTGTATGTAAACCCCCAAATTTTTGGAATCGGTTTAGCCTATAACCCTAAACCGAAAGTCAACCAGAACTCTAAAGGTCAACAAAACCCTAGTTAGACGTGATAGTTTAAGTCTGGCAATCCCGAATAAGCAACTCGGTAAGAGTAAGTAGGATTTTAGAATTTAGAATAGTGTATAATTATCTAAGGAAGCGTAAAAAGATCAGATTAGTAAAATCGCAACTCGTTTCGAACCCGATCGGACACAGTTCTTGAAAAACATGTTTTGGAGCCCGGAATAGTAAAAATATTCCGAATATACTATTAGACTCGTAAAAATATAAATTTTTCAAAAATATCAGTTTTATAATTTTTCGGCAAGTAAAAATAACAGATATCGCATTTATACGCGTATTCTCTTACTATCGGTACTTTATTACTCATATCTACTTTACATTACACTATTCGTTACTATTCTACACTATTCTTTTATCTCTACTTTTTCTTACACCTACTTTTACAAACACCATAACCTATAACCTTTACTTTTTACCTTTTCCATAACTTTATTTCACATGTACCTTACTTATTACTTTATTTAATCAACAAAAATACAAAAAAAATAAATCTCTCCCTCTCTCTTTCACCTATGGTCGCGCCCCTTCCCTCATGTATCCCTCAATTTTGTTTTATTTTTCTTTTATTTAAATCACTCAAAAATCACTTCACATTTTCCTATAAATACCCCCCTCCTCTTTCACTTCTTTCACACATTTACTACCCACAAATTCTTTACAAAAACTCTCTCAAATTCTCCTCTCAAAACTCTCTCTAAATATCCTCCCAAAACTCTCTCAAAATAATTTCAAAACAACTTCTACCTACAACAAAACCCATAACCACATAACACTACCAAAGTCTTCTTTAGGTAACCATTTCCTATTGTTTTCTTCTTCTCATGTCATGTAACTTTACATGACCATAGTGTGAGTTTCTAAAGACTAAATGTTATGGAAGCTACACTATGTTCATGTATTGTTCTTGTTCATGAAAATCTATTTATGTTTATGTTGTTATTTTTGTTCATATTATTTGTCACGCCCCGAAGGGTACCCTAAACATGGCAGTCCGCCGTACACAATATTAAAGCCTAAGAATGACCACCTCAGTCACGCGAAGGCTTCCATACTATGTACAAGGCATCTAACACATGAAGGAGACTCATCGGAATAATACATTTTACATTGTTATAGCTTGAGTAACAATGTAAAGGAAATACAATTCACTATGCTTCAAATACAAATCACTATACTTCATATACAAATCACTATACTTCAAAATACAAATCATTAAACTTCAATTACATTCATCAAAAGATTCCACTTCATAAAACTATTACAAGGCAAATCATAAAACTAGTTGATAACTCCCAACATTCTTATCATTGTCGAAATCCCAAAGTCATTCTCGGTTTCAACCATCTCGGTTCCCACTTAGCATTCTTGAGATAACCTGCTCATTTAAACAACTATTGGGGTATAAGCTACACTAGCTTAGTGAGAATTCCCTTAACTTCATACCATAACAAACAAGTTATAATCAATCATATGCTATGCATGAACAAACACATGAGCAAATAATTATGTATGGGTATTTGGAATCCACACAGAACGGATTTACGCCTATCTTGGGTTAGGAATGGTATTGAAGTCTACACGACGAGCTAGTCCCCAAGCCCTCGGCTCTTAGCACTCGACTTGGCTAGGCTCATCAAGGAATGCATCCACATGCGCTTTAGTACCCCTAAATGAGCTCTGATACCGGGTTCGTCATCCCAACGAGTCCTTGGACCATACCGATCGACCTGCGTAGGAGTAGCATGCTACCAATGCAATATGTCCGATGCGATGCATGATCAATTTAATTTTTGCTTAGGTCGAAATATTCATACATTCTTTAGAGTGACCAACCAATATCACACACATAACGAAAATAATATCAACAATGCAGTTATCCAATCGAATCGTGGTTTCGATATTTAGTATTCTTTTAGTATTCTTTAGCATACATTCATCACAGTCTCATCATATATCCCTTCCCCATTCATACCAATTTTTCTCTTGTTCTATTAATTAATTAGGGACTAACTACAAGCACAAACAAGGTAACAAAATAATAAGGAGGAAAACTCACTCGACTTGGATCGGTCTTTAGTAATAATAATTCGGGTGTAGGGAATCATCGATTGGGATCACCTAAAAAGGAAGAAATACTTTAATAAGTATTTCGACTCAAACTAATAAACGATTTTATACGAACTATCAAATTCGTAATTCTCGTCCTAAGCGGGAATTCCAACTTAAAAAGGCCATAACTTGGTCATTTAACTCGGAATCTCGCAAATTATATATCGATTTCTATCTACTTCGAAAGATCTATCTAATTATAATATTATTTTTAATTTTTGAAAACATTTAGGTCTTGGAACAGAGGGATCAGATCTGATCAGTAACGGTTTCGATTCCGAAAACTAGTTTTGTAAATGTTTGTAATGTCCTACTATATAAATTAGCTATACATGCAATATGAGTGATTTCCTAACATAAATGACATGAGATGAGCTTAATGTATGCATGATCTTGATGATTTTTGCTAAAAGGAAATTTTATAACTTTTTATTTTTGCAAGACCATAATAAACTACTTATGAAAAATCTAGTCTTCTAACTTTGATCATTTCCATTTGTTTTGGATTTGTACTCAAGAAAATATAATTATTTTGTTAAAATTGAGTCTTCATTTATATATTACTTATGACCTTCATTTCTACATAAAAATTTCTTTTTACACTTTGTAAACATGTTTTCAAGTAGGGTTGATTCCGAAATCCGAATTTGGAGTAAAAATTGGTTTTTGAGTTTCCTTTAAGTAAAAATCATTTCATATTTAGGAAATTAAGGCTCAATCATACATAATCACTAAGGACTTCATTCTTACACAAAAAATTGCATTTTACACTTTGCAAATATGTTTTCCAATATGATTTACTCAAAAATCTGAATTTTAGAAGATCCACTTTTTAAATGATTCATTTGGGAAAAACTTGTTTAATGCATTAAAATTTAAGACTTTATGGTACCTATTACTTAAGGACTCCATTCATTACATAAAACTTTCATTTTGAGCTTGGATAATAGGTGTTCTTATAGCCTTCATTCAAAATTACGAATTTCACAAATTGACTACTAAGTTAAAATTTTCCATCTTGATTCTACTTTTTGTTTTACACATTAATCATATCCAAACTCATTTCAACTTGTAAAAATCACCACTTAATGATACCTATTACCTATACCCTTCATTTTTCACATAAAACATGAGTTTTTGAGTTGATATGTGGGTCTTCAAAATTAGTCTTGGTTGGGATCCGAATTTACAAAATCTATTTTTGGACATTCCTTTTGATAAAATCTATCTAAACTTATAAAAATCCATTCCTTATATATCCTATCCTAAGAGCCTTTCATTTCTTAAACAAAAACTTCATTTTTGAGTTGAAAAACATGTTTTTAAAATATGCCTAGGCCAAAATCCAAAAATGAGATTTTTATTTTAAAAATAACTTTTGAAAATCACCTTTGATTCTTGTAAAAAGAAGTCTTGATGATATACATATATTAAGCCTCATTATCTTAAGTAAAAATTGTATTTTGACATTTGGAAAGTGGTTTTTAAATGGGGGTCTTGCCAAAATACGAATTTCACAATTTTTGTTCAAGTTCAAATCTAAGATCTACACATAATATGAACATACATCTAAATGAAACCCATTAAAATAAACTTTAAACTCATAGATCTAAGCTTTGCTCATCAAAATCTTTCATTTATGTTATCTATACCCTAAGCCCTTCATTTTAAATGAAAAATACACATTTTGAAGTTGAAAAACAACTTTTCTAAATATGGTTCCATTTTCATCCAAATTTTCAAAAATGATTTTTGTTGAAAATAAAATAGATCTTGAGTTTTCTACAACTTTCCTACTATCATCATGCTATTACAAGTTATTTATGAACATAAAACAAAAGTCTAATGCATGTATGAACCTAAAAACAACTAGATCTAGTTATAAATGCATGAATCACTATAATAGTTATGTGAATGATGGATCTATGTATAAATCATAAGAAATAACAACTTAAATAACAAGATCTATGGCAAACGAAAATCAAGGCCACAAAAAGTTAGATCTACAAAATATATCAACTTTAAACAAGAAAATAATTATGATACAAGATAATAATAGTAGAGAAGAGGAGTGTTCATTTTTGGCATCATCATCCTAGGCTTTTAAGCTTATGGAAGATCATTTGATGCATGAAACTTACATTACACTTTACCTATATCTCCTATGGAGCTTTGGGAAGAAGATTTTCTTAGAAATCTTTAAAAATATGTGTGGGAGCTCATGGAAGAAGAAGAGGGCAGCTTGTTCTTTGAAGAATAAGAGCAAGAAGAAGAAGAAAAGAGAGGAAAAAAAGAGAGAGAAAAGGTTAAGGAATGAAAAAGGAAAGAATGAGTAAATGAAGGAGAGAGAGAAAATGAGTGTTTTAATTGAATAAATGAGAGAAAAAAATAAAACAAGGGCAGCCAAAGAGGGAGGGGGCTGCTGCACGTGAAGAGAGGGAGGAGAGAGAGAGATTTTGTTGAATTTTGACTTGAATTTGAAATGTGTAATAAATGTATAATGTAGCTTCTTTAAGAAGGTGTGGAATATAATTAATTTAGTCAAAATGGAATAAATTAAAGGACAATGGCAGCCATAAAGGAGTCAAAAATCTGCCATGAATTGATATAATAAAGTGTAAAAAGATTGAAGTGAAAAAGAAGTGATGTGTGAAAGGTGTACTTGAAAGTATGGGTTGTAAGAGTACTTTCTTAATAAAATAAAATAAAATTAGAAAATTTATTCTAAATATTTGTAGCAGATTTTTCATAATTAAAATTAAATAATTATTTGAATTATTTTAGTATTTTAACAAATATGTTACCAGTATGATCAAAATACGCGAATATGGGCTATAAATGATATTTTTATAACACGAAAAATTCTAAAAAATTATTTTATGAAAATAAAAATATTTTAAAAATATTTTCCAATTATTAAATTAATTTATTTTATTTTTAGTATCGGGTCTTAAACAGAATCTGATCTCGTAAAAGCCCGAACTAACTAAATTTTAGAAAAACAAAATTTTCTATAATATATAAAATATTTATCTAAAAATATAAGGCTTTATAAGAATAATAAAATTGTGTAATGAAATAAAAGTGAATAGTACAAAAGACTAATCAATTACCAGTAATAATGGAAATACGATAAAAAGGTTATAATGTAACTTTTATAACCTGAAAAATTCTATAACTGATTATTTAGAAATCTTATGAAATTACGAGTCTAACGGTACTATTGGTATATTTTTTATATCTTGAGCCCCGGGACATGCTTTTCGAAGTCTGTATCGAATGGGTTCGATATAGGTCAAAAATTTACCAATCTGATATTTTTAAACAAATTTATATTACTATGAACTATTCTACATATTTAAACTACATCTCGGCCTCTAGGGTTAGGGGTGCTAGATTGCCAGACTTAAACTATTATATACCACTTAGGGTTTCCAAGTGATTTTCTGGTTTAGGTCTTTGCCAATTTGGAAACTGATATTTTATGTTTATACAACATATTTAATTTGAGAAATTTATTTTAAATTTTATTTTTGTAAGTATTTAATATCTCTTAATGTTTTTGGAATTCTTGAATTGAGTTATATTTTCGAAAGTCAATCATCATTTACTTTTTAATAATTTGTTTTTAGGCTTTATATTACCCGTTTTTATAAGTCGGAGTTAAATATGGAATTTTTCGTATGTAGTGGTTTTGAATTTGAAGACTGTTGAGTTCTTATTTTATGTTTAAAGATTTTCATTTTCTCAAGATTAAGAAGTTTCTGAATTCGTTCGTGATTTAGGACTAGTCAAAGTTCGATTTTAATTTGGAGTGATTTTTAGGGTTTATTTTCGAAGTTCATCTTGAAATTATTTACTGAAATTTTGCAAGGCTTACATTATTGTTATTATATCTAAGTATTATTATCTATATATATATATTATATACATATTCTTTAGAGCATATAAGCTCACTTGCAATTTATTTATTTTATGCAATGCAATTTATTTGTTTATTCCATTGCAATTTATTTATTCATTCCTTGTTATTTTAAGACTAGTCTCTAGTCTTAGATTTGTCCTCATCAAGTCAAAACAAATTTTTCTTTTATTTTTATTTTGGGACTAGTCTACTTCTTAGTCCCGGGAGCTTTGAAAAAGCTAAGACTCCCAATACTTGACTTTATTATTTATGTTATTTTGTTTACTATTATTTTTCATAATTCATGTTCATTTAAATTGTTGTCCAAAATTCCAAGTTCTAAAAATAATTGACAAAAAGGAGATTTTAACACTTAGAAATAAGTTTATGTGAAATATAAGATCTATGGTTTAAACAAAAATAAAGTTATCTCTTTTCAAGTTACAAAAAGAATCCACTAAAATTTTAGAAACTACTTTTACTATAAAAAGCTTCTTATATCACTTATTATCCCACTTTATTTTTATAAAGAAAATAAATTTTGGTACAAGAATGATTTCTATGAAAAACATAACATGAGTAAAGGATGAGGAATTTTCAAATAAAGATCTTTGCAAACAAATAAAAAAGAAAATTGTATAAGAAAAATAAATAGGAAAAATAGCACTAATATGGAGAACTTAGAAAGAAGAAAATTATTTTCGAAAATTTATTTGGTAAAAATAATAAAGCAAAGCATCCTTAAAAAACAAAAGAAACAAAATAATCATTTCAAAAAGATTTACAAAATGAATTCTTGTAAACTATGTTTTTCTAAAACTCCAAACCAACATTATTTTACTCAAGAAACATGATTGGACAACAAAACACTTGAGCATGAATAAAATATGAATAAAACACTTGAGCATGCATAAAATATGAGCTAACTATAAAAAGATAATTTTTCAACTATATAGATAACTAAGTATTTCTCAAACAAATTTTGAATGATTAAACCAAAATTGTTTTGAGTTAGAAAATTCATGGTGAATTTTATCGCCACTGTTTCGAGGCCTAAATGATTTAGTTTGATAAAAATAGTTTTAGAAATAAATAGAGATTTTTTATTAGGTAGAAATCGGTATATTATATGTGTGATTCCGAGTTATAATGACCAAGTTATGACCATTTTAAATTGAAACTTTTCTTTATACGAACTTTAACGTTCTTTTGATATTGTCTTGTCAAAATTCAAGAAAATTATCAAGAAATACTCATTGTGGGTATTTTCTTTGGCTAGGTGACTCCGAGGAAGGATACCTATATCCCAAAGATCATTACGATTGAGTGGAGTGTGTGAACGACTCATCCGTATAGAAGAATAGTCGACATGGCATCATGAGTTTATTTCTTTTAAATGCTATATTTATTGTGCTTATAATTTAGTTGCATTAGAGTTAGGAAAAGACAAATACATATGTATGTAAAGTAATTCCTTGAAAGAATCCTAAGAATAGCGAGGCCGGAATTGATTTAAATGTTTGTTTTAGTATAACAATTGCTTTGTATGAGATTTTTGATCGCCTTAAATTTGATAATAATAATGTTATGATATCATAAATAAATGGATTCATGCATACCATAAAGTGAGTCACATTACATTGGGTTATTATCCTTGGATGAGAAGGATAGTAAGCTCATGTCGAAAGCAACACTTGGCGGAGTGTCCGAAAGCGATTGTTTGGCGGCGTTAAGAAAATACTTGGCGAAAGATCCGAAAGCAAGGCTCAATTCAAGTATACTTCACATGCTTGGCGACATTGGTCGAAAGCATAAATCTTTTTAACTAAAACTACTTGTTTTGAGGTTACGTATCACCAAACCCCGAATGGAGGGCACAAATCTATTCAACATAAAGTTCCCGGAAAACTATATGCCTTGTTTGCCCACATGTATGTTGCATCTCATTTGATTGCTTAAACAACTTGTTTGAGATTTTGTTACAAGAAGTTATTTATGGAAATAGTTCTCACTAAGCCTGTTGGCTTATACCCCATAGATATCTTTTACAGCTCCCCTATCTGTGGTTGAGGCCACGAGGACCCTGCAGTCAGGTAATTTCTTTTTGGATAATGAAATTCTAGATGAAGTTTAGTATTGGATAAGATGTATAATATTCTTGTGATAGATTTGTGAATAAGGGAAATGTCCCTAAGTTTGTAAGATCATTGATATAAGTAAATGAATATTATGAATCCTCTTTTCTTAATATGTTATTATATCTTCTTAAGCTTCATAATTCCATGTATGGTCCTCTAAATTTATGAGAGCACACCTTATACTTAATATCAAAGCTTTTGGGAGTGGCTAAGGTTGTCATACTTAAGCTTTAATATTGAGTGTGGCAGACTGTTACGTTTAGGGTATCTCTTGGGGCATGACAGTGTAATAAAAGAAAATAAAAAAAAAATTGAGAGAGGAAAGAGGGAGGGGACGCCGGCTTCATCAAGAGGAAGAGAAAGAGATGTGTGTTGAGTAAGCTTCAAAATTAAATAAGTAATAAAAGTTGTATTGGAAAAGCAAATTGTAAGGAAAATGATGAAATATTTTAAGAATAGGTTGTAAAGATGTAAGGAGTATGGGTGGTTGTACTTATGAATAGTAGATTAGAAATCAAAAATTAGATTAAATAATTAAATTACCGGTAGTAAAAAAAATACGATAAAAAGGTTATAACTGTAACTTTTATAACCCAAAAAATTATATAACTGATATATTTGGGAATCTTATGAAATTACGAGTCTAATGGTACTAATATTATATTTTTAATATCTCGAGCCTCGAGACATACTTTTCAAAGTCTGTATTCGATCAGGTTCGAAATATGTCGAAAATTAGCTAATCTGATCTTTTTAAGCACCCTAATATTATTACAAACCAAACTGCACTCTTCACTTGTATTTTGACTTCTTGGTTTAGGAACGTAGGGTTGCGGATCTAAACTGCTAGGGTTTCCTAGGAATTTGTTGACTTAAGGTTTCCGGTTGACTTTCCGATTTAGGGTTTGAACTTGACATTACCCTAAAAGTTAGGGGTTTACATATAGTGATTCTTATATATATCTTATTTTATCATGTGATATTATTCTATTTCTCATGGCTACATATTTGAACTCATGCATAAACATATTGATATTGTCTTAATAATAATAAAAGGAGTTTTCTTAAAAGAGAGAGAGAGAGAGAGAGAGAGAGAGAAGAATAGGAACTCTTTTTAAAAAACAAATTTTTGTCACCTAATAAATGATTTTTCCATGAAGACTTAAAGTTTTACCTTAACAAATCTTTTTCAAAATTTAGATAAGTTCAACATAAGTTTATAGTAATAATGGTACATGGAATTTCACTAAATAACACTTAAGGTAAATTTATCACAGATACTCTTTTTAAACCAATGAATTAAGAAAGTTTCTTTAAAACTTGATATTGCTAATTCTTTGTTTAACAAAGGTTTTTCTTAAACTCATTTGTAAAATTTTACCAACACTCCAAAATACTAAGGTCTAAACAAGTTTTACAAAATCACGAAGAAAAACTCCTACAAATAAGTCTTACTTAGGAAATAAAGTTAATAAATAACTTAGAAAGTCATTATTATTATTCATTTAAAGTGGAACTAACTTTAAAGAAAATTTAAAACACATAAACAAGATCAATTTAAGAAATTGTAGTCACTATCAATTAATACTTAGAAAAACTACAATTTTCAATCGCTAAAAAATGAAGTTGTAGGAATCTTAAAAAGATTAAAATTATTTTAGAAAATTAAATTATCCTCAAAGGTTAAGAAATAAAATTTAGAGGAGGAAACATTCATTTATAATAACTTAAGAGATCTTTCCAACAAACTTAAGTAGATCTTTAAGTTTTTGCTTTTTTAACTTTTAGTACATATTGTTTTACAAAAATTATTGTTGAAACAACATCACTAAATTCATGCATACAATATGAGTCTATATATATATATATATATCAAAGAATTTCTCAACTATACAAATATCTATATTTTTGTACAAGGATATTTGGATAAAGAAAAGTTTGGAAACTTGTGTTTTGAAAGATAGGATTTTCTTGATGAATCTGCACCTTGTTGTTTTGGAACCCAAACTACTTTTTATGACAAAAATAACACTATAAATGGATATATCTTTCCGAGTAGGTAGAAAATGGTATATAATATGTGAAATTCCGAATTAAAATGAGTAAGTTATGACCATTTTAAGTTGGAATTTCCACCCATACGAATTTTACCGCAACTAGAAGATATAATTAGAAATTTTGGCTAGAAATTCCATGGAATACTCATTTTGGGTATTTTCTTTGTTTAAGAAACAAGGAGGACAACGTGTTCTATCCCGAGGACTTTTCAACTAAGAAAGTATCATCAAGCCATGGCCGAATGAATCTACTTCCCTTGTTTTTCATACTTATGATTGTGTTTATAGTATGGTAGCACTAGATATAGAAGAAAAAGATAAAATGGAAAATGCATCTGACTTATAATGTTGATGAAAGAACTTTAAGCATATCGAGCCATGAATTGCTTATAACGGATTGCATGTTTACTAGCATGTTAAAATGTTTGAAATTGGTTGATCACTTGTAAGAATTTGAAATTAAATGGCTAGACTTTAAATAAAATTTAATGCATACACTTCACAGGTTGAGTCACATTGCATTTGCTATTGTACAATTGGTGAGACAAGTGTATGATAGTAGTGGTAGGCATAATTATAATATGTATGTGGCAAGTACAAGCTGGTAAAAAAAAAAAAAAGAGAAAGAGACAATGAAGAAAGATAATTTGAATCATTTGTAAAAGACTACAATAGCATCTGAGAAAATGGAATTAATTTCTTGTTTATGATACTAATTGAAATTAATTCCTTAAAAAAGATCAAAATGAAAATAATTACCAATTTACCACATCAAAATCCTGTTTTTATTACATGATATACGGATGAATAGTAAATGCATGTATATCGCATCTCTAATACGCGATATACGATTGTATATCGCGACTTTAAATTGTGATACATGTTTGAACGAACGAAGCAAAATCGAGATTATTAATCACAATATCCGTAAAAATACTTATATCACGATTAATAACCGCGATATTGCGATGGTACTTAAACATTAAATCACGATTCTTTTAAGCGATTTTTGTGAAAAATTGAACATCTTATTTCTTAAACGCGATTTTGCAACTGAAAATTGGTAATTGCCACACCCCTACAGGGCACCCTAGTCGTAATGGTAAGCCATGTAACTAACTGAGGCCTCTAGAAAGTTTTATAAATACTATACAACTAATGTTCCCCAATTGGAGTAGACAATGAAAACAAGATCGAAAGTTGTTTAAGTGAGAAAGATATTGCATACATATATATGTATAACAAATCTAGAACTTTATAAAAGCTTTACAAACCAATGTCTACAAGGCTTGAACCGAACCCCATAACCACAAAGGTTATAAAGATAAAAAAACTTAACTTACGCTATTGCAATCATAACTAGTCTCTATTACATATATGGTCTTCACCTTAATAAAACACATGGTCCAAAAAGTCTAACTCCGCACTTGAGCTTGGTTTGGTCTTATTACTTAAAACGCTGTAATTCAACAATCTAAGAGAGAGTGAGCACATAAAGCTTAGTGAATAACAAAATCTTAGCACAAACATTAAGATCAAATAAGTACAATTAGCAACCATATGCAATGTGTAACGCCCTAAAATAAGGCATTACAACCCGCTACGTGTCCTCTCTTGAAATAGAACGCGCTAAGGCACTAATATCCATAAATTATCAAATATCACCTGTAAACACACACATAGGATATCTCATAGGATACTCAATACAACCTGTATAATTTGAAAACACAAGTAACTTCATAACATTCCTGTTTAATCAAACAAACATCCCAGTTGGCATATCCATAAGCCAACAATGCAACATAACAACAGATATTGTCTATAAGAGAAAAACCTTCATTTACAACTTAGTCTTCCAACAACAAATGATTTAATAATTGTTCGTAAAACATAATAATAAAAATCTAACTTTCAACTGGGTAGTCAGTTCCACTTTCGTCATCCTCTTGATCAAATATTAGATCATAACCCGAAAGATCATATAAAATGTCTTCATCACATGTACCTGAAATTTTAAAAAGTGAGTTGCGAAGCCCAATACGTAACTCCAAATCCTTAAACGCAAATGCAAATGCACACGCAACAGATATATATAACAAACGCACTAAGTCTAATGAAATTGAAGTAACTCAAACTCCTCTTTAAAAAAAACCAACTCTTTGAAAATAAAATAATTATATACATATATGGATGAGTGGGTACTCCCCAAACATCCCGTTTCCCCCTAGTTCTATCAGAATCATATCAAGGCACGAGTCCACTCGAGACAACCTCACACCAAAATCATCAAGGTATCTCATCAGTATCACTGTCTACCAGGTTTTTACTGGTTAAAGCCAAACACAACCAAACAAACAATTATTAAGCCGAATATAATTAGGTTTATTATGAAACTCTGTTCCTACAACCAGTCAAGCAATACTAAACTTACAAGCAAAAACAATAGGCAGGGATTGGTCATACCTTTTCAATCTCACTAATACTAATATAAATTCACCAAACTCAATATCGACAACAACAATACTAACATGAATCTCTACAACTCCTCGATCAATACCAAAAATCAAACACCAAAATCTCCAATTATCCTATCAACAGCATATATACATAAACAAATGTATAAAACACGGTAAAAGAAACAAACCCTAATATATCATAATCTCCTAAAACTCTAACCTGATAATGAATCTCTAAAAATTTGCACCGTCTTCTTCGATCACAACCCATAACAAGTCCATAATACCGATAGTCCACCAAAACCCTAATATTACATGACAACAAGAATATATAAAGATCATCTAACCACACATTGTTTAAATCCATCAACGAAAAAACGAAACTTACTGATTTGGATCACCAAAACCTGACCACACCCATAAATTCGGATTCCAACCAAAGCTAGGGTTTTCTTCATGCAAACAACCACAAAGTTCTTAGAACTTGCATGAAATTTGTATAAATCTTGTATGAGAACATTATACTTACTTGTTTAAACCACAAAACTCACTCCTTATCCAATCGAGACAGATTAAACCCGAGATTTTAATCCTTCCCACGTTTTCCTTCAAGAACACAACAAAACCCTAAGAAATCATGCATAAATCCGTAGAAAAAGTGTTGTAGATGAGTTAGGATCACTCACCTTTGATCAAACCCACCTTAGAATGAAGATTGCACACTACAACGCATAGAATATCCCAAAATTCTCTCTCTCACGAAGGAACAAGGATGAAATAACTTCTGTTGAAAAAATCGTTGGACGAACGAGTCTATTTATAGAATTTGCACAAACGCCAGCACATTTAATTCCTAAGCTGGTGGTGTAGAATTTCCAAGAGGCGGCGTTCGTCGTGCAACAAAATCCTTCTCGTCGTTCCGACCATCAAACGTCGGCAAAACCTAACTCAATGCTGGCGGTGTTCAACTTTGGCGCTAAACAATAACGCTTCTGATCCAACTTCAACACCAGCAAAATCACACACATACTCCGGTGTTCACTCTAACGTAAGGAAATTTGTCACTGTGGATATCCTACGCTGGTCTCCATGCTAGCGGTGTACTCCTTCCAAAAGTCGACGTTGGATCTGTAGAAAATTGCAGAAATTCCAACATTTCATAATTTTTTCCCAAAACAAAATTAACCAAACTTAACTTATTTTGTGGCTTTGATGTAAGCTTATATATATATCGTGACCCATTTATCTTCATTTTATCTTATTTTTCTATGTGTCACACAATACATGAATCAATCATATGCAACAAATGTGGTTTGAATAACCAGAATTCAAACCTATGGGGATTTACGCCCTCCCTAGCGGTTGAAGGATAATTTCAGTAATTCATGCCCATGAGAAACTCAACACCAAAGTAGAAGGATTTTCTCTTCACCTAACCCGCTTGGGGGAATAGTCTCTACTAGAGCCCCACAGGACACGAGCAATCTTTTAAAGAATCATTTTCGTTTTCAAAATAGAACTTTCAATTGTCATAAAACTTAAGAAATCTCACTAAGTATTAACACTCTTAAGCCAACTCCGACACAGACGACCTCCTTCGACGCCTGCTTAGTTTCTGCAAAGTTAACAACCCTATGGTAACCTACAAGCAGACTCTTTGGTCCCAATAAGCATTACCACAGAATCAAATTTGTTAATGCGTGACAAGAATACCATGCTAATGCAATAAGATGTTATGAAACGCATGTCATATTAATATTAGAAGTCTATTAAACTTAGTTCCATATTATCAAGTGATCATATCAACTTCAAACACTCAATGAGACAACTACATAGTAATTTCAAACAAGTGGTTGTCACTTTGACTATTAAGAATTGCAATTCAAACATACGTTACATACCATGTAATAATTCCCATCCCCATGCAATTGATTCCTTATAGTTACAATTAAACTATATTCCACTACTTACAAGCACAAACAAAGTGCTAGAATTCAAGTTACTCACCCGTGCATACTCCTTAATAACCGTAATAATCCAACGGAAAGTCTAACTCATGTTCTAGTGTTCCTATAAGATAGCAAACTTGTATTACTCTCTACTTAGCCAAGACGAGAAGGATAAAAGCAAGATTCTAAAGCTAAAAGAGACAAAGAAACACTTGGAAGCCGCCACGCCCCGTGCCACGGGTCTTGTTGGACAAAGCATTACATAAGCCTCACCACGTCCCCCATCACACCTCGTGCTAAGGAGCAAAATAATGACCAGTAGCCACCATGCCCCTTGCCACCATCCCGTGGTAGCAGGGTGAACGAAAATAGAACTCACCACACCCCTCACCACGCCCCATGATGGCCCAGATTTCACCATTTTGAAATCACCATGGCCCCCACCACGGGCCGTGGCACTTCTACAACGAATTCACACATACTTCATGCAATTTATACACACTTTAACCAATTCCAATTGTCTTGTTTTCATCCAAAACACTTGTATATCATGATACAAGACTCAAATTCAACATCCACTCCTTCAATTCCTCTAACTCATCTCTAAAATCACATCAAACTCCAACTATCAATCCAACCATTCACTTCAACCATTGAAACTTCAACTCCACTTTTCTATCACCTCATTTCATATATCAATAACTAAAACTCATAACCAAACTAATGAACTTCTAAAATTAGCCATAAACCAACAACAACTCTTAACCTATAACTACTCAAACAAGCAAATAACAAGAATAAAATAAGAAACACTTATTTAAACTTGCTTAATCTTAAAGATAGAAGCCTATCCTGCTTTCCTTGACAATTTAAAAGAAGAAATTGAAGTTGATGTGGTGTGTGTGTGTGTGTGGGTGTAACCATCGGTTTTGAAAGAGAGGAGAGCAAGGAAGAGGAAAATTTCTCTCTTTAAAAGATAAACACATGCAATATATAAATTCATATTTGACTTTTGAGGCTTTTTCAAACTTAATCAAGTGTGTGTGTGTGCATGGGAGTTGTGATGGTCTTCAAGCTTTAAATTTGGCACCAAAAGATTAAAACCACACATATTACACTAACATATTTTTTATAACATTAGAATTATTAATTGACCTAACTCAAAACAAAGTTTAGTAACACAATGACTTATAAATTTATATTCAACAAAATGATCTCTTATAAGAACTTATATCAATACCATAAATATTTTAGAATTTATTTTTATAAAACTCAATTCTCTAAAAGAATATAAAAAATATATAACTAACAATTTTCTCAATCAAATCCATTGATGAATTTAAATTTCTATTCTTATTAAATTGATTTATGAAAAACACTTGAGGATTATAGTAATTAATTTCATACAAATAGTGTATTAGTAATTATTTTATATAAAAACCTTAGACATGTATTAAACTCAAGAAGATGTAAGCATAAAACTACATTAGAATTTTAAATGTCCACTCATAAAAAAATATAACCAATACTACGAAATTATATGATTCTATAGTGGATAAAAGTCTAAAAAACTCTAATTCAAAATCGTTATTTGTTATCATCTATCACCGCAAACGCCTTCCCCAGTGAGAGTTTCTAATTTAATAATGAAAGATGCCACCTGTTAAGCATGTTATATTGCGTCACATCGTTGGAATCTATTGGCAGAGAGTACAAGCCAAAAAGAGACCGAGTACACGTCATTAGGAGAAAGAAACATAACAATAATATTTGAGTAAAGATGTGCACGTGATCGTAGAACTGGGACTTTTCCTTTGTCTACGAATACGAATAGCCCCACCCATGCGATGCCGTTTCAATACACCAACTTCAAGAGGGATATATAACTATCCACAATCCTTTAATTTACAACCCAGTTGGAGGGGTAGGGAGAGAGAGACATCTTAAAGATGGGACAGGGGGCAAAAAAATAAAAATAAAAATAAAAATAAAAAGCCTAAAGAATTTCGTAAAAAAGGCTTCTCTCTTTTCCCTCCAATTCATTTAAACAACTCCCTCCTGTCCTGTGTAGAAAACCTTAAGACTTTGCCTTGGCGGTAAATAAAAAAATCCCCAACTGCCATTTGAAGAACAATAGGCCAACGGCTATCTAACTAAAAAGGCAAGGCAATATCATTGCAAACAACACTAACGACTTTTTGAACTTCACAAATCCCACCAAAATTTCTAACGGAAAAAAAAAAAAAAAAAAAAAAGAAAAAGAAAGAACAACATAGTTCCCCTTTCCCTACTCAGTATTTTATATATCCAGGCTTGACAAAATTTCTAACATTCACCCTAATCAATCTATCAGGTATCTGTGCAACAGGTACTCCCACCACCCCACCTTTCATGCTTGATAAAGATCAATCATCACCAGCTAGAGATTCAGATGAAACTAGTGCCACTAATGCTGCTTTTTTGAAGACTTTGAGTACTCTACAAATCATCATCATCTTCCCCTCCATCCTCACCCATATCATCATCCCTTTTCCTCTTAGGTTCAGAAGAAGATGGAGGTAAGATTTCATTTTCATCATCAACTTCCTCTTCTTGTTCTTCATCTTCATCGTTTCCTGCTTCCAAATCACCACCACCACCAGATTCTTCCCCTTCGACCTGACCCACTGGCTGAACAAGATATCCATCTCCAAAGTCTTCTTCCTGCCATTTTTACAAAAATTAGTGAGACACATAACAAAGATCATACAAGAAGCAAAAATAATGACAACAAAGCAGCAAAAAACATGGGCAGAAAACAGAATTCAAATAAGACAGCCCAGCACAAATCCGCACACACAAATAAACAAAGAACTCACAGCCAAAATAAAAACCACAGAAAAATTGAGAAATGGCAATGTTATGCAACAGAAAAGTTTAAGTTCAATCAAAATTACAGCACACAAAGTGCAGAAGGGCAAAAAATAAATAAAATAAAATCTTGAATAGCAAGACATAGCAAAACCTGCATGTTGAGTGCAATACACCATGGTGCAGCACACGTTTATCGCACTATCAAATTCAAAAACACCAAATATGTAAAACTGACAGCTTAGAGATGGATTCTACTCATGCAAAAAATCACATTTCTCAAAAGTTAATTGAACAGGTATTCTTTCAAAGCAAGACCAAAACAATTTCCAATATTGCCTCACAACAAGCCAATTATGTCTTACAATACAATGTACAACCATCTGCAATAATGCAAAAAATTGCTGCCCATTTTCTAGGTTTTCAAGACCTTTAAACAACCCTAATCACACAACAATAGCTACTCTACTACAGCCCCTCTTTTAAAAATATATAAAAATAAAATTTCTGGATACAATAAAGAAACAAGGCAAGATCAGATTTAAAAATCACATACTTGATCAACCAAACACTATACAAAACCACAAGGATTATGATGATCATTAAAACTGAGCAAGCCAGAAAAACCTCCTACTCAAAAGAAAATGCTGTAATTATTGGATCAGGAATCACGCAGAATATAACCATCTTAAATAAAAGAAAACACTTAATGTTGGGGTTTTGAGCAGACATATGTACCATATGGGGTAAATTGTGATAGTAAAATCAGCAATACTAGCTTGAGTTAAGCACTCCCAAGCAGAACATTTCATTTCACATACTACAGAACAAGAAATAAGCACCGAGAATCATACATAAAAATTATCAATAAAATGCATCAAAAAATGCTCGTAAATGGGCAAGAAAAGGCCATGCCTCAGGCATCAACCAGATTGCTAATTTTGATGTCAAAAGACTGAAACCTAACCTGTCATTGCACATGAAAAATCATGATGGTGTCAAATAAATTCTATAACACAACATATATAAACTTTAAGTAATGCTGCAGAAAGGACAAGTCTATTAAAAGCCGGAAAATCAGTATCAGTAACCCATATGAAACCATTCTCCTTACTAAGACAGAAATCTCACCTCTTCTTCACCCTCATCATCCTCTTCAAATTCCCCATGATCAATTCCCTGTTCATCCTCGCCAGTTTCTCCATCATCATCTTCATCAGCCTCATCCTCGCCTTGTTCATGCCCATCAATCTCCCCTTCCGTACTAACCAATCTACCCGTACTCTCTGGTTCACCATACTCCCCTTCATCATTATCTACCTCCTCTTCTTCATCCTCCCCACCTTCATCCTCGTCATCGTCATCGTCATCGTCGTGGTCGTTATCTTCATCCTCGTCATCTTCAACTCCATCTTCCTCATTGTCACTATCTTCTATCTCATGCACCTCAACAACATCATCATCATCTTCATCATCAACCTCTTCACCCGAATCATTCTCCTCAGCACCCTCCCCCTCCTCATCATCGTCTCCACCGTCACCCACAGCCTCAACACGGATCCCATTTGCTTGATGGCTCGATCCATTCGATCCATTCGCTCTCCTCACTGTCTCGGTCTCCTCCTCATCTGCATCACTCTCCTCATCCTCATCAACATCCACAATCCCCTCACCACCCTCACTATGCCCATTACTCAACCCATATGGCCGTTCATCCCCATCAACCTCACCACTCCCTGGATCATCCTCCTCTTCATCGTCATCCTCATCATCATCACTCTCCGGTCTCTCATTCTCCTCTGCATCCATCTTGTCCAAATATTTCAAGGACTTAATCAACCCAAAAACCCTAGACCTATAATCCTTAACCCTAGTAACCGGACACTCGTATAAATCAAGAGAAACAAGCCCCAGCTGTGCAAGCGGAGCTAGATCATCAATATACTGAATCCGATTATTCGACAAATCAAGATCCCTTAGCAACCCTAAACCAGCTTCAACCAAAAACTCCAAACCTCCTGATATTCGGTTATCAGACAATATCAACTTCTGCAAATTCCTTAACTTAGGAAACTGTTCGAGGGACGACAGGCCTATATTCGCAATCGATAAGTGTTCTAAATTAACAAACTTCTCCAGAAGGCTAGAAGAAGGAAGTCGTCCTTGAAAACACTTAACGGCACCGTCTAGCGTTAGCGTTCGGGTAGCACTAGGGTCTGTCTGGCCCTCTAGAGCAGCTTCCACTGCCCTTTCCCAGATCTCATCCATCAATCTAACCACCCAGAATCCACTTAATAAACGAAAACCTTGAAACACACCTCCACAGTAAATGTAAAGTAAACGACTTTATATGAAAAATATTCAAAATTTTTTTACATTAGAACATCCAGTCGATAGATGACGAACTCGAACTTACCTAACAGAAACTATATCTTGAATGAAACTGCTTCTCCACACACTCAAGCCCTAACCCTAGATGGTAGTCGAACGAAACCCTAGCTTGGAAGAAAAAACACGAATTCTGAGAATCCAAAACAGCGATAAGCCCTAATTTTTATGCAGGCAGCTAATTTAAGACCTGATTTTGGCCTTTTTTTTTCCCCCCCTTCACTCTCTTTTTTCTTTTCCTCCCTTTTTCTGTGATCGATTTGTTTGATGGCTGAGAGGCGTGTGACTTTATTGGACGAGTCAGGATAGGGTCAGGGAGAGTGAACCGGACCCGCATGGGTCGATGAATCGGAACCTAGGCGTTCTTTTAAGTTCTAGAAGTGGTTTTTTCATTTTTTTTACTAATTTTTTTTTTTTCCCTATGTATTTTAATGGTGGTTTCAATGGATAGAATTTGAACCGTTGGATTAAAAATAGATGAGAGTGATATGGAAAAATGGAAGTCAAGAAGCAGTTTGGTGTTGTCACGCCCCAATGTACCCTAAACGTGATAGGCCGCTATATGCAATATTAAAACGTAAGAATGACTACCTCAGTCACTCGAAAGCTTCCATATCGGTACAAGGCTTATTCACATCAAAGGGAGACCGGTGAAGTAATGCATTTTAAGATATTAAGCGGAACATGCAAAATAACACTTAATATATTTTATTGAAATATAAAGTCTTACAACTTCTAAGGAGCATTCCCCCGATAAAATTCATAACAACATTCTTTACTAAGATAAATAACAAAGGCTAAAGGTTTTAGAAGAAATCTATTCTAAGACTTCAAAATAAAATTCCTCCAAAAGCTTCCCAAAATAAGGATTCTACCCAGGTGATCAAGATGGTCTCGGGTGCAAAAAGATCACCCTGCAATATCAAAAACTATAAGGATGTAAGCATAACTAACTTAGTGAGATATTCATTACGCAAAAGTATCATAACAAGCAATCAACCAAGTTTATTAATTAAGCATATGAAATGTAACAACCATATAATCAAATAGTACATACGACTATCCGGTTTCATATGATGGATTTACCCCTCCATCGGTGGTCAGGGAATACTTTGAACTGGGCCCGAACGACCTCCTTAAAAGTTTGCGCGCGTCTTGGGTTCCAACGAACCGTACTACTAGTCCCGGGCTTTCCATACCCAAAGCGATCAATCCGGCTTGTACACCTTGAGGTCGTATTCCCCAAATCCTAACCCTCAAGATGTAGCTAGGCAGCTTACCTTTCCGATCCCACTGCGGAGTAGTAGCAAAATTTCGAAATGATATTCTAAGTGATATGCATGAGCAATTTATTATATTAGATTCCAATATGACATTAAATCATTTAAAGCGATCAAGCAATAATTCACACATAGCAATATACACATAGAAGCAATTATATCAATCACAGATCGAGTTCCGATATACTTATCGTTCATTGATCGCACATAACAATCACATACATAATTCCAATGATACCCACATGCATATCAATTTTATCTTTTCCTAACATCTGTGCTCTATTCACAAGCACATGCGAATACATAAACATAAAGGAAATCACTCTTCATAGTGTTTTCTAGGAGTTGAAGTAATCCTCGGGAAGAGAAGATCTTGGTCCTCAACCTAAACAAAAGAAATACCCGAAATGAGTATTTCATCCAAGATCTACTCAATTTCTCTAATTCTATCTTATTGAATTCGTCAAAATCGTATGAATGGAAATCCCAACTTAAAATGCCATAACTTGCTCATTTTAATTCGGAATTTCGCATATTATATACCAATTTCTACATACTCGAAAAGATCTATCTATTTCTAAGGTTATTTTTAGCAAAAGAAGTTATTTGGGTCTCGGAATAGTAACGTACAATTTGATACGAAAATTCCAATTTCAAAACTTAAGTTTCAAACTTTTCTTCATTCAAGAGCTTTTGTACAAAAATAAAGATATTTTGTATGGTTGAAAAATCCTTGAAAAATATATATATATATATATAGACTCAACTGTATGCATGAATTTAGTGGTGTTGTCTCGACAATGATTTTGTAAAACAAAATGTCTTAAAAGTGAGGAAAGCTAAGACTTTGAAAAGGCATTAGTTTTGTTAGGAAAATTTCTTAATTTACTATAAGTGAGCATCTCCTTATTTTAACTCCATTTCTTAAATTTTCAAAAAGTAATTTTAATCTTTTAATATTCTTACAACTTTATTTCTAATGGCTAGAAAATGTATTTTTCTAAATATTTCTTGCTTATGTGTTCTAAATTTGTAAACCCCCAAATTTTTGGAATCGGTTTAGCATAAAACCTTAAACCAGAAGTCAAACGGAACCCTAAAAGGTCAACAAAACCTTAGTTTACCATAACCGATTAAGTCCAGCATTGCTGTTTTCTTTAGCCCTGGAAAACGAAGTTGGGGTAATTAGCTAGAATAGTTCGTAATAACCAAAGGTTTTATAAAAATATCAGTTTTGCAAATTTCGGATGTCCTTTGAACCCGATCGACACAGTTCTCGAAAAACGTGTCCGGGAGCCCAGAATAGTAAAAATATTCCGAATACACCATTAGACTCGTAAAAATATAAGGTTTTCAAAAATATCAATTTCGAAATTTTTCGGTAGCTAAAAATAACATATATAACTATTATACGCGTATTTTTTTACTACCGGTACTTTATTAGTCATATCTATCTTATATTACACTATTCATTACTAATTCTATACTATTTTTTTGTCTCTACTTTTTCTTACACCTATTCTTACACACTCCATAACCTATAATCCTTACTTTTTATCTTTCCCATAACTTATTTCACATCTACCTTACATATTACATCTTTTATTAACAAAAAGTCAAAAAAATAAATCACTCTCCCCTCCATGGTACATGCCGGCGCCCCCCCTCTCTCCATCTCCTCAATTTTGTTTTCAATTTTTATTTATTTTAATCACACAAAAATCACTTCACATTTTCCTATAAAATACCCCCCTCCTCTTTCACTCTTTTCACACATTCATTACCCACAAATTCATACAAAAACTCTCCCAAAATCTCCTCTCAAAACTCTCTCAAAATGCCATTCCAAAACTCTCTCAAAATAATTCCACAACAACTTTTACCAACAAACTAAAACCCATAACCACATAACAATACCTAAGTCTTCTTTAGGTAACCACTTCATATTACTTTCTTCTTCTTCATGTCATGTAACTTTATATAACCATAGTGTGAGTTTCCAAAGAATACAAGTTATGGAAGCTACATTATGTTCATGTATTGTTCTTATTCATGCAAATCTATTTATGTTTATGTTATATTTTTGTTCTTATTATTGTTAATATATCTAAGTATTATTATCTATATATATATATACATATTCTTTAGAGCATATAAGCTCACTTGCAATTTATTTATTTCATGCAAACAATTTATTCATTCCATTGCAATTATTTATTTATTCCTTGTTAAATTAAGACTAGTCCTAGTCTTAGACTTGTCCTCATCAAGTCAAAACAAGTTTTTCTTTCTTTCATTTTATTTTATTTTGGACTAGTCTACTTAGTCCCGGGAGCCTTGAAAAAGCTAATACTCCAATACTTGACTTAATTACTTATGTTATTTTACTTGCTGTTATTTCTCATAATTCATGTTCATTTAACTTGTTGTCCAAAGTTTCAAGTTCTAAAAATAAATTGACAAAAAGGAGATTTTGACACTTAGAAATGAGTTTGTGTAAAGTAGAAAATCTATGGTTTGAAAACAAAAATAAAGTTATCTCTTTTCAAGTTATAAACCACTAAAATTTTAGAAACTACTTTTACTATAAAAAGTTCTTAAGTCACAAATTGTTCCACTTTGTTTTTATAAAAGAAAATAAATTTTTATACATTGATGATTTCTATTAAAAAACATAAAACATGAGAAAAGGATGAGTATTTCTCAAATAAAGATTTTTGCAAAACAAATAGAAGAAGGAATTTGTACAAGAAAGATAAATAGGAAGAATAGTGTATTTTCTAAAAACTCCAAAATAGTATTAGTATAGAAAATTTAGAAGGAAGAAAATTTATTTTCAAAAAGTTACTTAGATATATATAAGCCAACATAAAACATTTTTGTAAAATAAAAAGAAACAAATTAATCATTTCAAGGAGTTTACAAAATTCTTGTAATCTATGTTTTTCTCAAAAACTCCAAAACCGACATGATTTTACTTAAGTAAAATAAATGGACAACAAACACTTGAGCATGATTGAATATGATCTAAGTAGCCATAAAAAGAGAAATTTTCAACTCTATAGATAACTAAGTATTTATCAAATAAATTTCGATTTCTTGAAACCAAAGTTGTTTTGCATTTGGAAAATCTGTGGTGAATTTTGTCACCGCTGTTTCGGAGCCTATATGACTTTGTTTGTTAAAAATAATTTTGGAAATGGGTAGATCTTTTCGAGTAGGTAGAAATTGGTATATTATATGCGCGATTCCGAGTTAAAATGACCAAGTTATGGCCATTTTAAGTTGGAACATTTCCTTATACGAACTTTAACGTTCTTTTGACATTGTTTTGTCAAAATTCAAGAAAATCATCAAGAAATACTCATTGTGGGTATTTTCTTTGGCTAGGTGACCCAGAGGAAGGATTCCTTTGCCCCGAAGATTATTACGATTAAGTGGAGTGTATGAACGACTCATCCACCTAAGAGGAATAGTCGACATGGCATCGTAATTTTATTTCCATTAAATGCTATACTCATTGTGCTTGTAAATTAGTTGCATTAGAATTAGGAAAAGATAAACCGATGTGCATGTAAAATAATTCTTTGAAAGAATTTTAAGAATATCGAAGCCGGAATTGTTTTAAATGTTTGTTTTAGTATAACATTTGATTGGTATGAAATTCTTTGATCGCCTTAAATTCAAAAATAATTATGCTATGACTTTATAAATAAATGAATTAATGCATATCACGAAGTGAGTCACATTGCATTTTAGGTTATTATTCTTGGGTGAGAAGGATAGTAAGCTCATGTCGAAAGCAACACTTGGCGGAAGATCCGAAAGCGATTGCTTGGTGGCTTAAGGGAAACGCTTGGCGGATGATCCGAAAGAAAGGTCAAATCAAGTAGATTCGGAATGCTTGGCGATGAGTGCTCGTGAGCATAAAACTTTTTAATTAAAACTACTTATTTTGAGGTTAAGTATCACCAAACCCCGAATGGAGGGCGCAAATCCATTCAACATATAGTTCCCAGAAAACTATATGTCTTGTTTGCCCACATGTATGTTGCATCCCATTTGTTTGCTTAATTAACTTGTTTGAAACTTTGATTACAAGAAGTTATTTATGGAAATAATTCTCACTAAGCCTATTAGCTTATACCCCAATAAATATCTTTTACAGTTTCCTTACTTATGGTTAAGTCCACGAGGACCCTGCGGGCAGGTAATTTCTTTTAGATAAAAGAATTCTAAGTTGAAGTTTAGTATTAGAGACAAAGTACAAATATTCTTGTAATAGATTAGAAATCACGGGAAGTATCCCTAAATTTGTAAGGACCATTGTTATAAGTGAATGTTTATTATGAATCCTCTTTTCTTAATGTGTTATTTATACCTTCTTAAGCTTCATAATTCCATATATGGTCCTTTAAAGTTGTGAAAGTACGCCTTACACTTAATATAAAAGCTTTTGGGAATGGCTAAGGTAGTCATACTTAAGCTTTAATATTGAGTGTAGCGGACTGTCACGTTTAGGGTACCCGTTGGGGCGTGATAAAAGTTTTTCTAAAGTTAGATCTACTTTAAAAGAGTAATATCAATGATCTTATAAGTTAATTTTGAAAAACTTATCTAGACTTTAGTATTTTAAAGTGTTGATAGAAAACTTGATAAATGAGTTTAGGAAAACTTTTAGTTAAACAAGGAATTAAGTTTAAAGCAACTTTCTTATTTTATTGGTTTGAAAAGAGAGTTTGTAATAACTTTACTTTATGTATTTCTTGATAAAATCACATATAGTGTTATTACTAAAACTTGAGTTAAACTTATATAATCTTAGAAAATATTTGTTAAGATAAAACTTTAAGTTTTTATGGAGAAATTATTCTTTATGTGACAAAATTTATTTTTAAAGAGAGTTCTTATTTTTATTACTTAAGAAAACTCATTTTCATTATGGTTGAGACAATATCAACATGTTCATGCATGAATGAGAATATGTAACTATGAGAAATGTAATAAAAACAACATAATAAGATGAATAAAATAAGAGTATAAAAGTAATGTCAAGTATTGGGAACCTTAGATTCATCAAGGTATCCTGGGACTAAGAATAGACTAGTCCCAAAAAGAAAAAAAAAGAAAAGCAAAGAAAGAAAATTGTTTTGACTTGATATGGACAAGTTTAAGACTAGAAAGACTAGTTTTAATAAAAAAAATAAGTAAATAAATAAATTGCAAGACATAAATAAATAACAAATGAGCTTATATGCTCTAAATAAATATATATACATAATATACATAATACTTTATATAAGTTAGATTAGAACAAATAATAATAACAATAACAATATCAACATAATAATAACATAAAGAAAAGAATAGAAACATGAACAAAAACAAAACATGAACATATTGTTGCTTTCTTTAACTCTCATGAGTCTAAGAAACATACACTAAGCTCATGCTAAGTTGCATAAACATGATGAATGAATAAGATAGATTTTTACTTGAGGTTTATGTGTTTGTAGAAGAGGAATGGAATGGTTTGTAGCAATATGTGGGAGATGGTTTTATAGAGAGAATAGAGGATTTGGGAGAGTATTTGAGAAAGATTTTATGGAGTGATTTTGGTAGAGTTTTAGTAGGAAATAAGTTGTGTGAAAGAATGGAGGAGGAAGGGGGTATTTATAGAGTTTTGGAATGGAAATTAGATGTAATTAAAAAAATTGAAAAAGAAAACAAATTGTGAGCGATGAGAGAGGGAGTGGACGGCAAGGACTTGCAAGAGAGAGAAATTTGATTAAATTTGTTGTTTTGTAATAAAAAGAAGTAATATGTAAAGTATGATGTAATTAAAGTTGTATGGAGAAGGTAAATTGTAAGGTATAAGTATGGTAGAGTGTAAGAAAAAGTAGAGATAGATGAATAGTAGAAAAGTACTATGAATAGTAGACTAGACAATTAAAATACCGGTAGTAAAGAAAATACGCGTAAACGGTCTATATCTGATATTTTTACTTATCGAAAAATTCTAAAACTGATATTTTTAAAAACTTTATATTTTTACAAGTCTATTGGTGTTGTCGGAATATTTTTACTATCCGGTGTACCAGGGCACGGTTTTTTAAAACTGATTACGTTTAGATCCGAAAGACACTAGAAAATTATGAATATGATATTTTTAAGCTTTCTTATGTTATTACGAACCATATTCCACAATTATTTCAATTTCGTTTTCTAGGGTTTAAGAATACGGGATTGTCGGATCTAGATTCGCTAGACTAAACATATAACTAGGTTAACTTTAGGGTTCCGGTTCGACTTTCGGTTCTTAGGTTTACTTATATTTACCAAAAAATCTAGGGCTTACAAGTGTGTTTGTTTTTGAAGAGGTAATTGGAAGGAGATTCCTCTCAATGCGTCATGCGTGTTGTAGATATCCCGATGATTATAGTTTGACATGAGATTTGAAGAAGATCATGGAAATACCACTAAAGATAACGATGGGGATGGATGGAGAGTGGAGAGAAGCATTGCATGTTTCTAAGTTAGAACTTTTGGGTAGACTATCCATGAAATGAAATAAACCGATACATTACTCGGTTATTCATGGCTTTTCATAATTTTTCCTTTTTCATGTTTCATGGATTTTAAATAAATAAAAAACAAGACAAATGATCTTTTACATCTTGCTCTAGTATGAACTAATGAGCGATATATTTGTATTGCGTGTGTAAAAAGTATAAAAATTCTTAATAAATACTGTAATATACAAATAAATAAATTATAAAGAAGGGCAAAGGTATCATTTGATTTAAAATAAGAGGGTTCTATGGTCAACCTTAATAATTATAAGTATGTTTTATCATGTGGCAGACATGTTATATGAAGACAAGATTTCTCAATTCAAGGTCGGTTAAAGATCGCTAGCTTACCATTTTATGCTACCGACATAGACTCTGTGCCTTGGCGGCATTGGAGGCGGCTTTCAACAAAATAGAATTTTCTCTGAATGTGTTAAGCTACCAGCTTTTGGACTTAGGCTGCCAGCTTGCAATACCAGCTTATAACATGTGTTTTATGTTGTTTTTAGGGTTTTCTCATGGCTTTTAAATAGATCCTTAACCTAGCTCTTTTTCATAACATATCTTATGTAAGCCCCGGAAAAATCTTGGTAAATAATTCTAAGATGAACTTCGAAAATAAACCCTAAATCACTCCGAATTAAAACCGAACTTCAATAGGTCCCAAATCCCGAACAAGTCCAAAAATTTCTAAATTGTGAGAAAAATGAGAATTCTTAAAAAAAATAAAATAAGAACTCAATATACTTCTATTCCAAAACCACTACGTACGGCAAATTATATATTCAACTCCAACTTATAAAAATCGGGTAAAATAGAGCCCAAAAACAAATTATTAAAAAAGTAAATAATGATTAACCTTTGGAAATAAAACTCAATCCAAAGAATTCCGAAAACGTTAAGGAATATTTAATACTTACGAAAATCGACCTCAAAATAAATATCTCAAATAAGATATGTTATATACACATAAAATATCAGTTTCCAAATTGGCAAAGGCATAAGCCGGAAAGTCAATCGGAAAACCTAAGTCCACGAAACTCCCAAGAAACCCCGTAGCCTAGATCCGGCAATTTCGTATTCCTAAACCAAGAAGTCGAAATAAGAGAAAAAGGTGTAGTTGGTTCGTATTAAGTCTAGGATGCTCTAAAAGATGAGATTGACGAATTTTCAATCTATTTCCAGCCTGGTCGGGTATAGACTTTGAAAAGCGTGCCCCGGGATTAGAAATAATGAAAATATGTTATTAATGCCGTTAGACTCATATTTTTAACGATCTCTAAAATATTAATTTTTATAAATTTTCAATAACTAGAATTATCTGATTTTGCGATTTTATTTGTATTTCATTACTACTGGTGATTAGCTGGTCTTTCGGTACTATTTACTATTATCCATTTCACAATTTTATTATTCTTATAGTATATACCCCGGTTTTCCTAGTAACCAATTAAACTTTAGAAACCGGAGAACGAAACCTTAAATCAGTCTGGTTCAAGCTTAGTGAGAGGAGCTTAGAAGCCCTAAATTCGGCTTTCCTTCGGTTTCATAATAAAAGAAGTTTTATAAAGTAAATGAATATGAATTATTATTTTAAAGTATACTTTAAACCTCGGGAAGTTTTAAATTTAGAAAATTTTCAATTCCGGGCCTTCTCGAGCTTAATTACGGAAAAACGTGCCCGGGACCAGAAACTCAGAAAAATATTCCGAAATATTCATTAGAACTGAAATTTTATAAGGATTTCAAAAATATAAATTTTATAATTTTCCGGGCTATAAAAATTACAGTTATAGCCTTTTTCCCGTATTTTCTTTACAACCGGTAAAGTAGATGTTTTGTCTACTATTCACAAGTACAACCTACACTACACACTACCCATACCCTATTCTTACATCCTTACAACTACTCATTACAATTTTCTTTTCCAAGAAATTTTGTTTCCTAATTAATTATTACATTTTATTACATAAATTACAAATTTTATCAAATTCAAATATCTCTCTCTCTCTCCCATACCCACATGGCCGGCGCACCCCTCCCCTATTCCTCTATTTTTTTATTTTTACTTCTTTTATTATAATTAAACCATAATCCTTCTAATATATAAGCTCATTTTCTCTCTCTCTCTCATTTTCACTCTTTCAAATTTTTACAAAGGTTAAAAACTCTCTCTTCTTCCTCTTGTTCTTGCCGTGACCCACACATGCACACACACTCACTCATAAGCTTATTTCCTCTTCTTTTCTACTCCATATCTCCATTGGTATGATGGTTTCATGCTTTGTTATTGCTAAATCTTGTAATTGCAAGACTTTTCTTGTGTGTTTTCCACTTTAAATCCCAATGAGCATATGCTAGGGACAAGAAAACACTAATACAAGAATATCAAGCCATCACAAGAAGTAGATCTTGTGTTTAAAGGAGTTTTTGTTGAAATAATATTATGTTCATGCATGTAAAGTAGAGATCTTGCATGGAAAGTTTATGTTCATGTCATGAAACTCATGATTCATGCACTATAAGTTGTAGATCTAGTGTTTAGACATTTAGATCTTTCATGACATTTATGTTCACGTGGATGTTTTGAACTTTCATGCATTAATGATCATAAAAGCATAGCCTTGCGTGTATGTAGATGTGTTAGATGATAGGTCTTTATGGATATAGGACAAGGAACTTGAAAAAGAAAAGATTTTGTTAGAAATGTCTAGTGGAAAATTCGGATGACTTTTGAAACCTATTTTAAAAACCCTTGAAACCACTTTGAAACTCATATTTTTCATGAAAAATGAAAGGTATATGTAATAGGTATCCCTAAGGAATGATTTTCATAAGTTACAATGAGTTTAGGCATGAGTAATGTGTAAAACAAGTGATGGAATTAAATTGGAAAATTTTGAGTTAGTGATCAAATTATCAAATTCATAATTTGAGATGATGCATATCTAATCACCTAGTATTTGAGTTCAGATTACAATTTTTATGAGTTAAATGAAGTCCTTAGACAATAGATATATTAAAGCTTCAAATTTTGATGCATTAGACAAGTTTTCTCATAAGGAATATACAAGAAATGAAATTTTCCAAAATTCGGATTTTTGTGAAAAGCTTGTTTGAAAACATATTTGCAAAGGGAAAAATGTGAATTTCTATGAAGAAATGAAGGTCTTGGATAGTATAGATGATGGAGACTCATTTTTATTTAGATAACAAATGAATTCTAAGGATAAAATCCTAAAACACTAGGAAATGCAAAAATTGGAAAGATAGATTTTTAAGAAATGGCTATTGTAGAGTCTTGTAATGATTAGGAGTTCTTAAGAATTCATTATCAAAAATCATCAAGATCATACATATATTGGACTCATTACATGACATTCATACTAGGAATTCATTCATATTCCATCTATACATAAATCATCAACTAGACACATTTTTACCAAATGCAAAACAATTTTTCGGAGATGGAAAAGTTACAGAACAGATCTGATGCCTCTGTTCCGTGACCTTAATGTTTTCAAAATTTAAAAATATTATTAGAAATAGATAGATATTTCGAAGTAGATAGAGATCGATATAAAATTTGCGAAATTCCGAGTTAAAATGATCAAGTTATAGCCATTTTAAGTTGGAACTCCCGCAAATAGCGAGAATCACGATTTTCTTTAGTCTAGATGTATAGTTTGAGTTAGTTAAGTGATGAGATTCTTATTAGGTTATTCTTATTTGGTAGGTGATCCCGAGCACGACGATACCCTACCACCCGACTGCTACTATTAAGAGATCGGCGTACCATGGCCGAGTGAGTTTCACTTCCGATCTCAATTATTGCTTGTGATTGTAATGATAGTTGCACTAGTTGCTAGGTAAAGATAAAAAGAATGATTATGCATGATGAGGTTAGTTGGGAATTATAATTGTCTGCTGTTGATATGTGAAGTTGAACTTAAAGAATATCGAAGCTGGGTGATAAGTCATTGCTTGTATAGAGATGAGCTAGAATCGATTGTTTGCGAATATTTCTTGGCCACCTAAAAGAATTAGATTAATCGAGTATTGGACTTCAATTATAATTTGAACTCATTCATGTCACGATGGGGATGGAGCATTAGCATTTGTTGGTTTTTCGTGATCCATAAAACAAATATAGGTTGGTTAATCGTGATCCATAAAACGAGTTATCGTTCAGTTGACCGTGAGCTTAAACGATATCGTACCGCAGGATTCGTTAATCTGTTAACCCAGGATGGGGGCGCAAGTCTATCCACATATGATTTCCAGCTGGTCATATGTTTGTTGAACTCACTTGTTTGATGCATTTCACTTGATTGATTAATCACTTGCTTGAATGATTTGCCTTAATTGTGATACGGAAGTTTTCACTCACTAAGCTAGTATAGCTTATACCCCAATAATTTCCTGTTGCAGTATGAATACTTTTGGCTATCTCCGAGAACTCATGGACGTCAGGTAAAGCTCTTAGATATTAAGGAGTTCTGATGAGGCCGGGGCTTAAAAGTAGAAACGGACTTCTAATCTTGTTTCTTAAATTAGTGTTTGAAGGATAATACAAGGCATCTTTGTGAGCCTGAGAACTCTCAGCGTTGTTAACGGGGGTATGCCCCTAGTTCATGTAATAGAATAGTTCTATATGAGACGGTTATGATTTACATTCTTGTTGCTATGTATGTCTCCTTAAACTACTACGAAGCAAAGTATGGTCTCTGTATGTTGAGAGTGAGCCTTACACCTGATGTTCAAACTCATGGAAAGACTAAGGTTTCCTTACTTGAGTTTAAATATTGAGTGTGGTGAACTGTCACGTGTAGGGCACTCTTTGGGTGTGACATCTTAAGTCTTTGGAAACCTTAAGGAGAAACAAGATTCAAGATCTAGGTGAGTGGGTTCTTCTTAATCCTTTGGTGATCTAAGAGAATTGTTTTTCTAAGTTCTTTGTATTGGTTTTGTAAGAAAACAAATTCTTGGAGGAATTTGTGGAGAAACCCTAAATTTTGTTGGAGATTTTGTGATCTACAATCAAGGAGAATCAAGATCCAAAGTTATAGGTTAATTGAGTCTTTTCATTTCTTTTAATAATTTAAAGGTAAAATCTTTTCTAAATCTCTTAGTGGTTTTTTAAGGAAGTCATAATTTTAGGAAGAGTATTAGGAGAAATCGTATTCTTTGGAGATTGTAAATTTGTTTTCATCAAAGGACAAAGATGTGTAGTTTAGGATTCGTAATTCTTTCTAATTTAGAATTTGAGATGATGTGGGATTAGGGTTATTTTATGAAGACATGTTCTGATTGAGAAACTGGTTATGAACAGGTGTTTTGTGGAGTTAGAGTTTTCTGTTCTTAAAGAGATTACAAGTATGACCTTATCTTGCTTATTGTTTGTACTTGTAGGCTTAGAATTATAAGTTGATCTAACTTTTATTTGGTTTAAAATTGAATTTTTGCTACTTATGCTCGGCTGTGGTTAGTAAAGACTAGGCAATACTGTGATACTAACATAGCACTATGATGATCTATGTGTGATGTTGTCCTTAGTGGACTCGTGCACAGAGAGGATTTCGATAGTTTAGGAGTGATGCGAAAATAGTACTAGGGTGTGTGGAAGTTCCCACACCAATCTATGTATATATTAACTATTTTCAATATTAGTTGTTTTTACGAAGTCATGAGTACTTCAGGTTTGGGATGAACCGCAGATAGTCCTGAACTGTATTGTTTGCCTGACTAATTAAAGATAATAACCTGTGCTTGTTACATATGAAAATGCATGTGAAATTATTTGTTGTCTGCTTATGCGCATGTGATTTATGGTATGGTGTATGGGCCTTTATGCTCATTCTTTTAGCTTTTTCAAGAATAAGTAAGGATCCAGTGGTGTTTGACTTTTTTGGCTACAATGTACATGTAGATTGTGGGAAGGATGATAGTAGACTTGATTATCTTGCTGACTCCTAGTGATGCTGGATTAAAGATAGTTAATGGAAGACCTTGTGAAGTTTACTTTTACTGTCACGTCCCAAAGGGTACCCTAAATGTAAAGTCCACCACACTTAATATTAAAACTTATGTATGACAACCTCAGTCATTCCCATAAGGTTTGATATTAGCTGTAAGGCGTGCTCTTACAATACTTAGAGGACCATACTTTGAAATATGAAGCTTAAGAAGATACAATAACAAATTAAGAAATGTAAATCATAATAATCATTCATTCATAATAATTGTCTTACAAGACTTAGGGGCATTCCCCCATCAAAATACTAGAAACTATTACAATAAATTTTCTATGAAGTCTACATCTAAACTAATGCTGAATTTTATATAAAATTCCTTAACCAAAAAGGGAAATACTTTACTGCAAGGTCCCCGAGGCCTCAAACACAAATAGCTAAACTGCGAAAGATATTTATAGGGGTATAAGCTAATAGGCTTAGTGAGAATTATTTCCATAAGTAAATACTTGAGTAGCAAAAATTCAAATAAGTTATTTAAGCATTCAAGTGAAATGCAACATACACGTGGGCAAGCAAGGCATATAGTTTTCCGGAAACTATATGTTGATGGATTTACGCCCTCTATTTGGGGTTTGGTGATAAGTAATCTCAAAGCGAGTAGTTTTAGTTAAGTTATGCTTTCGATCATTATTGCCAAGCATATTAAGTCTACTCGGGTTGAGTCATGCTTCGGATTACTGCCAAGCATTGGTTTAATTCCATGTCGTTAAGCAAACGCTTTCGATCATAGCTGCCAAGTGATGCTTTCGACCGTGTTACTATCCTTTTCACCCAAGGATAATAACCCCATACACTGTGACTCACTTCGTGGTGTGCATGAATCGATTTATTTAAGATATCATAGTATCATTATTATCAATTTTAAGATGATCATAGAATTTCAGATATATCATATTCTATATTAAGACAAGCAATTCTTTACAATCAATTCTCTCCTCGATATTCTTAATGTTCTTTCATACAACTTTACATACATAGCATTTCGTGTAAACCCTGGTTTTCCTAGTAATCAAGTAAACTTCAAAGACCAAAAACCAAAACCTTAAATCGAATTAGTATAATCCTTGTGAGAGAAACCTAGGAACTCTAGATCCGGTTTTCCTTCAGTTTCAAATTAAAAGAACTTTTATAAAATAATTTAATGTGGAATATTATTTTAAAGTATATTTCAAACCATAAAAAGTTCTGATTTCGAAAATTTTTTTATTCCGAGCCTTCCCAAGCTCCATTACGAAAAAGCGAGCCTGGAACTAGAAATTCAGAAAAATATTCCGGAATACTCTTCAGAACCGAAATTTAATAAGGATTTCAAAAATATAAGTTTTATAATTGTAAACCCCGATAATCTCAGTAGTTAAGAAAACCCCGGGAGTTGAAAAGCGAAACCCTAATCCGGTTCAGTTTAAGTCTAGTGAGAGGAGCTTAGGAACCCTAAATCTGGCTTTCCTTCGGTTTCATAATAAAAGAAGTTTTATAAAGTAAATGAATATGAATTATCATTCTAAAGTATATTTTAGACCTTTGAAAGTTTTAAATTCGGGAATTTTTTTTCGGGCCTTCCCGAGCTCAATTATGGAAAGCGTGCTCGGGACCACGAACTCAGAAAAATGTTGGAATATTCATTAGAACTGTAATTTTATAAGGATTCCAAAAATATCATTTTATAATTTTCCGGCTATAAAAATTACAGTTATAGCCTTTTCCGTGTTTTCGTTACAACGGTGTAAAGTAGATGTCTTATCTACTATTCAAGTACAACTACACTACACACTACCCATACCTATTCTTACATCCTTAAACTATTTCAATTTTTCTTTCCAAGGATTTTTGTCTCTTAAATAATTATTAATTTATTATATTTTAATTACTTAAATTACAAAATATCAAATTTCACATATACACATCTTCTTCCCCGCCCCCCATATGGCCGGCGCCCCTCCCTCTTTTCCCTCTCATTTGATTTGTTTTTACTATTTTTATTCATTAAACAAACCTAACTTATTATATATAACACCTTTTTCTCTTCTCTCTCATTTTCACTTGTTTCAAATTTTTACTAAAGTAAAAACTCTCTCTTCTCCTCTATTATGCCGTGAGCGCCCCCCCCTCCCCCCCTCACTCTCACATATTCAACTCAAAATCCTCTTCATTTCTACCTTTATTCTCTTTGGTATGTGATTTTAAGCTTTGTTCTTCTAAATCTTGCAACGGCAAGGTTATTTTTGTGTGTTTTCCATTTAATCCCAATGAGCATATGCTAGGGACATAAAAACACTTGAACAAGAATACCAACCATCACAAGACATGGATCTAATGTTTAAATGAGTTTTTGTTGAGATATTATCTTGTTCATGCATGTAAAGTAGAGATCTTGCATATATATTGATGTTCATGCCATGAAACTTATGATTCATGCATTATATTTAGTAGATTAGTGTTTAGACATTTATATCTTCATTCTACATTCATGATCATATGGTTATTTTATTTATGCATGGATGATCATAAAAATGTAGCCTTGCCTATGTATAGATATGTTAGATAGTAGATTCCATGTATAGGAGGCAAGAAGATTGAAAAAGAAAAGGTTTTGTTAGAAATGATTTGTTGGAAATTCGGATGGATTTAGAACCCTACCTTAAATACCACAAAAAAGCACTTTAAAACTCATGTTTTTCATAAAAATTGGAAGGTATATGTAATAGATGCCCTTAAGGAATGATTTTCATAAGTTTAGATGAGTTTAGGCATGATAAAAATGTAAAACAAGTAGTGGAGTTAGACTGAAAAATATTGATATATGGATTAATAGTCAAATTCGTAATTTAGAATCATGCCTACATGAACACTAGAATTTAAGTTTAAATTGGATGTTTTATGAGTTAAATGAGGTCTTTAGATAATAGATATAATGAAGATTCAATTTTTGATGCATTAACAAGTTTTCTCAAAGAAATTGCAAGAAAAGGAAATTTACAAAATTCGGATTTTTGTAAGTAGCTTGTTTAAAAACATATTACTCAATGAAAATGTGGATTTTTATGCATAAATGAAGGTCATGATTAATATAGATATTGAGAACCATTTTTATTTAGATGGTAAGTAAATTCTAAGGATCAAATCATAAAAACACTAGGAAAGGTAAAGTTGGAAAGAATAGTTTTTCATAGGTGATTATCATAGAATTCTTACTAAATAGAAGTTCCTAAGAGCTCATCATCAAAGATCATCAAAACCATTCATATATTGAGCTCATTTATGAATTATATTAGAATTCATTATATACCATCTATACATGAATCATCAACTAGGAACATTTTTATCAAATGCGAAACGATTTTTCGGAATTGAAAAAGTGACAGAACAGAACTGATACTGTTCCGTGGCCTAATGTTTTTCAAAACTTGAAAATAATACTAGAAATAGATAGATCTTTCAAAGTAGATAGAATCGATATAAAATTTGCGAAATTCCGAGTTAAAATGACCAAGTTATGGCCGTTTTAAGTCGGGGCTTCCGCAAATAGCGAGAATTCCGAATTCATCTAGTTTAGATGCATAGCTTGGAATAGTTAAATGATGAGATTCTTATTAGGATTATTCTTATTTGGTAGGTGATCCCGAGCAAGACGATACCTTACCACCCGATTACTATTACTGAAAGACCGGCGAACCATGGCCGAGTGAGTACTACTTCCACTCTCAATTAATGTTTGTGATTGTATTGTTAGTGGCACTAGTGGTGTAGGCAAAGATAAAAATGGAAATGATGATGGGGTATATGGGAATTATATATTGTCTGCTGTTGATGTGAAATGGAACTTAAGAAATATCGAAACCGGGTGTTAAGCTATTGATTGATTAGCTAGCATTTCATATGGATTGTCTGCGGATAATTGTTGGTCACCTAAAAGAACCGAATTAATGTATATTTGACTTCAGTTATAATTGGACTCATTCATATCATGACGGGGATGGAGCATTAGCATTGGTTGGTTTTTCGTGATCCATAAAACGAGTATGTTGGTTAATCGTGATCCATAAAACGAATTATTGTTCAGTTGACCGTGAGCTTAAATGGTATCGTACCGCAGGATTCGTTAATCTGCTAACCCGGGATGGAGGGCGTAAGTCCATCCACATATGATTTTCGGTTGGTCATATGTTTGTTGAACTCATTTGTCTGATGCATACATTTGCGTGAATAATCACTTGCTTGAGTGAATTGTATTAATTGTGACATGGAAGTTCTTACTCACTAAGCTAGTTAGCTTACGCCCCCATAGCTTTTATTTGTTGCAGCACGAGTTCATTTGGCTTAGGCCGAGGCAAGCCATAGCTCAGGTACCGGAGATAGGAGTTTCCCATAGAAGTTTACTTCGCTTTTGTTTAGACTTCCGTTGGAAACTAAAGGACTCTAGATGACTGTAATGGACTTGATATTATTTTGCGGGGGAATGCCCCTTAGATTTTGTAAAGTATATATATGTGTTTTGGTTTATCATCTATGGCTAATGAATGCCACATTAAACTTCTTAACTCCATTAATTGAGTATTCTATTGTCGTAAAGGACGCTTTACATCTATACAAGACTCCCGAAAGGCTCGGATAGAAATTCGAGAGTCTTTTATAGTATGTGGCGGGCTGTTAAGTTTAGGATACCCTATGGGGCGTGACAATAATTTTTCGGGTTATAAAAATTACAGTTATAGCCTTTTTCCCGTATTTTCTTTAATACCGGTAAAGTAAATGTCTTGTCTACTATTCATTACTATTCATAAGTACAACCTACTACACACACACAACCCATACCCTAGTCTTACATCCTTACAAACACTCAATTATATTTTTTTTCCAAGAAATTTTTGTTTCTTAACAAATATTACATTTAATACTTTTTATTACATAAATTACAAATTAAAACAATTTTAACTCTCTCTCTCCTCTCTACTCCCTCAAACTGGCGCACCATCCCCAACCCCCCCACCCCATTATTTTCTCCATTGGTTTTATTTTATCTTATAATTAAAACAAACCCTAATTCACTTACTATAAATAATCTTTTACTTTTCTCTCTTATTCATTTACTACATTTGTTTCAAAACTCACAAAAAATCCTCTCTATTCTCTCCCTCTAGCCGTGAGCTCCTACCACCACACACACACACACACAAGCTTCATTTTTTCTTCATTTTTCCACTTGATTCAACTTTAGGTGATAAATCCTAAGCCTTTCTACCATTTAATCTTGTAATGGTAAGATTATTCATGAGTATTTTCACATTAAGTCCCCATGAACATTTGCTAGGGACAAGAGAATACTAATACATGAATATCAAGCCATCACAAGAGTGGATCTTGTGTTTAAATGTGTTTTCATCAAATGATCTTCATGTTCATGCATAAAATAGTAGAATAAAGTAGAGATCTTGCATAAAAACCCATGTTCATGCTTTTAAACTTCATTTCATGCATCATAAGTAGTAGATCTAGCATTTAGATACTCATATTATACTTGACATTCATGATCTCATGAATATTTTGTGTTTTCATTCATTAATGCTCATAAAGGCTTTGTCTTGTGTATATAAATGTTGTAGTTAGTAGATCTTTAAGTAAATAAAATAAGGAACATAAAAAGGAAAAGTTTTTGTTTGAAATGTTCAAAGAAAAATTCGTATGACTTCAAAGCTATGTTTTAAAAACCCTTTTATCAACTCTAAAACTCATATTTTATATGAAAAAAGAAGGGTATAGGTAATAGATATTATTAAGTAATGATTTTTATAAGTTGAAATGAGTTTTGATGAGATTAATGTGTAAAACAAAGAGTAGAAATAAGATAGGAAATTTTGAGTTACTAGTCAACTTGTGAAATTCGTAATTTTGGATGATGGCCATAAAAACACCTATTTTTCAAGCTCAAAATGAAAGTTTTATTTAATAAATGAAGTCCTTAAGAAATAGGTATAGTAAAGCCTTAATTTTTAATGCATTAAACAAGTTTTCTTAAAAGAATCATTCAAAAACTAAATTTCCCAAAATTCGGATTTTGGAATAAACCCTATTTGAAAACATGTTTACAAAGTATAAAATAGGAATTTTTATGTAGAAATGAAGCTCTTAAGTAATAGATATAATGAAGATTCAATTTTAACAAGGATAACTAGAAATTCCGAAGAATTAGTCCCAAAAACACAAGTAAGTTATCAAAGTTAGGAAACTAGATTTCTCAAAAGTAGTTATTCTTGAAGTCTTCCAAAATAAAGAGTTCTAAAATTTTCTTTTAGTAAAAAATCATCAAGATCATGCATACATCAAACTCATCACATGTCATTCAGGTTAGCAAATCATTAATATTGCATGTATAATTGATTTATCAAGTAGAAACATTTCAAACATTTACAAAACTATTTTTCGGAATTAGAAACCGTTACTGATCAGAACTGATCCTTCTGTTTCATGAACCAAACATTTTCAAAACTTGAAAATAATATTAGAATTAGATAGATCTTTCGAAGTAGATAGAAATCGATATATAATTTGTGAAATTTTGAGTTAAAATGACCAAGTTATGGCCGTTTTAAGTCGAAACTTCCGCAATTAGCGAGAATTACGAGTTTTCTAAGCTTTGATATATAGCTTGGATTAGTTAAGTGATGAAATACTTATTAGTGTATTTCTTCTTTTTAGGTGATCCCGAAATCGATGAATCTTTACCACTGGACTATTACTACTAAAAGATCGGTGATCCATGGCCGAGTGAGTATTACTTTCGATTTCAATTATTGTTTGTGATTGTAATGGTAGTTGCATTAGATACTTGGCAAAGATTGTCACGCCCCAACGGGTACCCTAAACGTGGCAGTCCGCCACACTCAATATTAAAGCTTAAGTATGACAACCTTAGTCATTTCCAAAAGCTTTTATATTAAGTGTAAGGCTTACTTTCACAATTTTAGAGGACCATATATGGAATAATGAAGCTTAAGGAGATATAAAAACATATTAAGAAAAGAAGAATCACAATAATTATTTGTCCATGGCATAAACTGTGCATACTTAGGAACAATTTCTTAAATTACTAAGCTATTATATAAATATTTGCATGCTAATACTATGATGTACTTTATCCAGAGTTCTAATATTCAAAAGGGATTACCTGCCCACATGGTCCACGTGGCCTTAACCATAAGTACGGGAACTGCAAAAGGTAGCTATCGGGGTATAAGCTAATAGGCTTAGTGAGAACTATTTCCATAAATAACTTCTTGTAACAAGATTCAAACAAGTTGGTTAATCACACATATGTAATGCATCAAACACGTGGGCAAACAATCATATAGCTTTCCGGGAACTATATGTTGAATGGATTTACGCCCTCCATTCGGGGTTTGGTGATACTCAAAACAAGTAGATTTGATGATAAAAAAAATTTAAGCTTGCGAGCACACATCGCCAAGCATTCAATAAAAACTTTTATACTTGCAAGCACTCATCGCCAAGTATTCCGAACCTACTTGATTTGACCTTGCTTTCGGACCAACCGCCAAGCATATTCCATTAAGCCGCCAAGCAATCGCTTTCGGATTTCCGCCAAGTGTTGCTTTCGACATGAGCCTACTATCCTTCTCACCCAAGGATAATATCCCAACCATGTAATGTGACTCACTTCGTGGTATGCATGAGTTCATTAATTTATAAAGTCATAACATAATTATTTCAACTTTAGGGTGATCAAGGAATTTCACACAAATCAATATTATACTAAAACAATCACTTAGAACATTCGGGCTTCGATATTCTTAGAATTCTTTCAAGGAATTATTTTACATGCATATCGATTTATCTTTTCCTAACTCTAGTGCAACTAATTTACAAGCACAACAAGTGTAGCATTTAATGGAAATAAACTCACGATGCCATTGTCTATTCCTCTAAGCGGATGAGTCGTTCACACACTCCACTAAATCGTAATAGTTCTCGGGGTGAAGAAATCCTTCCTCGGGGTCACCTAACCAAAGAAAATACCCATAATGAGTTTTTCTTGAAGATCTTTTGAATTTTGACAAAACAATGTCAAAGAACGTTAAAGTTCGTATGGAAGAATGTTCCAACTTAAAATGGCCATAACTTGGTCATTTTAACTCGGAATCGCGCATATAATATACCGATTTCTATCTACTCGAAAAGATCTACCCATTTCTAAAATTATTTCCCACAAACAAAGCCACATAGGCTCCGAAAAACTGGTGACAAAATTTACCACGGATTTTCAAGTAAAAACAACTTTGGTTCAAGAAATCAAAATTTGTTTGATAAATACTTAGTTATCTATATGTTGGAAAATTCTCTTTTTATGACTATGTAACTCATACTTAAGCATGCATGCTCAAATGTCTTGTTGTCCAAATTATTTTTCTTAAGTAAAACAATGTCGGTTTGAAGCTTTTCGGAAATTGTTTTTGTGAATTTCTTTGAAATGAATACCTTGTTTATTTTGTTTTCTAAAAAATGTTTTATGTTGGTTTTATTTATCTTTTTCTAAGTGACTTTTGAAAATAAAATTTTCTACTTTCTAAGTTACATTTATGATATAAAATATGATATTCTTTATTTTTCTTGTGCAAATTCTTTTGTCCATTGTTTTGCAAAAATCCTTACTTGACATTTCTCATTCTTTTCCTCATGTCTCCATTTCCAAAACAATTACTCATGCATGAAAATTTGGTTTCCTTGTAAAAACAAAGTGGAACAATTAAGGACTTTTTGTAGAAAAACTAATTTCTATAATCTTATTAACTTTTTCTTGTAACTTTGAAAAGTGAAAATTTTATTCTTTTCAAACCATAAATTTTCTTTGCCTATTTAGTTTGCAAAGGTCTTTACTTAGAAATTTCCTAAGTCATCCATCTTATTTTCTTTCTTTATGAAAAGAACCATCTTAACAAAAACATTTCCTTTTGAAAAACAAGGTGGAATAATAAGTATCTTTGTAAAGCAAAAGTAGTTTATAAAATTATTGTGAGTTCTCTTTTTGGTAACATGGAAAGAAATGAGTTTGTTTTGTGTTGATTTTATACTTTACATAAACTTATTCCTAAGTGACAAAAAGCCTTCTTTTATTTAATTTTCTTTAGAAAGTAAAACTTTTGGACAACAATCTAAATGAACATGATTATGAGGATAATAATAAACAAAGTAACATAAAGCATAAATAATAAAATCAAGTATTGGAGTCTTAGCTTTTTCAAGGCTCCGGACTAAGAAATAAACTAGTCCCATAAAGAAATAGAATGAAAGAAGAAAAGCTTGTTTTGACTTGATGAGGACAAGTCTAAGACTAGAGACTAGTCTTATTTTAACAAGGAATAAATAAATAAATTGCAATGGAAAAGTAAATAAATTGCTTTGCATGAAATAAATAAATTGCAAGTGAGCTTATATGCTCTAAAGAATATGTATAGATATATAAGCAATAATAAATCAACATAAACATAGATGGATTGGCATGAACAAGAACAATACATGAACATAATGTAGTTTCCACAACTTGTAGTATTTGAAAACTCACACTATGGTCATGTAAAGTTACATGACATGAAGAAGAAGAAGGAATTATAAAAGGGTTACCTAAAGAAGACTTTGATGTGGTTATGTGGTTATGGGTTTTTGTTGTTGGTGGAAGTTGTTGTGGAATTATTTTGAGAAGTTTTGAGATAGTAACTTGAGAGAACTTTGAGAGGAAAAATTGAGAGAGTTTTGGTATGAATTTGTGGGTAGTGAATGAGTGAAAGAAGTGAAAGAGGAGGGGGTATTTATAGGAAAATGTGGAGGGATTTTTGTGTGATTAAATAAAAGGAAATTAAAACAAATTGAGGGAGGAGAGAGAGAGTGTAGCGCCGGCCATTGTGTAGAGGGGGAAGTGTGATTTATTTTTTTGACTTTTTGTTAAATAAAAGATGTAATTTGTAAGATAGATGTGATATAAAGTTATGGGAAAGGTAAAAAGTTAAGATAATAGGTTATGTAGAGTGTAAGAGTAGGTGTAAGAAAAAGTAGAGATAAAAGAATAGTGTAGAATAGTAATGAATAGTGTAATGTAAAATAGATATGACAATTAAAGTACCGGTAGTAAGAAAATACGCGTATAATAGCTATATCTGTTATTTTTACTTACCGAAAAATTATGAAATTGATATTTTTGGAAACTTATATTTTTACGAGTCTAACGGTATATTCGGAATATTTTTACTAGTCCGGGCTTCGGACACGTTTTCGAGAACTGCGTCCGATCGGTTCGAAGGACACCCGAATTTCGCAAAACTGAAACTTTTATAAAACCTATGGTTATTACGATCTATTTGAGCTAATTAACCCAACTTCGTTTTTCCAGGCCAAAGAAAACGGCAATGCCGGATTTAGATTGATACGGTAAACTAGGGTTTTGTTGACCTTTAGGGTTTCGTTTGACTTCCGGTTAGGGTTTTGTGCTAAACCGATTCCGAAAATTTTAGGGGTTTACAAAGATAAAATGGATATGCATGATGGGGATGAATGGGAATTATATATGATTGTTGTTGACATAAGAAATCGAATATAAGAATATCGAAGCCGGGTGATTAACCATTGCTTGTATAGATGGAATAGGATTGACTGTCTGCGATTATTGATTGATCACTTGAAGAATTGGTATAATTGAATATTTGGAATTGAAAGTAAATATGAACTCATTCATATCATAATGGGGATGGAGCATTCGCATTTTTTGGTTTTCCGTGATCTTAAACAGTGTAAAAGTTGATTAATCGTGATCCATAAAACGAATTAATGAGTTGCTTACTCATGATCCATAAAACGAATTTATAAGTTGGTAGACCGTGAGCCTAAACGGCGTCGTATCGCAGGATTCGTTAATCTGCTAACCCGGGATGGAGGGCGCAAGTCCATCTACATATGATTTCCGGCTGGTCATATGTTTGTTGATTTCACATGTTTGACGCATATCACTTGTCAGATTTATCACTTGTTTGATTAATGTATTATAATTGTAATCTTGGAAGTTCTCACTCACTAAGCTAGTGTAGCTTACGTCCCTATAGTTTTTATTTATTGTAGCATGAATTCATATGTCTTAGGCCGATACAAGCTATAGCTCAGGTACTGGAGCTAGGCATTTCCTCTAGAAGTTGTATTCATATTTGATTAGACTTTCGTAGGAAACCAATAGACTCTGGATGACTGTAATAGATCTCTAAATATTCTTTTGTGGGGGAATGCCCGTTAGACTTTGTAACTAATTACTTATGTGATTTGATTTATTTTCTAATGCTATTGAATGCTGAATTAAACTATTTAACTCCATTGGGTCGAGCATTCTATTGTTGTAAAGGGACGCCTTACATCTATACAAGACTCCCGAAGGACTTGGGTATTAATTCGAGAGTCTTATATGGCATGTGGCGAACTGTTATATTTAGGATATCCCTGTGGGGCATGACATTTTGTCTTTCCTTAATTCTAATATATCTATACTACAAGCACAATCAAGCACACAATTTAAGAAAATAAACTCACGTTGCCATGGCGATACTTCTTCTAGATGGATGAGTCGATCGAACAATCCACTTAGTCGAAATAATCCTCGGGATATGGATATTCTTCCTCGAGATTACCTAGTCAAGAAAAATACCCATAATGTATATTTCTTGATAACTCTTTTGAAATTTGACAAAACTATATCATGAGAAAGTCAAAGTTCATGTATAAGACAATTCTAACTTAAAACAGCAACAACTTGGTTATTTTAACTTAGAAGTGCGCATATAATAAACCATTTTCTACCTATTCGAAAAGATCTATCCATTTCTTGAACTATTTTCATCAAACTAAGTCATTTAAGCTCCAGAAAAGTAGCGATTAGATTCACCACGAAATTTCCCATCCTAAAAACATTTGTTTCCATCATCAAATCATCCAAAAATTGCTTTGATAAATACTTAGTTATCTATATAGTTGAGAAATTCATTTTTATAGATGTATAGCTCATATTTCATACATGTTCAAGGAGTTGTTGTCCCAACAAAATTTTTTAGTAAAAACAATGTTAGTTAGAAGTTTGGAAAATCATAATTTACAAGAAATCCTTTTGTAGACTCTTTAATGAAGCTTTTGATTCTTTTTGTTTTCAAAGAGCATTTTATATTTATTTTCTTTGATGACTTTTATTCAAAAATGAATATCTATTTTTCCTTTTGGAAACTTCTAACACTAGTGTCACTTTTTCCTATTAGTTTTCTATATATTTCCTATTATTTTAATCTTTTTAAATCTTGGTTTAAAAACTTACATTTCCTTCATATCATGCTTTTGAGGAAAACATTTTCATAACAAGGAATCATCTTCCTTATTTTTAGAAAACAACTCTATTACTTCTAAAGTTATAGTTTTAGAAAAAGCCTTTCAAAAGGATGATATTTCCAAAGTCATAATGAGTTCTTCCTAAAGCTTTGAGAAAATAGATTCCTTTTATAAATTTTGAAAATTCTAAATTTCTTTTAGGACTTTCCTTTGGTGACAAAAATCTCTTTTGTAAAAAGTGTAATTTAAATTTGGTAGTCTGGACAACAATCTTTATTTTGTGCAAGTATGAGAATAATAACAAGCAAAATTATAATAACAAAATAAATAGCGAAATAATATAAGTCAAGTATTGAGAGTTTTAGCTTTGAATCAAGGCTCTCTGACTAAGAAATAGACTAGTCTCGAAAAGAAAAGAAAATTGATTTTGATTTCATAAGGACAAGTCTAAAACTAGAAAGACTAGTTTTAAAATAGCATAAAAGTAAATAAAATGCAATAAAAGTAAATAAATTGCATTGCATGAAAATAAATAAATAACAAGTGAGCTTACATGCTCTAAAGAATATATATATATATAGATAGATACATAAATATATTTAATTAGATATAGATAAAGATTTAACATAATAGCAACAATAATATGTGCAAAACATAATAACAACATAAAAATGAAGAAATTGATTTTCATGAATAAGAACAATATACGAACATAGTGTAGCTTCCATAACAATAAGATTAGGAAACTCATACTATGGTCATGTAAAGTTACATGACATGGTAGAAAGAAATATGAAAAGAAGTTTTTACCTAAAGAGGATATGGAGTAGTATGAGTGAATGGGTTTTAGGTGTATGTAGAAGAAGGTAGGGAATATTTTGGGAGAGTTTTGAGAGAGTATTTGGAAGAGTATTTGAGAGGAGATTTTGAGAGAGTTTTGGTAGTGAATTTGTGGGTAGAAGAAGTGTGAAAGAAATGAAAGAGGAAGGGTATTTATAGGAAAATGAGGAGTGAAATTGTGTGATTTAATTAAAGAAAAAATTAAAAAAAAAAAGAAAGAGAGAGAGGGGGTGGGGGGCACGGCCACTTATGGAGAGAAGAGAGAGAGATGTGATCTTTTTATTTTGTATTTTTTGTATTAAGAGTAATAATATGTAAGGTAGATGTGATATAAAGTTATGGGAAAGATAAAAAGTAAAGAAAATAGTGTGTGTAGAGTGTAAGAGTAGGTGGTACAAAAAGTAGAAATAGATGAATAGTCTAGAATAACAATGAATAGTGTAATGTAAAGTAGATGTGACTAATAAAGTACTAGTAGTAAGAAAATACGTGTATAATTGTGATATCTGATATTTTTAGTTACCGAAAAATTATAAAACTGATATTTTTGAAAATCTTATATTTTTAAGAGTCCAATGGTATATCCGAAATATTTTTACTATTCCAAGCCTCAGAACATGTTTTTCGAAAACTGTATCCATTCGGGTTCAAAACGAATTGTGGTTTGGCTAATCTGATCCTTTTAAGCTTTCTTATGTAATTACAAACTATTCTACACACTAATCTTTTACTTACTCTCTTAAGGTTACAAACATGGGATTACCAGACTTAAACTATTATGTTTAACTAAGGTTTTGTGGACTTTATGGTTTTTGGTTGACCTTCTAATTAGGGTTTTGTAAGCCCTGAAAAATTTCAGTAAATAATTCCAAAATAAACATCAAAGATAAACTCTAAAAATGACTCCAAATTAAAATCAAACTTCGACTAGTCCTAAATCACGAATGAATCCAGAAATTTCTTAATCTTGAGAAAATTAGAATCCTTAAAAATAAAATAAGAACTCAACGGTCTTCAAATCTAAAATCACTACGTATGACAAATTCTATACTTAACTCTGACTTGTAAAATCGGGTAATATAGAACCTAAAAACAATTATTAAAAAGTAAATAACTATAAACTTTCGGCAATAAAACTCAATTCAAGAATTCCTAAAACGTTAAGAAATATTAAATACTTACAAAAAAAATAAAAATTTAAAATAAATTCTCTTAAACTAAATGTGATGTATAAACATAAACCCCGAGTTTCCAAATTGGCAAAGATCTAAACCGGGAACCCTAAGTGGAATATAGTAGTTTTAGTCCGGCAGTCTCGCGCTCTTAACCCTAGAGGCTGAGGTGTAGTTTAAGCATGTAGAGTAGCTCGTAGTAATATAAGGTCGTTTAAAAATATCAGATTGGTAAATTTTTGACCTATTTCGAACCCATTCAGATACAGACTTTGAAAAGCGTGTCCTGGAGCTCGAGATATAAAAAATATAGCATAAATACCGTTAGACTCTTATTTTCATATGAATTTAAAAAATATCAGTTTTATAATTTTTCGATAACTAGAAATATTTGATTTTGCGATTATATTCGTATTTCTTTACTACCGGTAATTAACTAGTCTTTTGCACAATTCACTACTATTCATTGCATAATTTTACTATTCTCGTAAACCCTTATATTTTTAGATAAATATTTTATATATAATAGAAAATTGTGTTTTTCTAAAATTTAGTTCGTTTCGGGTTTTTACGGGATTAGTTCTATTTAAGACCCGATACTAAAAATAAAATAAATTAATTTAATAATTAGAAAATATTTGAAAAATATTTTTATTTTCATAAAACAACTTTTTAGAATTTTTCAAGTTATAAAAATATCAATTATAGCTCATATTTACGTATTTTGATCATACTAGTAACTTATTTGATAATTCACAAAAATAAATAAATAAATAATCTTATTTTAATTATGAAAAATTCGCTACAAATATTTGGAATGAATTTTCTATTTTTTTATTTTATTTGTTAAGAAAGTACTCTTACAAACCCATACCTTTAGTACACCTTTTACACATCACTTCTTTTTCACTTCAATCTTTCTACACTTCACTCATCACTTCATGCAGATTTTTCTCCTCTTTTTGGCTGCCTTTTGTCCTTTGAAACACTCCAAAATTGATTAAAGTAAAGCTATTTCAACCATTCTTCAAGAAGCTACACATATCATTAATTACACATTACAATTTCAAGTCAAAAACCAACCAAATTCCTCTCCCTCTCTCCTCTATAATTCATGCCAATTTGTGGATGTCTTGGCTGTCCATTTATTTTTTTTCTCTTCATTTAATGTGTCTTTAACTCATTCTATCTTTCTCTCTCATTCACACATCAAACATTTACCATTCCTCACACTTTTCCTCTCTATTTTTCCTCTCTTTCTCTGTTCTTTTGTTCTTGTTATTGCAAGAACACTTGCTGCCCCTATTCCTTATTTAAGCTCCCACACATATTTCTTCAAGATTCTTTGGTAAAACTCTTATCCAAAGCTTCCATAGATGATATAGGTAAAATATAGTGAGAGTTTCATGCATCAAATGACCTTCCATAAGCTTAAAAGCTAAGGATGATGCCGCCAAAATGAAACACTCCTCTTATCCATAATTATTCTCTTGTATTATTATTATTTTCTTGCTAGAAGTAGTGATATTTTGTAGATCTAACTTTTATGTAATTTTGATTATGTTTATGTTTAGATCTATGAGTTTATAGTTTACTACCATGGATTTCTTTTATATTTATGTTCATAGAAAGTGTAAATCTTGGTTTTGAACTCAAACAAAAGTGGTGAAATTCGTATCTAGGCAAGACCCATTTTTAAAAACCATTTTCCAAGTGTCAAAATGGAAGTTTTACTTGAAATAATGAAGGCTTAATGGGTATATATCATCAAGACTTTATTTTATATGGTTCAAAGGTGATTTTCGAAGCTTATTTTTCAAAACAAAATTCTATTTTTGGATCTAGACAAAGGCCTAACTTAAAAACATGTTTTCCAACTCAAAAATGAAGTTTTTATTCAAGAAATGAAAGGCTCTTCAGATAAGATATGTAAGGGATGAATTTTTATAAGTTTAGATAGACTTTATCAAAAGATATGTCCAAAAACAAATTTTGTAAATTCGGATCTCAGCCAAGACCAATTTGGAATACCCATTTTTCAACACCAAAATGAAGGATTTGTTTAAAAAATGAAAGGCTTATGGAATATGTATCAATAGGAGATGTTTTTGATAAGTAAATGGTAGATCTACTAATAGAGATTCTCAAAATAGGAAGAAATTACAAAGTATAAAATTTGAATTTTATCCTAACATTGTGAAATTCTAATGGTTTCAAGACCATGCCTTAAAAACCCTTTTATCAACTCCAAAACTTGTGTTTTATATGAAAAATGAAGAGTATAGGTCATAGATATCATCAAGCAATGATTTTTATAAGTTAAGATGGGATTTGCTAAGAAAAATATGTAGAACAAGGACTAGAAATAAAGTAGATAAATTTGAGTTGCTTGTCATTTTAAGAAATTTGTAATAATGGAGTAATGGCATGAAAACACTTACTTTCCAAACTCAAAATAGAAGTTTTATTAAAGAAATGAAGTCCTTAGTGGCTAGGTATGGTTGAGCCTTAATTTTCTAAGTATCAAATAAGTTTACTTAAAGGAATCACCACAAAAACAATTTTTACAAAATTCGGATTTTGGGATGAACCATATTTAAAAACATGTTTACAAAGTGTAAAATAGAGATTTTTATTGAAAATAAAGGCCTTAAGGAATATGCATAATAAATGCTTAATTTTAACAAGAATAAATATATTTTATCAAGGAATTTTTCTAAAAACAAGTGTGGATTGTCAAGAATACAAGACTAGCCTTTCTAAGTTGATTTTTCATAAAATCTTACAAGGAAAAAGTTTTCTAAAAATTCTTTTATTAAATATCATCAAGAACATGTACATACATATCTCATAATATATCATTTATGATAGTAACTTTTTCATATTTCTTGAATACTTGCTTTAGATAGTAGAAACTTCATGAACTTTCACAAAATCAATTTTCTAAAATTGTTTTCGCTACTACTCTGAAATAATCAGATCTTTTTGATGCTTCAATGTTTTCAAAACTTAAATAAGATATTAGAATAAAATAGATCTTTCGAAGTAGATAGAAATCGATATATAATTTGCTAAATTCCGAGTTAAAACGACCAAGTTATGGCCGTTTTAAGTTAGAATTCCCGTGTAGGACGACAATTACGAATTTTGTAGTTTTGTTAAATAGTTTGGATTAGTTAAGTGATGAAATACTTATTAGGGTATTTTTTCTTTTTTAGGTGATCCCGAAATCGACGATTCCTTACCACCAGATTACTTTTACTAAGAGACCGGTGATGCAATGGCCGAGTGAGTTTTCCTCTTATTTTGATACATTGTTTGTGCTTGTAGCTAGTTGCATTAGAACTATAGGAAAAAGATAAAAACTGATATGAATGGGGATGAGATAGATGATGAGACTTTGATGCATGTATGCTAAAGAATACTAAAGCATATTGAAATTATGATTCGATTGGATAACTGCACTATTCATATTATTTTTGTTGATGTGTATGATATTGGTTGGCCACTCTAAAGAATGCATGAATAAGTTGACCTAAGCAAAAAAATAAATTGGTCATGCATCACATCAGACAAGTTGCATTTGGTAGCGTGCTACTCCTACGCAAGTCGATCAGTATGGTTCGAGGACTCGTTTAGATAATGAGACCCGGTATCAGAGCTCATTCATAGGGAACTAAGGCACACCGGCGATGCGTTCCATATAAGAGCCTAGCCGAGTCGAGTGCTATGAGCCTGGGGGGCTTCAGGGAATAGCAGTGGTCGTGTAGACTTTCAATACCATCCCTAATCCTAGATATGGAGGGCATAAATCCGTTCTGTGTATGGGTTCCGGATACCCATACATAATTGTTTGCTCATGTTTTTGTTCATGTATAGCATATGGATGATTTATAACTTGCTTGTTATGGCTCGAAATTAAGGGAACTCTCACTGGGCTAGTGTAGTTTATACCCCAATAGATATTTGAATAAACAGGTTGACGGAGAATACTACTTGGGGACCAAGATGGTTGGGTTGAGTATGACTTTGGGATTCCGGCAGGAAGTAAGGATACTTGAAGATATTAGCTAGGTCTTGTGAATTGCTTTGTAATAGTTTTATGTAGTGAAATCTTTTGATAAATCGTAATTTGAAGTATAGTGAATTGTATTGCTTTTACATTGTTACTCAAGTTATACCAATATAAAATGTATTATTCCGATGTGTCTCCTCATGTGTTAGACGCCTTGTACATAGTATGGAAGCCTTCACATAACTAAGGTGGTTATTCCTAGGCTTTAATATTATGCCGGCAGATTGCCACATTTAGAATACCCTTAGGGGCGTGATAGGTTTAAGCTTAACCGATCGTAAAACTTTGAGGGTTTACATTTACCTTTATAGATTTTGAAAATTTTATAAGATGTTGCAGATGTTTTAAGTGTTAAAGTATGTTGGCTTTGGTTTATGCCAACTATGTTATTAATAAGTTGTTATGAGATGTTTGTTATTGTTAAATAGGTATCCCTTTTATATGAGAGTTTGATGATATTTCTATAAGGTGGTTTAGTATCATAATAGTCTTAGTGTGTTCATCTTTAGTAAGGAGACGTGGCGGGTTATAATACCTTTAAGTTGGAGCATTACAAATACAATAAATAGAAACTTTAAAAGGAGAAGCAATTAGGATGGAGAAGAGAGGAAGGGGAGAGAAAAGAGTAAAAAGGCAGAAGAGCAAGAAGTAACCATCGTAAATATATAAATAACTGTCAAATCTATAAGATTTCATTTTTTTACACTAATTAAAAAATTTGCTTAATAATATTTGATGTATTTTTTAAAATTTTAAAATCTTCAAATAACCTATTAAGTTTTATTAACTTAACAACAAAAAACATTTTGTTTTTTCAATTAAAAAAAAACCACACTTAGATCAAAATTTATAAAGCATTAAAATGTATTTTGATAAATGCAACACGTGTTTTGTCAAGACCTCAAGAGGGGGCCTAGTAGGATTGTCCTAAAAATATCATACTATATGTGCACCAGTAATATGAGAAATGTCCTGCAAGCCAGAGATTACAAGATTCTATCTTATTTATTTAATTCTCATAATTTAATCATACATATATAATAACTTTATTTAAATTCACTAAGGATCCGATTTTTCCACATTTCACCAAGATTGTAGAGTATCGGTTTTTCCTACCAAATAGTAAAAGTAGGGTTTTGATTTATAAAATACAAAGCTTCGATGTTTGTACAATTTATCTAAATTATTTCCTAAGTTCACCATGATCCATCTTTCTAACTTCAATGAGTCGGATGAAGGAGCTCTCTTCACACATTCTTAACCCATTCCCAGCAAGTATCATTATTGTATAAAAAATTGTTGGGGGGTGAGCGAAACCACAGCTCAATGAGATAGCCTGACCAGACCACATATCAATTAATAACAAACAAGTTTGATTAGCAAGCATATGCAATGTAACAATCAATTGTATGCATAAGTACAAGCCTAGATAACCCAAAATTGAAACAGATGCAGACTTACACCCTTTCATCAAGGTTGAAGGAACCTAGTTCAGGAACTTTGCCTCATGACCCACCTGCTTAGGATAATCAGAGAACCAAGGGAGAAACATTTTACTCATATCTTTGGAACAAAGAAACTCCATTAAGTGTTAGTCATTTCATGCCATACCATGGGTGGCGTTCCTTTATTTGCCAGTTAGTTCCTATGGAACCGAATCGAACCGAAAACCTTGTGTAGAACTAGGAAATTTAAATCTAGAAAAACTAAGCATTAACAGAGAACTGAAACACTAACACATAGTAGGCTATCATGCCTTTATGCAATAATGCAATTTATGCAATGCATGACCATTTCATTTAAAGACCATATAGTGCTATGTCAGTTTATTAGATGACCAAACAATTCACAGACAAGCATTAGCGTATTTCAAACATTATATATCATTCAATTTGGTTATTACTTCAAATGAAATAGTTTGACGTTTAGTCAAACACTATATAACATACATTATTCTCATCCCTGCATACATAACAATTTTGATTTGTTATTTCATATGCACTAAACTTTCAAGCACAATAAATGTGATAAGGTTAAAGTTACTCACTTGTCATCCTTGCTTAATTATTGTAATAGTCTACTGGGAGGTTGTCACGCCCCAAAAGGTACTTAAAATGCGATAATCTACCACACTTGATATTTAAACTTAAATATGACAACCTTAGTCATCCCATAAGTTTACATATCGGGTGTAAGGTGTACTTGCACAATTTTTTTTTAGGATTGCGCTTTGAATCTAATAGTTTTAAGAAGGCATACAATAGCATTAAGAATAGAAATCACAACAAGATAAATAAGTTAACCTTTACAAAAGTCAAGGGGCATATCCCTGCCAAAATAATACAAGTCTATCCAGTCTAAATCTATCTTACAAACATTAGAATTTATGTTAAAGAGATTTTCCTAGAAGTCCATGCCTATAGCTTGGTCCCGACTTCTTCAAAAGCTCCTTAATCCTAAAAGGATAAACCTATGAAAAGTGTTCTCTCGTAACAACAAAAAATGAGAACACTGCAACAAAAACTATCGGGGTGTAAGCTAATAGGCTTAGTGAGGTTCATTTCCAAATAACAAACTCATTCAAGATATATATATATAAGCAAGTTGTAGTTAATCAATCATATGAATGCACAAGCAAATGAGCATACAAGCATATGAATTTCTGGTAGCCATATGTGAATGGATTTACGCCCTCCATTCGGTATTGGGATGGTCCATAAGTCATGCAACCATAATCCGATCTCTTTCTCTTAGTTAAACAACCTCTATTGTTTTATGTGGAAGTTTCAAGTGTCTACCCCACTTCCGTTAACTTAAGCGATCTCGCATCCTTAATGTTAACACAGGCCTCCACGCCTCCGCTAATATACCTTTGTCCCACCAAAGGTATATTTGCTAATGCAATGTGACTCACTACGTGATATGCATGTACAGTTTATTCATATAATCGTGGTATGTTAATTATGTAGGTTAAGAGTGATCATAGAGAATTTCAGACAATTCAAGTCTATACTAGCTCATATATTGATTTTACAACAAGTCTCGTCTCGATATACTTATCATTCATTCAACCAAGATTAGATCACAACTTATCACAATTTTATCTTTTCCTAATTCTAATACTACCATGATTACAAGCATATACATGAGCATAACTATTTAAGAAATGAACTCACTCGGCTATGGAGAGAAATCCACTAGTCGTAGTAGTCATTGGGGAGTGGAAATCCGTCCTCTAAATCACCTAAGTACAAGGAATACCCTCAATGAGTATTTCCTATGAAGTTCTAATAAACTTAATAATTCTACTTATTAAGTTCGCCAATTTTCGCCTAAGTTAAAGTCTTAACTTAAAATGGTCATATCTAACTCATTTTAACTCGGAATTGAGCTTATTATATACCAATTTCTATTTACTTTGAAAGATCTATCTATTTCTAATATTACTTTCAAGTTTTGAAAATTCTTGGGTCACAAAATATTCTGATCAGTAGCAATTTCCAATTCCGAAAAATAGTTTTGTGAATGCTTGAAATGTTTCTAGAATATAGATAACTATACATGTAATATTGATGATTTTTCCTATCATGAATAGCATGTTATGAACTTGATGTATGCATGCTCTTGATAATATTTACTAAAAGGAAATTTTGGAAACTTTTTATTTGTAAGACTCCATGACTATTTGCTTCTAAGAAAACTAGTTTCCGAACTTTGATCATTTCCATTGGTTTTGGATTTATTTCTTAAGAAAATCTAATTATCCTTGTTAAAAGTGAGTCTTCATTATATCTATTAGTTAGAACCTTATTTCTACATAAAAATTTTCATTTTATACTTTGTAAATATGTTTTCAAATAGGGGTTATTCTAAAATCCAAATTTTAAAATATTAGTTTTATAAGTGATTTCTTTGAGAACAACTTATTTATTACATTAAAATTTAAGGTTCTATTATACCTATCCCTTAAAGACTTCATTTCTTAAATAAAACTTTCATTTTGAGTTGGAAAATAGGTGTTTTCATGGCATTATTCCAAAATTATGAATTTCTTAAGTTAACTAGCAACTCAAAATTTCCTATCTTATTTCAACTCGTTGTTTTGCATATTCTTCTCAGCAAGTCTCAATTCAACTTATAGAATTCATTACTTAATGATATCTATTACCTATACTCTCCATTTTTCATATAAAACACAAGTTTTGGAGTTGATAAAAGGGTTTTTAATACATGGTTTTGAAGTCATCCGAATTTTTATTTGAACATTTCAACAAAAATTTTTCCTTTTTAAGTTCCTTATCTCATCTAACTAAAGATCTACTAACTACAACATTTATATACACAAGACAAAACCTTTATGATTATTAATGCATTAAAACACAAAATATTCATGAGATCATGAATGTCAAGTATAATATGGGCATTTAGATGCTAGATCTACTACTTATCATACATGAAATGAAGTTTGAAAACATGAACCTGGATTTTTATGCAAGATCTCTACTTTACTCTACTATTGTATGCATGAACATGAAGATCATTAGATGAAAACACATTTAAACACAAGATCTACTCTTGTGATGGCTTGATATTCATGTAGTAGTATTTTCTTGTCCCTAGCAAGTGTTCATGGGGACTTAAACATGAAAATACTCATGAATAATCTTGCCATTACAAGATTTAATGTAGGGAAGTTTAAGATCCATCACCTAAAGCTTGAATCAAGAGGAAAATGAAGAAGAAATTGAACTTGTTTGAGTGTGTGAGTAGTGTGTGTGTGTCATGGCACAAAGAAGAAAAATAGAGAGAGTTTGTGAGTCTTTGAAAAGTGAAGAATGAATGAAAGAGAGAGAGAAGGCATAAAAGATATTATATAGTAAGTAAATTAGGGTTTGTTTTAATTATGATAAAGGAAGAAAATAAAACAAATTAGGGGAATAAAGGGGGGGTATGTGCCGGTTTGGGAGGAGGAGAGAGAGGGAGTGAGTTTAATTTACTTTGTTTTGTAATTTATGTAATAATATATATTAAATTGTAATAATTCTTAAGAGACAAATTTTTCTTGGAAAAGAAAATGTAATGGAGTGTTTGTAAGGATATAAGAGTGGGGAGTGGCTTGTAAGTGTAATAGGTTGTACTTATGAATAGTAATGAATAGTAAACAAGACAATTACTTTACTGGTAGTAAAGAAAATACGAGAGAAAGGCTATATCTGTAATTTTTATAAACCGAAAAATTATAAAAATTATATTTTTGAAATCCTCATTAAATTTCAATTCTAAAGAGTATTTTGGAATATTTTTCAAATTTCGAGTTCCAAGGCTCGCTTTTTCCGTAATATATCTTGGAAAGGCCCGGAATAGAAAATTTTATGAAATTAGATCTTTTCAGGGTTTGAAATATATTTTAGAACAATATTCCATATTAGTTTATTTTACAAAATTTCTTTTAGTTTGAAATCGAAGAAAAGCTGGATCCAGGGTTCTTAGATTTCTCTCTCAAGCTTCAACTAATCCGGTTTAGGGTTTTGGTTTCCGGTTTCCGAAGTTTACTCGGTTACTAGGAAAACCAAGGTTTACAGAGGTCTAAGAACTGATATGTTTCTCCTATGAAATGAGATAACAGATATTCATTACTATATTGTTATTTATATAATGTTTCTGGTGGTGCTTTTTGTATTCTAAATTCAAGTTTTACTACTCTTAACCTACTTTGTTTATCTAAATAGGAGTTTTGAATCTTATAAAGATAAATTGTCTCTAGTAAGTTCATGAAGTTAGTGTAAACTTATTTTATGTAAGAGAAGTCTTCCTAAAGGTCATAGATATCAGTTTTTACTATATAATATTAATTTAGGCTCATAATATTTTATTTTTATTATGATTTTCGCATATAAATAAATGTTCAAAAGCTTATCGAACGTAGTTTTCAATTATTTATTTTACTTCTTAATTTTGTATATTTTTACCAATGTCATTTTAAGGATCCAAAGAGTATCTTTATGATGCTTATTATTTTTATTTTGTATTTTTAATCCTTACTTCACATTTTACTATTTTGTTTTATGTATCTACTATTAAGTTTTGGTGATTAAACTCGTTTTAAGTCCTTTGATCAACATTTGGTCTATGTTATAATGTATTTTCATTTTGCTTGTCTTGATATATTTTAGGTATATATATATATTTCTAATTATGTTAGTCATACTACTTAAGATGTCTATGGTCCATATTAATTTAAATTTTGTAACTCAATGTTCTATAAATGCTGAGAATTATATTTATATTTAGGTGAGTGGTTCTTGAGCTAGATCTTTCAATTCTAAACTATTTCATCATATTACCTAAGATATACTTGAACTATATCAAGATTGTTTTATGAATCCTAAGTATATTTACATGTCACATCATACATATGTATATATGAGTATTTTCCTTAACTTTGCCTATGAATAATAAATTTGAAGCTCACAAAATTTTTTATTTTCTCGTTATAATATAAAATTCGTATTAGTGGGTTATATTTATGAAAAGTGGTATAAATAGCCTCCAATGCTAGCTTTTACTACATAATCTTTAACTAAGCCTATTATACTCATTTTAACTCGGATTTTTACATATAAATAAACATTAGAAAGCTTGTTTCAAGTATTATATGGCGGTTAATTTAATTTATTTAATTCGTGCATTTTACTTTCTTTATGTATGTCGATAGATATTATAGGTATTTCTAAGTTTTGTTTTGCTTAATAATTTTATTATTTGTAACCCCCTAAAAATTTTCGGAATCGTTTAGCATAAAACCCTAACCGGAAGTCAAACGAAACCCTAAAGGTCAACAAACCCTAGTTTACCGTATCCATCTAAATCCGGCATTGCCGTTTTCTTTGGCCCGAAAAACGAAGTTGGGATAATTAGCTCAAAAGTCCGTAATAACCATAGGTTTTATAAAAGTTTCAGTTTCGCGAAATTCGGGTGTCCTTCGAACCCGATCGGACACAGTTCTCGAAAAACGTGTCCGGAAGCCCGGAATAGTAAAAATATTCCGAATATACCGTTAGACTCGTAAAAATATAAGTTTTCCAAAAATATCAATTTCATAATTTTTCGGTAAGTAAAAATAACAGATATAGCTATTATACGCGTATTTTCTTACTACCGGTACTTTAATTGTCATATCTACTTTACATTACACTATTCATTACTATTCTACACTATTCTTTTATCTCTACTTTTTCTTACACCTACTCTTACACTCTACATAACCTATAATCTTAACTTTTTACCTTTCCCATAACTTTATATCACATCTACTTACTTATTACATCTTTTATTTAACAAAATACAAAAAAAAAATCACTCCCTCTCTCCTCTCAAAAGTGGCCGGCACCCCCTCTCTCTCTTCCCTCTCCATTTGTTTTAATTTTGCATTTATTTTAATCACACAAAAATCACTCCCCATTTTCCTATAAATACCCCCCTCCTCTTTCACTTCTTTCACATTCACTACCCACAAATTCATACCAAAACTCTCTCAATTTTCCTCTCAAAGCTCTCTCAAATTTCTATCTCAAAACTCTCTCAAAATAATTCCACAACAACTTCCACCAACAACAAAAACCCATAACCCATAACCATATCAAAGTCTTCTTTAGGTAACCCCTTATAATTCTTTCTTCTTCTTCATGTCATGTAACTTTACATGACCATAGTGTGAGTTTCCAAATACTACAAGTTGTGGAAACTACATTATGTTCATGTATTGTTCTTGTTCATGCCAATCCATTTATGTTTATGTTGATTTATTATTGTTTATATATCTATACATATTCTTTAGAGCATATAAGCTCACTTGCAATTTATTTATTTCATGCAAAGCAATTTATTTACTTTTCCATTGCAATTTATTTATTTATTCCTTGTTAAATAAGACTAGTCTCTAGTCTTAGACTTGTCCTCATCAAGTCAAAACAAGCTTTTCTTCTTTCATTTTATTTCTTTATGGGACTAGTTTATTTCTTAGTCCCGGGAGCCTTGAAAAAGCTAAGACTCCAATACTTGACTTTATTATTTATGCTTTATGTTATTTTGTTTATTATTATTCTCATAATCATGTTCATTTAGATTGTTGTCCAAAAGTTTTATTTTCTAAAGATAATCAAATAAAAGAAGGCTTTTTGTCACTTAGGAATAAGTTTATGTGAAACATAAAAATATAAGATAACAAAAATAAACTCATTCATTTTCAAGTTACAAAAAGAATTCACTATGAATTTAGAAACTATTTTTACTTAAAAAGCTACTTAAATCTTTACTCTACCTTGTTTTCAAAAGAAAATATTTGTTGACAAAAATGGTTCTTTTCATAAAGAAGAAAAAGATGGATGACTAAGGAAATTTTAAAACAAATAGGCAAAGAAAATTTGTGTTTGAAAATAATAAAGTTATTTCTTTTCAAGTTACAAGAGAAAATAATAGATTATAGAAATTAGTTTTTCTACAAAAAGTCCTTAATTGTTCCATATTGTTTTTATGAAGAAAACAAATTTTCATGCATGGATATTATTTTGAAAATATGAGACATGAGAAAAAGAATGAGAAATATCAAGTAAGATTTTTGCAAAACAAGTAAACAAAGGAATTTACACAAGAAAAATGAAGAAAAGCATATTTCCTAGAAAACTTCAAATATAGTATTAATGTAACTTAGAAAGTAGAAAATTTTATTTTCAAAAGTCACTTAGAAAAAATAAATAAAACCAACATAAAACGTTTTTAGAAAATAAAGAAAACAAGGTATTCATTTCAAAGAAATTCACAAAAACAATTTCCGAAAAGCTTCAACCGACATTGTTTTACCTAAGAAAAATAATTTGGACAACAAGACACTTGAGCATGCTTAAATATGAGTTATATAGTTATAAAAAGAAATTTTTCAACTATATAGATAACTAAGTATTTATCAAACAAATTTTGATTTCTTGAACCAAAGTTGTTTTTACTTGGAAAATCCGTGGTGAATTTTGTCGCCACTTTTTCGGAGCCTATATGGCTTTGTTTGTGGGAAATAATTTTAGAAATGGGTAGATCTTTTCGAGTAGATAGAAATCGGTATATTATATGCGCGATTCCGAGTTAAAATGACCAAGTTATGGCCATTTTAAGTTGGAACATTCTTCTATACGAACTTTAACGTTCTTTGACATTGTTTTGTCAAAATTCAAGAAAAACTCATTATGGGTATTTTCTTTGGTTAGGTGACCCCGAGGAAGGATTTCTTCACCCGAGAACTATTACGATTAAGTGGAGTGTGTGAACGACTCATCCGCTTAGAGGAATAGACGACAATGGCATCGTGAGTTTATTTCCATTAAATGCTACACTTGTTGTGCTTGTAAATTAGTTGCACTAGAGTTAGGAAAAGATAAACCGATATGCATGTAAAATAATTCCTTGAAAGAATTCTAAGAATATCGAAGCCCGAATTGTTCTAAGTGATTGTTTTAGTATAATATTGATTTGTGTGAAATTCCTTGATCACCATAAAGTTGAAAATAATTATGTTATGACTTTATAAATTAATGAACTCATGCATACCACGAAGTGAGTCACATTACATGGTTGGGTTATTATCCTTGGGTGAGAAGGATAGTAGGCTCATGTCGAAAGCAACACTTGGCGGAAGATCCGAAAGCGATTGCTTGGCGGCTTAATGGAATATGCTTGGCGGTTGATCCGAAAGCAAGGTCAAATCAAGTAGGTTCGGAATACTTGGCGATGAGTGCTCGCAAGTATAAAAGTTTTTATTGAATGCTTGGCGATGTGTGCTCGCAAGCTTAAATTTTCTATTATTAAAACTACTTGTTTTGAGTATCACCAAACCCCGAATGGAGGGCGTAAATCCATTCAACATATAGTTCCGGAAAGCTATATGATTGTTTGCCCACGTGTTTGATGCATTACATATGTGTGATTAACCAACTTGTTTGAATCTTGTTACAAGAAGTTATTTATGGAAATAGTTCTCACTAAGCCTATTAGCTTATACCCCGATAGCTACCTTTTGCAGTTTCCGTACTTATGGCTAAGGCCACGTGGACCATGTGGGCAGGTAATCCCTTTTGAATATTAGAACTCTGGATAAAGTACATCATAGTATTAGCATGCAAATATTTATATAATAGCTTAGTAATTTAGGGAATTGTTCCTAAGTATGCACAGTCTTTGCTATGAACAAATATTCATTGTGAATCCTCTTTTCTTAATATGTTTTTATATCTCCTTAAGCTTCATTATTCCATATATGGCCCTCTAAAATTGTGAGAGTAAGCCTTACACTTAATATAAAAGTTTTTGGAAATGACTAAGGTTGTCATACTTAAGCTTTAATATTGAGTGTGGCGGACTGTCACGTTTAGGGTACCCGTTGGGGCGTGACATCTACAATATCACGTAAGAGAATAAATGTTTAAAAACTAGATCTAAGTGTGATGGTCATGTTAAATGCATGAAATGAAATATACTACTTATGACAATGATGTAGTAGCAAGATTCCTGCATGAACTCATCACTATATGAACATATATTATGATTATGAGGAAAACACAAGCTTTAATCACAAGATCCACAACTTGTGATGGCTTGATCTTCATGTTCTAGTGGTTTCATGTCCCTAGCATGAAGCTCATAGGGATTTGTATGAATCTACACATGAATGATGTAGCCATTACATGTCTTCGTGGTAGCATAGTTTAGATCTATACCTATTTATGATTTGTAAACAAGAAGCTTGAAGAAAGAAATAAAATTTGTTATGTGAGTGTGTGTGTGGGAGGGGAGAGTCGCGGCAACTTAGAGAGAAAGGAGAAGGAGTTTGAAAAATTTGCAAAAAGTGAAAATGAAGAAAGAAAAGGAAAGGCATAAAAGAGTTTATATAGGGAATTGAATTAGGGTTTGTGTGATTAAATAAAAGAATAAAAATTAACACAATTGAGAGGGAAAGTGGGGGTTTGCGCCGGCCATTGAGGTGGGGAGAGGGAGAGAAAATAATTTTTGTACAATTTTTTCAAATTAAATGTGTAATATAATGTATTGGAAAAGTAAATGTAAGGAATGTGATATAATAAGGTAAGGCTTGATTGTAAGGATGTAAGAGTAGGGGTATGGCTTATGAGTATGAGTAGGGTATGGGCTTATACTTGTAAATAGTAATGAATAGTAGATTAGATAATTAAGTTACTGGTTAGTAAAGAAAATATGATATAAATGCTATAACTGTAATTTTTATAAACTGAAAATTATAATAAATATATTTTTGAATTCCTTATTAAATTTCGGTCTTAATGAGTATTCCAGAATATTTTTCTAATTTTGAGTCCCGAGCGCCGGTTTTCCAGAATAGATCTCGAATGGGTTCGACACAAATAATTTCCTGAAAACTGATCTTTTTATGTTCCGATATATTCTTTAGAATTATAATCTAAGTCAACTTGCTCTCATAAGATTTATGGTTTTATTCTCGGTGGAGCTGGACTTAGGGTTTGTAGGTTTCTTTTTAACCCTAGCTATTCCGGCTTAGGGTTTCGGTTTCCGATTCGGCTCTTGAAGTCAAGCTTGTTTACAAAGAAAGTCGGGGCTTACAAACTATCCACTTTAAAAAGAGTTTTGTCCTCAAAACTGAAACTTACGTACCTTGATTCTCAAACAACTCGGGGTAATTCGTTTGAATTTCCTCTTCAGCTTCCCAAGTCGCTTCCTCGAAGGCATGATTTTTCCATAGCACCTTCACATATTAGATTTCTTTACTCCGTAGCCTTTGGGTTTTCTTATCCAAGATTTTGACCGGATGTTCTTTGTAAGTGATATTTTCTTGTAATCGAATGGGTTCCAACTCCAATATCTTTTCAGGGTCAGGTACGTATTTCCTTAGTATCGATACATGGAACACATTATGGACTCATGATAAATTCAATGGCAAAGCTAGCCGGTATGCTAGATCTCCGACTCTTTCCAAGATTTCGAAGGGTCCAATATATCTTGGGCTCAACTTTCCTTATGTACATATTCTCCTTGTACTTTTGATCGGATTTACCTTCAGGTACACATGGTCACCCACTTGAAATTCGAGTTCCCTTCTTTCAAGCTTGCCTAACTCTTTTGTTTATCCTGGGCTTCTTTCATTATTTGTTGAATGATTCTCAACTTATCGGCCGCCTCTTGTACTAACTCTGGTCTGATAGCAAGCTTTTCCACATCATCCAAAAACATAGAGGACCTACAATGCCGTCCACATAAGGCTTCATAAGGTGGCATCTGGATAGTTGAGTGATGGCTGTTATTGTAAGCAAACTCGATGAGTGGTATATGGTTATCCCAGTTGCCTTTAAATTCCAAAACATAGGCTCTTAACATGTTTTCCAAGGTTTGGATTGTTCGCTTAGACTGTCCATCTGCCTGAGGGTGGTATGCAGTACTGAAGTGCAACTTTGTACCTAAACTCTTTTGTAGACTTGTTTAGAACTTAGACATGAATCTTGGGTCCCTATTTGCAATGATCCCTACCGGTATGCCGTGTAGCCGTACAATCTCTCAAATGTAGTTCTTAGCCAACTTATCCATTGAATATCTCATATTGATAGGTAAGAAGTGCACTGACTTAGTTAGCCGATCCACTATTACCTACACTGCGTCATAACCTGAAGAAGTCTTTGGGAAACCACACACAAAATCCATGGATATCTGATCCCACTTCCATTCAGGGATGGGTAAAGGCTTTAATAATCCTCCTGGCCTTTGGTGTTCCACTTTCACTTGTTGGCAGACTGGGCACTTCATTACATATTCTGCTACATCCTTTTTCATTCCATTCCATTAGTAGTGGCTTTTCAAGTCCTAGTACATCTTGGTACCTTTAGGATGCATAGTGAAGCCGGAGTTGTGGCTTCACTCATTATCTCTTATCTTAGTTCCACATCTTCGAGCACACATAATCTGCCCTTCATCCTAACTACATCTTCATCATCTACAACAAAGTCCAGGTATTTTCCTTCTTGATTTTCCTTTTTAATCTTTTGTATTGTTTCATCATACCTTTAGGCTTCTTTGATCCTTTTGATCAAGGTCGGTTCCAATACTAAATTAGCTATTTCAAGCTCTACACTTTGGCCTAAAAACTCGATTCTTAGCTTCTAAAAATCTTTTATTAGATCTTTTTGACTTGTGATTAAAGCAGCTTCCTCTCCATAATTTTTCCGACTTAGGGCATCTGCAACCACGTTCATTTTCCTTGGACAGTAATTGATTCCCAAATCATAATCCTTTATCAGTTCCAACCATCATCTTTGCCTCATGTTTAATTCCTTCTGTGTGAATAAATACTTAAGACTTTTGTGATCCATATATACTTCAAACCTTTATCCATACAGATAATGTCTCTAAAGTTTTAAGGTAAAGACGACTGCGGCCAATTCTAGATCATGTGTAGGATAGTTTTGCTCGTGAGGTCTTCTTTGTCGAGAGACATAGGCAATAACCTTCCCTTCTTGCATTAGTACACATCTAAGGCCATTCCTTGAAGCGTCACTATGCACCATATAAGACTTTTCCGGGTCTGGTAGAACTAAGATTGGAGCCAATACCAACCGTTGTTTCAACTCTTGGAAACTCTGTTCCTGCTTATCCGTCCAAATAAAATTTTCACTATTTTGTGTCAACTGAGTCAGGGGCATAGCTATCTTTGAAAAATCTTTTACAAACTTACAATAATAGCCAGCCAATCCTAAGAAACTTCTTACTTCGGTTACTATTTGTGGCTGTTTCCAATCTATTACAGCCTTAATCTTTTCAGGGTCAACTGATATCCCTTCTCTCATTACAACATGTCTAAGAAAAGATATTTTGTCAAACCAAAAGTCACATTTGGATAATTTGGCATATAGCTTATTTTCCCTCAAAGTTTGTAACGCCATCCGAAAATGTTCCTCATGTTGTTCCTTATTCTTGGAGTGGATCAAGATGTCATCAATAAAAATGATTACACACTTATCGAAAAGTGGCTTGTAGACCCTGTTCATGAGATCCATAAATGTACTTGGTGCATTAGTCATTCCAAATGACATCACCAAGAATTCATAATTTCTATAACGGGTACGAAAAGCCAACTTTGGTATATCTTTAGGCTTTATTCTCAGTTGGTGGTACCCTGAGCGCAGATCAATGCGGGAAAACATACACGCTGCTTGAATATGATCAGACAAATCATCAATCCTCGGTAAGGGGTATCGATTCTTGACTGTAACCTTATTCAGCTCATGATAATCGATACATAATCTCATAGATCCGTCTTTCTTCTTTACAAATAGAACGGGTGCGCCCCATGACGACACGCTCGGGCTTATGAATTTCTAATATAAGAGTTCCTGTAATTGGGTTTTTAGCTCCTTTAACTCAGTCGGTGCCATTTGGTATGGTGCCTTAGGCATTGGCTTGGTATCTGGAGCTAAAACAATTTCAAAGTCAATTTCTCTTTTCAGGGGTAACCCAGGTAATACTTCTGGAAACACATCCAAATATTCATTCACCATTGGTATATCCTTTTCTTCCCAAGCTTTCTCTTCATCCAAAATACCCTTGATAGGTACTACCTCTTCATCCTCCATCATCAACTCAAAAGAATTTAACCCAAGTTTTCTTAGGACTGTGGTTTCTCCAACAAACTCCACTCCTTTTTCCTAATTGATCATTGAAGTTTACTACTCTCTTTTAGCAATCCACTATAGCTTTAACCTTGCTTAACCAGTTCATGCCAAGTATAACTTCATACTTATTCATCTCCATTACTATCAAATCACTCATGGAGAGGTGCCCTTGGATCTCCAGTGGACAATCCTTTATTATTTCCCAAGTCGATATGACACTTCCTGTGGGTGTCTTAATTCTCAGACTAGCTATGGTTGTGGCTATTGGTAACCTAAGTCGTCTAGCCAAACTAGTGGTGACGAACGAGTGGGTCGCTTCCGTGTCAAACAAAACATAAGCCTCACTTTCATTTACTCGTATGTGCCCTGTGTTCAACAAACGTTCATCACTACTCGATCCTAGATCACTCACACAACTTATTTATCCTATGCTTAGAGTTTTAAATTTTCTTTTTACAAGTTTTTAAGTTTTACAAAAATTGGTAGTTAGGAAATTGTAACTTTTAAGGGGGTTTCGCGGCTAACATATGACTAAGCCGACATCATCACTGCTACCGTAGTTCATAGCTGCTAGTTCTGCTTCCTCATCATCGTCTTCTTCGACCATCCACTGGCCCTCAAAATTGTAGAGCCTGTCACGCCTCGAGGGTACCCTAGTAGTAGTAAACAAGTTACACTTGAATACTATCACTAGATTACCTTCAGAGAATGATAGGTTTTCAAAACAATAGGATCTTTTTAGTTGCTTGATAAGAAATAACAAATATATAAAAGAAATAACTTAGTGAATAAACATTACAAAACTATTACAAACCATATAGTTCCTTTGGAGTACACAACTAAATAATCTAATCTAATAGTACATAACCATCAAACTAAAATATATCTGTAGACTTCTAGCTTCAAAGCTCTTACCGGAGCCATATTCCTGGATGTAACTAACCAGGGTCGTAAAGTGAACCTGAAAAGATTGTAGGAGTATGAGCGAAACCACAGCTCAGTGAATAACCAGACATACCATACATCACACAAGTCATTAACAAATCATATGCAATGCAAGCACTCAACCATATGCACAGATACAAGTTTGGATGATTTAGAATCCAAACAGGAAAAAGATTTACACCCTCTTTTTAATGGGTTGAAGAACCAGTACTCAATGACCCACCTGCCCAAGAGAGACTAAGTACATAGGAGGATCAACGATTTCTCGTTTTAAGGTTATCACTTTGAATATAGTTGATTGAACAAACCATCTCCTGCAATCCCCTTAGAAACTCCCTAAGTATTAATCATTTCAAAGCGATTCTACGGGTGACGTTCTTCGGTGCCTTTTAGTTCCTCATAGGACCGCCAAACCAAAGAGAACCTTGGAAGAACTAACACATTAGAACAACCAAGCGAAAACAGAGATCAGAAATTTAATACGTAGCAGGCTGTCACAACCATATATGCAATAATGCAATTTGTGCAATGCATGCTCATATTATTTTGTTAAGTCAATAAGTCTTAATCAATTTCAAAGTGACCATACATTAGACACAATCATCATTATACTACTGCACAACATCAATCATTGCATTATCGCTTTTATAAGGATATTTTAACAATCATACACTCAGATCATATCATACTTTCAACAAGCACTTATTTGGTTATCTTTACTTTACATATTCAACTACTTATAAGCACAACCAGTATAATATGACTGAATTACTCACCTGCTCATACTGCCTCAATCGTAGTAATCCCTGGTAGATCCTCTAGTGAGTCAAAGTCACCTATTTAAGACAAAGTATTCATTAATACAAATTAACTAAATTCCTATATGTGATTCGTGTCCTAAACTCGATATTTTGGTAATTATTATTACTTAGTGTTGTCGTTTTCTCCTATTTTATCTCGCATAATTGTTTTGTTATTTTTAGAAGTCATAATACTTGAAAATTTAACTTATTTCAATTTCCATTCTTACCTATTTTATTTATCTAGAACAAATATTTGACTAATACTAACTTTGATTAACACCTCATATCTTTTCTTAATCTTAGGGTTTTAAGGAATATTAGATATTAATCTAAATAGGCTTAAATACTTGTATTAAATTAACTATCTGATACATACTTGTATAACATATGTATATACTCAGTAGATATATTATACATACATATATATATATAGTTTCTGTTTAGGTCAGAAAAACTCGCGTTGAAGAAAATTTGGCTGTACACCGGCTCAAAGCCGCCGGCCTTGCCGGTGTAAAATTGTTTTTGAAGAAATTTTCATATTGAGTGCACCGGTGTTGAAAGCTGTCGGCTTTCAACTTACATCGGCTCTACGCCGTCGGCATAGATCTCCAGTAGCCGGCTTTCATTCAACCTTTACGTGAAAAATTATTTTACGTAGCCTCTGATCAGTGTAAGCCGCTTATACGCCGCCGGCCTATCCATGTAAGCCGTCGGTGTTGAGCGTTTACAATACCGGCCTTGGGGAAGTGTTGTACTGTTCATCATCTTCCTCCTCGATTCGATTTATGTTCTTTGAATTTTACACGTTAAAAACATATTTAAACTATTTCTAAGTGTTTATATATCATATATATGGACATAAAACACCTTTAAAAACATATATATATATAGATCTTGATTCTTAGAAAATAAAGCTAGGGTTTTGGATTATTACCTCGTTGGAGCTCGTTTGATGTAATCCGAAGCTCGTGTTTGTGTTTATTACGTCCCTAAGATGATTATAAGTCAGTTACAAAGCTTAGATTTGAACGAAAATAACTCGAGTTGCCTCAACTTACCTTTGAGCTCGTATTCAAGGGTTTTTAGCTTTGTTTTTCCTTTGATCCGAGCTTGGGTGTTTTGATCGGTGTGTTCTTTGTTTTCAGTTTGTTCTGGTGATGTTCGAGAGTAGTTTCGTGCTTAGGAGTTTTGGGAATTGAAGAATTTTGTTTGTTCTTCATTAAGTGTCTTAAAGGCATATATATATATATATATATATATAGAAGAAAGGAAAACTTCGGCTACGTTGTTTCTTCCTATTTTTCCCTTTGATTCGTTCTCCATTGAGCTGTTATTTTCACTTCAATTAATGTTGTATTGAGCTGTCATTATTTGGTTGGTCTTGTGGGTTGATTTGGTTGACAAATGGTTGCATTATTGATCCAAAATCCGACTCTCTCTTCTCCAACGTAATCCCCACCGAAAAGCAGCCGTAAATCATATATATATATTAGTTTATTATTTTAATTAAGTTTTGAGTTAATTAAACGAGTTATACGGGTATAAATCAGCTAATATTTGGAAGTTTTTGTACAAAAATATGTGTATAGGGTTATACAAAACACTTAGATTTTCAAATAATACAACTTTTAGTTTTATATATACGTAGTTAATTACTCGTATAATTTTATCTCCCGCGATTAGGATTTCTTAAGCTCATTAGGTCAATTTTTGTTTTAGGCTCCGATAGCTTAAGAAAACTCGGTTTAGAACAACAGCGTGAGCCGATTATTTGTTTGGGGTTCAGATTTTGAGTTATTCGACAGTTTATATTTTCGTTGTGTATTTAAAATCTTAACGGTTCATCTTTGGACCATCGTTTTTTGTTTATAAGCGTAAATAATCATTTATGTAGTATTGGACTTAATACAGAAACCAAACTATATATATATATCTTTAGTTTTGATACTGAACATGAATTCTTATTAGTAGCTTTTAATTTTAACTAGGAATCTTGAATTTAGGGTTTAAGTCTAAATATAAACTCATCACTACTCGTTATTCTAATCTCGAATCATTATCGAGATAAAAAACAATCATTTAATCCCTATATTCATATTTTCTATTTAAACCTATTTGTATATCAGGTTTCGGGTCTAAATTTTAGATCATTCTTGAATTATTTATTCAAGATACAAAATCTCATTTTTGGTATTAACTAGGGTTAAAGAATTTCTTTATTCGGTTCCTAAATTCTTCATCTATCCAAAATCTAAATATTAATCTATTATTAGACTTCGATTAGAATCTAAATCTATTATCTAGTTTATACAATCTATTATAAGGTCTTGTACTAATGTGAAAAATTCCCGGGGTTTACAGAGCCTCATCCCGTGCATGGCTGATGCCACACAGCTTCCACTTTTACTTCCAGATCTCATAGTGCTTGCATTGCCTGGTGTTCCAAAAGATCAGGTTGCCACGCCCTTTCTCTGTGAGCATTCTGTGGCCAAATTTCCTTTTTCCTTACAGATAAAATAGGTCACTGCCAGCTTCTTAGGACATGCATAGATCATGTGGCCAGATTCGCCACAATGGTAATACTTATTTCTCAGCTGCGGGCACTGCCTAGGGTAATGGGCCTCTTTACACTTCTAGCAAGTAATATTGGCCTTTGACTGATTTGGCCTCCTACTAGCATTGTCCTTAAATCCATGATAGGGCTTGTACCTCTTTCCCTTAAACTCTGAACTCGAGGCATCGAACGCCCTCTTTCCAAACACTCTTTGTCAGGTTCTTGGTATTTCCTCTTCTTGGCTCCTTTAACCACCCGAGCTTTTTCTACCAACTCCGGGTAGGTTTTCATCCCAGATTCCTCCAGTTTAATACTTAGGTCCTCAGCTAAACCTCCCAAATATACTTGTTTCTTTAGCTCTTCGCTATCCCTGAAAGATTCAGGTACATATTGTAGCAGATGAGTGAACTCAGTCTCATACTGTTCTACCTTTTTGCTTGACATGCAGAAGTCTGCACTGTACTTCACTCTCAGACTGGAGGGAAAATAATTTTCTAAGAAATCCCGGTGGAACGACTCCCACGTGACGGGTGGAGTTAAGCTCCTTCTTTTAGATTTCGACCAAAATTTTGCATTATATCTTAGCATATAAGTCACATATTCTAATTGTAGATATGGTAGAGTCTCAAAAGTCGCAAAGGAGCACTCAATTTGAGCCAACCAATCTTTGGCTTCGTCAGGTTTGCCGAAAGCTCCTTCAAAATATCGGTTGCTCTTTATAAAATCGGTAGTTAGAAAGCTTTGGTGAAGTCTTCTATAGGGTGGAGGTGGTGGTAAGGGTGCATTGTAAGAATGCTCCTCCTGTGGTGCTAGGGCCTCAGCAGTCACTTCCCGGTGATCTATAGGTGGTGGTGGCAGCAGGGTAGAATCCCTTACACTTTGTCCTGGGTGCGGGTTCTGATTCTGATTTTCATTTTGGATGAATGTGTTTAGAAGATTAGCCAATTGTCTAATCACATCCATCACCTCATTTTATGGATTTTGGGGTGCTACTCTCTGTTGGTTGGGTTAGGGTATAGTGGGTTGGTTCTCATTATTTGCTTTGTTCGGGAGAGGTTCTTGTTCCTGATTGCGAATCCATCGGTTTCATCTGTTTGTACATTATTTCGTAAGTTTTAAGGTTTTGCTTTAAGTTTGTGTTATAAAGCTTAATCTTGAAATTACAGAATTATAGAATCAACTAATTCTTCCCGAAATCAAGGGATTAAAATAAGAAATCCAAATTATGAAATCTCAATAACAAATTCAAAGAAAACATTGAAGTATAATGCTCACTATAAAATCACAAAGTTAAAATCAATCATGATGATGCGATGAATGGGATGATGCTCATGCATCCTAAAATCGGTTATTATCCTTTATGATTATTGCATAAACCTTAATTAGTCGAAATACGTTGTTACTCACATTAAAAAATGGTATTATTCCTTTGAACAAAACACATAGGATTTCATTAGAAAGGGAGGTCTTACATGAGTCAAGATTTTTACTTCCAGATACACAAAACTTGCCATATCGCTATTCTAGTCCTAATCCTTTTTCATTACTTTACTAACCGATTAAAAGAAACAAACAATAGAAGGTAAAAGTTACACCATACTAAACCGTTAAAGAACCTAAGAGCAAATTGGCATCCCACATTGTTCATAACAAAATTTCTATTGGACTATAAGGGTTAAACTTGCTTTCATCTCTCTTCTTCATCAATCGGAGTCTTCAGGGTCGGACTAGGAAGTCGACCTCTACTAGATGAACTCCCGTCGTCCTTACGAATGAACTGGCTTAGGTAAGCTCTCACAGTCAATCTCCTCCTTCTAGGGGGTCGAGTCAATTCTTCTTGTTCATGCTCCTCCTCCTCTTCTTTTTCTGTTTCCCTTTGTTTATCCTCACTAGTCTCTTCTATCTCCAACTCTCTTCTGGATTCCTCCCAAAATCGGTCCACATTCTCTCTTTCTTCCCTTAATATGGCCTTATCCTCATTTTCCACTTCCATAGGATCGTTGACTATCTCATTAGTCATCCTAGGATGTTCATTTCCCTCATAAATATCTCTCAAAATAGTTGGGTTCGAATCAGCTTCTATCCTACCATAATCGAGGATCTCTAACTCTCTGTCAAAATCCATATTTGGTGGGTTTGGCTCATGATTGGGTTCCTCCTCTATCATCATAGGTGGTAGTGTTCTAGCTTCGTTTTCATTAACCCAATTCGGATGTTCTTCCGGTTCTTCTTCCTCCTCTTCATTCTCTTCACTCTCACTCTCATTCTCATTTTCATGCTTGTTCTCGTTTTCAATCTCATTCCCATCATCATTCTCATAATTATTTTCTTCTACAGGTTCAATTGGTAATTGCATCCCGATCTCACTGGCATCCCTACAATTGGTGGTATAATGTCTAAGTATACTCCCTGCCAGATGAAGTGGTTCCTAGCATCAGCTATGTTCCACTCTCTATGATTCATAAGGTCATCATGGGCATAACATACAAGGGTCCAATACTATTCCATACTCTAAAGTCTGGATAAGTAGGATTTCCTTCATTTTTCAAGATGAAAGTGGCCTCCCTCAACATTGACTCACGTCCATATTCCATCATGATTCTTTCCATTGTATAGATAGTCTCCAACATGGTCCATGTCCTCCTCCTAATGGGATCATATCTAATATAGTTTACCACCGATACCCATCGTGTATATCTAAGACCTTTCCACATCCTATACATTTCAGTCATGGTCCAAGGTCTTCGAGCTAAAGCAAAGTCTTCACATAAAGTCCTCAATCTTAGACGGTATTCCATAAAAGTTTCTTCATGTCTCTTAACAAAGTTTCTTGCCCTTTCCCGAGTTTCCTCTAAAGAAACCTATGCCAAGAAAAGGCTTCTAGTTAGCTTAAATTTTAACTCCATCTTATCCTACTATTTAGTTACTTAATTTTCTAAGCCTTTTAAGTTCTGTTGTCATGCTTTATAACCTTAGGCTCTGATACCAACTTAAACTGTCACGCCTGTAATCCCCTTAGTTTTACATAATCCGATTATAATAAATATTATAAATAAAAGGTAAAATTATAAAAGAACTATATTAAAAATATCATAAATCACTCCAAATTTTTCGCGATTTAAATTCTTGAGTATAAACAAATTAGAATAAAGAATCTTTATCACTAAGACTTTCAAAAAGTTCATAACGTTCGAAATAAAGAATAAAGAAAACTATTTAATATTTAAGAACTTAAGTTTTAATGTTCGAAAAATATTAATACTTTTAAGTTAAATAATTCAGAGTCTATAGAAATTAAAATTCTAATCTAACTTAGTAACTTATAATTAGTAAAAAGAACAAAGCACCAAATATAAAATAAATATTAAATTTCTAATCTAATAAAAACTCTAGAATAAATTTTAAATAGAAATGAATTCATATGTAATTTCAAACCTTATAAATTTATAATAAAGTTGAATTAAGGGCAATATAATACTTAATTTATCAAAATACTACCTAACAAAAATTTTAAACAAATAAAATATAATTTACAATAGCAGGTATAAAAGTTGAAAAGTAAAAGCCTCAAACTAAAGATTCTATGTATATTATAGAGTTCAGAATATTTAATATCATTAATATGTAAATTTTTATCCAAAAATATTAACGAATCAGTAGTTCATATTTTTGCCAACTCTTTACATAGTTGTTAGTTATAAATTTATCATATTTTTTTTATTTTTGTATTTCTATTCATCCTAACTCCCTTACATTTCTTTTTTACTTTCCACGTTCCTTTTCTATTCTCAATTTTGAACTCATACTGTGCGTGACAAATTCCAACAACAAGTGAAAAATTAAACATGCATACACATATCTTTAATAGAAATTCTGTGTATACCATAGTATTCAAAATATTTAATAACGAGAATATTCAAAGTTTCATCTAAAAATATATCGAATCAATATTTATCATACGTATCACTTGGACCACAAAATTGATTTCTTCACAAGTTCATATTTTTCCTCACTCCTACACAGTTATTGGTTATAAATTTACCATCTTCTCTTTATTTTTGTATTTCTATGTATCCTATTCCTTTACATTTTTTTTTAAATAAAAGTTTGTACGTATACGGTGCAAAATGCACCAAAATTTCAGTGGAAGATCCTTGAATTATGCGAGTCGGAATCCTTCTTCAACTTGCACAAATAATTCACTAAGAAAGCCAACAAAACACACACCAACCAATGGAATTAAACTAACAAAGCAAACTAATTAATGAAGCAAAAACAAACTTGCCAAAACAATGAAAATAGAGGCAAATTGGATGAAGAATCAGTGCAAGCTGCCTCCCTCTTCTCCTCTTATATATGCATATGTAATCTTAATATGCAAGGAAACAAAGTTATTCAAACACACAAAACCAACTTTAATTGTAAGCCCTGGAAAATTTCAGTAAATAATTTCAAGATGAACTTCGAAAATAAACCTAAAAATCACTCCAAATTAAAACCGAATTTCGATAAGTCTTAATTCACGAAGGAATTCAGAAACTTCTTAATCTTGAGAAAATGAAATCTTTAAACAATAAAATAAGAACTCAGTGGTCTTCAATTCAAACCACGACATACGAAAAATTCCATATTTAACTCCGACTTATAAAAACGGGTAATATAAAGCTCAAAACAAATTATTAAAAAGCAAATAACGATGACTTTCGAAAATATAACTCAATTCAAGAATTCCGAAAAAACATTAAGAGATATTAAATACTTGCAGAAATAAAATTTAAAATAAATTTCTCAAATTAAATATGTTGTATAAACATAAATATCAGTTTCCAAGTGGCAAAGGTCTAAACCGGAAAATCACCGGAAACCCTAACGGAATACAATAGTGTAAGTCGGCAATCTAGCGCCCCTAACCTAGAGGCCGAGATGTAGTTTAAATATGTAGAATAGCTCATAGTAATATGAGTTTGTTTAAAATATCAGATTGGTAAATTTTTGACCTATTTCGAACCCGTTCGGATACAGACTTCGAAAAGCGTGTCCCGGGGCTTGAGATATCAAAAATATACCAATAGTACCGTTAGACTTGTAATTTCATAAGATTTCTAAATATATCAGTTATATAATTTTTCGGGTTATAAAAGTTACAATTATAACCTTTTTATCGTTTCATTATTACCGGTAATTGATTAGTCTTTTTGCACTATTCATTTTTATTTTATTACAAAATTTTATTATTCTTATAAAGTCTTATATTTTTAGATAAATATTTTATATGTTATAGAAATTTTGTTTTTCTAAAATTTAGTTCGTTTTGGGTCTTTACGGATCGATTCTGTTTAAGACCCGATAAATATAAATAAAAATAATTTAATATTGAAAAATATTTTTATTTTCATGAAATAATTTTTTAGAATTTTTCGGGTTATAAAAATTATTTATATCCCATATTCGCGTATTTTGATCATACCGGTAACATATTTGTTAAAATACTAAAATAATTCAAATAATTATTTAATTTTAATTATGAAAAATCTGCTACAAATATTTGGAATAAATTTTCTAATTTTATTTATTTTAATTTATTTTATTAATAAAGGTACTTTTACAACCATACCTTCAAGTACACCTTACACATATCACTTCCTTTTCACTTCAATCTTTCTACACATAATCCCACAATTCATGGCAGATTTTTGACTCATTCATGGATGCCATTGTCCTTCATTTACTCATTTTGACCAAATTAATTATTTTTACTCCTTCTTAAGAAAGTTACATTACACATTAATTATACAATTCAATTTTGAGTCAAATTTCAAACAACGCTCTCTCTCCTCTCTCTCTAATTCAAGTGACAGCTTCTCTCCCCCCCAAAATCTGCCTTGTTTTATTTTTTCTTCATTCATTCACTTAATACACTTATTTTTCTCTCTCCTTCATTTACTCATTTTTCCTTTTTCATTCCTTCACCTTTTCTCTCTCTTTTTCCTCTCTTTTCTTCTTCTTCTTGTTCTTGTTTCTTCCATGAACAAGCTGCCCCCATTCTTCCATGAGCCTCCATGCATATTCTTAAATATTTTTAAGCAAATCTTATCTCAAAGCTTCCATAGGTGAATAGGTAAAGTGTAATGAAGGTGTTTCATGCATCAAATGACCTTCCATAAGCTTAAAAGCTTAGGATGATGATGCAAAAATGAAACACTCTCTTCTCCACTTTTATTATTGTAATTATAATTATTTTCTTGTTTAAAGTTGATATATTTTGTAGATCTAATTTTTATTAGCCTTGATTTTTGTTTATGCCATAGATTGTTATTTAAGTTGTTATTTTGTTATTTCTTATGATTCATGTTAGATCTATCTACATAGTGATTCATGCATTTAAAACTAGGTTTAGAAGACTAGATCTAGTGTTTTTGAGTTCATAAATGCATTAGGCCTTTGTTTTATGTTCATAAAGCAACTTGTGATAGTATGATGTGGTAGGAAATTGTAGGAAACTCAAGATCTATTTTATTTTCAACAAAAATCAATTTTGAAAATTCGGATGAAAATGGAACCATATTTGGAAAAGTGTTTTTCAACTCCAAAATGTATATTTTTCATTTAAAATGAAGGGCTTAGGGTATAGACAACACCAATGAATGATTTTGATAAGTAAAGCTTAGATCTATGTTCATATTATGTGTAGATCTTAGATTTGAACTTGAACAAAAGTAGTGAAATTCGTATTTTGGCAAGACTCATATTTAAAAACCACTTTCCAAGTGTCAAAATGTAATTTTTACTTAAGAAAATGAAGGCTTAATATTGTATATCATCAAGACTTTTTTTACAAGAATCAAAAGTGATCTTCAAAACTTATTTTCAAAAAAAAATTCTATTTCTGATTTTGGTCAAGGCCTATTTAAAAATGTTTTTCAACTCAAAAATGAAGTTTTATTTAAGAAATGAAAGGCTCTTAGGATAGGATATGTAAGGAATGGATTTTCATGAGCTTAGATAGATTTTATCAAAAGTTATGACCAAAAATAAATTTTCTAAATTCGGATCTCAAACCAAGACCAATTTTTAAAACCAATTATCAACTCCAAAACTCATGTTTTATGTGAAAAATGAAGGGTATAGGCAATAGGTATCTTTAAGGAATAATTTCTACAAGTTAAAATGAGTTTAGGCATGAGTAATGTGTAAAACAAGTAATGGAATTAAAATGGAAAATTTTGAGTTAGTGATCAAATTGTCAAATTCGTAATTTGAGATGATTGTTATGTAATCACTTAGTATTGAGCTCAAATTGCAGTTTTATGTATTAAATGAAGTCCTTAGACAATAGATGTAGTAAAGTCTTAAATTTTAATGCATAAACAAGTTTTTCCCAAATGAATCATTCAAAAAGTGGATTTTCTAAAATTCGGATTTTTGAGTAAATCATATTGGAAAACATATTTGCAAAGTGTAAAATGCAAATTTTTGTAAGAATGAGTTCCTTAATGGTTATGTATGATTGAGCCTTAATTTTCTAAATATCAAATGATTTTTACTTGAAGGTATCACTCAAAAACCAATTTTTGTAAAATTCGGATTTTGGAATCAACCCCACTTGAAAACATGTTTACAAAGTGTAAAATGGAAATTTTTATGTAGAAATAAAGGTCATAAGTAATATATATGATGAAGACTCAATTTTAACAAAAATAATTATATTTTCTTAAGTAATAAATCCAAAACAAATGGAAATGCTCAAAGTTAGAAAACTAGACTTTTCATAAATAGTTGTTATTATGGTCTTGCAAAATAAAAAGTTATAAAGTTTCCTTGTTGCAAAAATCATTAAGATCATGCATGCATTAAGCTCATCTCATGTCATTCATGTTAGGAAATCATTCATATTACATGTATAATTGAATTGACAAGTAGAAACATTTCAAGCATTTACAAAACTATTTTTCGGAAATTGAAATTGTTGCTGTCCTAATCTGATCCGAACTTTTCGAAGCTTCAAGGTTTTCAAAACTTGAAAATAATATTAGAATTAGATAGATCTTTCGAAGTAGATAGAAATCGATATATAATTTGCGAGATTCCGAGTTAAAATGACCAAGTTATGGCCGTTTTAAGTTGGAATTTCCGCTTAGGACGCGAATTGCGAATTTGATAGTTTGAATAGATAGTTTGGATTAGTTAAGTGATGAAATACTTATTAGAGTATTTCTTCCTTTTTAGGAGATCCCGAGATCGACGATTCCCTGCCACAATTACTATTACTAGAAGACCGGTGATCCAATGGCCGAGTGAGTTTTCTCCTTGTTTTGTTACCTTGATTGTGCTTGTAGTTAGTTGCATTAGAATTATAGGAACAAGATAAAAATTGATATGAATGGGGATGGGATATGATGAGACTGTGATGAATGTATGTCCAAAGAATACTAAAGCATATCGAAACCACGATTTGATTGGATAACTGCACTTCATATTATTTCTGTTATGTGTATGATATTGGCTGGTCACTCTAAAGAATGTATAAATATTTTGACCTAAGCAAAAAAGTAAATTGATCATGCATCGCATCGGACATATTGCATTTGGTAGCGTGCTACTCCTACGCAGGTCGATCGGTATGGTCCGAGGACTCGTTTGGATAATGAGACCCGGGATCAGAGCTCATTCATAGGAAACTAAGGCGCATCGGGGATGCATTCCATGTGTGAGCCTAGCCGAGGCGTGCTATGAGCCGAGGGCTTGGGGACTAGCAGCGTCGTGTAGACTTCAATACCATCCCTAACCCAAGATACGGAGGGCGTAAATCCGTTCTGTGTGTGGGTTCCGGATACCCATACATAATTTGCTTGCTCATGTGTTTGTTCATGCATACATATGGTTGATTAACTTGTTTGTTATGGTAGAACTAAGGGAATTCTCACTAAGCTAGTGTAGCTTATACCCCAATAGTTGTTTAAATGAACAGGTTATCTCAAGAATGCAAAGTGGGGAGAATTGGTTGGAGCCGGGAATGACTCCGGGATTTGGCAAAGAATACGAATGTTGAAGTTACAGCTAGTTTTATGATTTGTCTTGTAATAGTTTATGTAGGGAAGTCTGTGGATGAATGTAATGAAGTTGAATGATTTGTATTTTGAAGTATAGTGATTTGTATCGAAGTATAGTAAATTTGTATTTCCTTTACATTGTTACTCAATTGTATCAACATAAAATGTATCATTCTGATGAGTCTCCTCCATATGTTAGACGCCTTGTATATAGTATGGAAGCCTTCGCGTGACTGAAGTAGTCATTCTTAGGTTTTAATATTGTGTACGGCGGACTGCCACGTTTAGGGTACCCTTCGGGGCGTGACATTAATCATTAGCACAAACTCTTCTCAAACCAACAAACGAAAATCCCTTAAAAACAAGTTCAAACAAGTTTAAGCAAAGATCAAATTCAATTGAAGCAACCTTAGAAGCTTAGAAAGGGAAGAATAAGGTAAGTTACACTAGCAACTCTAGTTATATTCCTTACAGTCATAAAACAAGAATTAGATGCATGTTAATATGTTATACGTTGATATATATGTATATATAGCATGTATAAACACTTAGAAGTAGCTTAAACGAAGGTATAAAACATAAATAAAATAAGAAAAATAATTTATGAACAGAGGAAAAATGAGGAAGATGATGAACAGCCGTCCCTACGCCGGCAGCTTATACCCCAAAAGCCTGTGGCTTACAGGGATAGGCCGGTGGTGTAGATGTGGCATAGTCTGAAACAGAGGCTACGTAAATTTTGAAACAAAAAATTTTATATACAAACGCCGGCCTATGGAATTCAAAGCCGGCGATGTATACCTCAACGCTGGCGGCGTTCGTTGAACGCTGGTATCCTTTGAGCCAGCGTACACTAGCGTTTGAATAAAATAAAAATTTACACGAACGCCAGCATCTGAGAATCAATGTTGGCGGTGTTTGTTGTTGGTGTACATGCAAAATTTCTCAGATCAAGCCTATTCATCTAAATCAATATATATATTTATTATATTATATTATATATTTAAATATACATATATGTATATATACTTATGCAATGAAAAAGAATAATATATAAATAAAAAATAAATTCAATACTTGAAAAGGGAATGATAAAATGTGATAAATGTAATTTAGCAACTCCTAAAATTATTGAAAACTATCACTTTCAATAAAATTGCTAATATTAATATATTGTACAATAAAAATGAATTATAAATATTCTAAACAATTACCTAGGATAGATATATAAGAATGGAAATTTAATAAGTTAAATTATGAACAATGTGATTTCCAAAAATAGCAAAATAATTACATAAAGTAAAATAAGAGAAACACGATAAGATTTAATAATAGAAAATAAATATTAGTTTCTATAAATTAAAGAACAGTCTAAAAGTGATAATAACAGTAATGATGAAATATCAGTTTATTGAGAATGAATTCTATGACTACTCGATAAAAATATTTAGTATCTAATAAGATCAAGAGAAACAAGATAAAAAGAAATAATTAGAAATAAATATTTGTTGCTATAATCGGTCAAGCTAAGGAACGATATAAAATGATAATAACAAATCGTAATAAATTACTAATTCACTAAGTACGAATCCCATAATTATCCGATAAAAATAAAATATAAAATATTCTAAGATCAAGACAAGCAAAATGAAAATAAATAATAAGTAGTAAATACTTGTTGCCATAAAAAAATAAAAAGGACCAATACAGGTAATAGAAATAAAATTACATATCAAGATAGAATACTTAGACAATCATAGAAATCTAATTGCGTTATTTACATTATAGTTATTTTGTCTTAATAAGTGACAATGAAATTGTAAATAAAATAATATAACTAATATATCTTAAATGAATTATTTTACTAAGTGAAATCATATTAGGACGATTAAGCTAATTAAAGTGGATTTAGTAATTGAATTAGAGGATTAGTTTCAATAAACTCGGCTTAGATTAATATACTAGGTAAAACCAGAAAAAGAAAGGAGTACGTAATTTCTAAAATACGTCTAAATTAGAATTAGTGTAACTTATAGTATAAGTTATATCATAATTAATATGGTGAATATGTTGTTTCAAATATCTTATTTTTGGAACTAATAAAAGATACATTGGTTGAATAATATATATTTGTTATTTCATTTTCATAGGAAAAATAGATCAATTCTCGAATTTCCCTTAGCTTATACAACAATTTAGCAAGGACCATAGGTGAGGGAATTCTAATGATCTACTATTTGTTTGTGATTGCTACTGATTGCTGTTATGTTGATTGCATCGCTTGTATGTGGAATGACTGATTGATGTGAGTGCCATCATTTGCATGATCACCTAAATAAATGGATAAAGATAATAATTCGACTAAACTAATTGGATATACTCATCGCATGTGCTTGACCCCCTGTAGGAAATGTCCTGAATTTGAAAACAAAAGTATTTTGAAATGTATTATTAAAGAAATATGACTTGAAATATTCCAGGTTACTTTTATATCCTTTAAAAAGGGCGACTTTTTACTAAAAGAATTTATGAGATAAACAGGGGACATTTCTGAGTATTGTTGTGACAGTGGATGTTGCCTGAATCGGGGTCCACTGGTCACGTGGCGATAGATGTTACCTAAGTTAGGACCTATCTGTCGGATTCACCTTTATTAGGTGATGGTCAGTTTGGCAGTAGATGTTACCTGAGTCTGGTTCTACTTGCCTGATTCACCATAAATTGGTGATGGTTAGTGAATTTGCAATAAATTGGCGTTATTATATATATATATATTAAAATATAAACCAGCGTAGATCACATGAACACGTTGGGGAATATTTGCTATTACCAATGGCGTTTAAGCATTAGGTAAGTCTGGATGGACGCTGCCACCAGATAGCTTCATGCGAGTAAGGCGAGGTGTCCCATGTGGGTAAGTATGGGAGACAACTAAAATGTAGATAGGTAAATCTACATCGTCTATGGATCTGGAGTCCCATAGATGTGTTGCTTGTATTCATCACGTATGCATTCATATTGTGTGTAGATAGATTTGCATGAATGTATAATTAATGTTTAATAACTTGCGTGACCCGTAGTAGTGAGGGATGAACTCACTGAGCCTGTAAGCTCCTAATTTTTAGGGTAATATCAAGTTCAAACCCTAAACCGGCAAGACAACCGGAAACCTTAAGTCAACAAATCCCTAGGAAACTCTAGCAGTTTAGATCCAACAATCCCGTGTTCCTAAACCAAGAAGTCGAAATATGAGTGAAGATTGTAGTTTGGTTCGTAATAATATTAGGGTGCTTAAAAAGATCAGATTAGCAAATTTTCGATCTGTTTTGAACTTGATCGGATATAGACTTTGAAAAGCATGTCCCGAGGCTCGAGATATTAAATATATGATATTAATATCGTTAGAATCGTAATTTCATAAGATTTCCAAATATATCAGTTATATAATTTTTCGGGTTATAAAAGTTACAGATATAACATTTTTATCGTATTTTCATTACTACCGGTACTTTAAGTGTCAAATCTACTTTTTGATTTCTTTCACACTATTCACAAGTACAACTACCTATAACCTATTTCTTATATCCTTACATTCTATTCTTACAATTTCATCATTTTCCTTACAATTTATTTTTCCAATATAACTTTTTCTACTTAAATTACTTATTTAATTTTAAATCTTATACAACACAACTCAAACAACTCCTCCTCTCTCTCTATGAACCGGTGCTACCCTCCCCCTCTTTCCTTTCTCAATTTGTTTTATTTCTTTTCTTTTATTACACAAACCCTAATCCATTTGTTTATATATATCCCTTTATACCAACTTCACTTCACTTTTTCACTTTTCATTAAACCAAACTCTTGCAAAAAATTTTCTTTCCCTCTTCCTCTCCCCTTGCAAAACCGTAACACATACATACACACACTCACATATTTTTCTTTAAGTTTCTTGTTCCAAACATCCAATAGGTAATAGATCTATACTTTATTACCTTAAAAACACGTAATGGCAAGATTATTCATGTGTGATTCTACTCAAAAATCCCCATAAGCTTCAAGCTAGGGACGTGGAAACACTTGAACATGAGATTCTTGCAATCACAATGTTATAGATCTTGTTATTTGAGTTATTTTTCTATTATCTTGTTTTATTATTAAGTTATGTTGTTATTATTAACATTTTATGCATGTATTCATCATCTAGCCACATCCACATACTAGTCATAGTGTTCATGCATTTATAACTAGTATAATATACTAGATTTAGTTGTTTTGAGCTCATAAATGCATTAGGCTTTTGTTTTATGTTGATAAATAACTTGTAATAGCATGATGATTATAGAAAAATATTAGAAAGCTCAAGATCTACTTTAGTTTCAACAAAAATAATTTTTGAAAATTCGGATAAAAAAGGAACCCTATTTAGAAAAGTTATTTTTTCAACTTTAAAATGTTTATTTTACATTAAAAATGAAGGACTTGGGGAATAGATATCATAAATGAGTGATCTTGATGAGAAAAGCTTAGATCTACTAAGGAGTATTTTCAAAACAAGGAAAAGTTTACAAAGGTTATGTTTCAATCCCAATAACAAGTTTTAAATTCGTAATAAAAGAAGCTTGAAGTGTAAACACCCATTTTTCAACTTCAAAACAAGATTTTTATTAAAGACATGGAATCCTTAAGGAGTAGGTTAGATTAGGAAATGGTTTTTGAAAGATTAAATGAGTTTTACAAAGGAAACAATCTCAAATGAAAATTTCAAAATTCGGATTTGAAAATGGCTACTATTTAAACACCTATTTCCAAATGCCAAAATGATCATTTGTATGGAAAAATGAAAGTCCTAGGGGATACATGTAATAAAGATATAATTTTGACAAGGATAAGAGAGGTTTATCAAAGAGTAATCCTAAAACAAGGAATGGTTTCAAAAAATAGATTAAACAATCTTTTCAATCTTTAAAATTTCGTAAAATTCGCAATTTAGTAAGCCACCTATTTAAACACCTATTTTCTAATCCCAAAATGAAGATTTTTATTGAAATAATGAAGGTGATGGCTATATAGGTCATCAAGATTGAGTTTTGATAAAAGCAAGTGTGATTTTACAAGAAGAAAAACTATTTTCTTAAGTTTAGTAAATTTCAAAAGTTTTGCAAAGCAAAAGTTTTTCAAAAAGAATTCTTGGTACTATATCACTAAGAATATACATATAGATATTTCATCTATGATGGTCTATTTCTCTAATTGAGTGACCAAGTTTTAAATTTATAATCCTATATTTCCTTTTCCTAAACACGGTAAAAGCTAGGCAAGTGCACCTGTCGTTATGTAGTCTAGGATTAAGCATAGGGTTGTCTCCTATAGGGAACGAAATAAACACTAGTACTAACCTTCTTCTCATTATCTAACCTAAAATAAATCATATTTTAATGATTGTATTGAATTACTAATTACTATTGATTAACTAAAGATGCAAATACACTTACTAACATGTAACAATGTAATGCAAACATAAAACAGGCTTACAAACCATGACTAACATGTAGTTTCACACACCATTAATATATTTTTATTAGTCTTAACTGCGGAATTCAATAGGCTACCTTAAAGTCTTTCTCAAGATCAGTAAGGCCTAATCTTGATTTTATCTGTCGGAATCTCTTCTTAGGCTAATAGCAAATCAATGACCGCATTAAGTTTAAGAATTCCAAAGAAAATTACAGAAGATTTCACCATCTTATCTCTAAGACTATGAGCAATCCCTTTCAACAATCTATATCTATTCACTTAGATGATTTTTCAATCTATCCAAGTGAAATCTGGCAAAAATCCATGTCGTGCACTACATAAACTAATGCTTTATATATACTACCAATGAAATTAAGAAGTCCAATAACAATATCATGAATTTAACACATTTCTACATAGAGAATCATGAAATTTGCAGAATACAATACAACTGACATTAACAAAACACGATAAAATTGAGATGAGAGATAAAAAGACAAAACCCGTTTCTTCCATTTTTGAAATTGTTGAGAATTGTGTACAACAACACATTGAAGATCCTTTACTGGTCTTTCTCGAGTTCCATAGATGAATCATCATAAATACAACACTCACACATCACTTACACTTACAATACACTCATACACACACACACACACACTCCCCTTGCAGGGAAGAAAAGATGTTTACATTGTTCCTACACTAATTGATTATAATCAATGAATTGATGGATAAATCTCTAGATGATAATTATTATCCTCTTGCAGATGGGTATGTTTCTTTTTATATCTCCTAGACTCTTGGGCGAAACAGTACAACACTTGGAGGAAAATGGTGTCTTTTGTCCGAACCGATACAACACTTAAATGAAAAGATACCAAAAACGTCGTATAGCAAACAATATATCACAGGAGACCAAAGGGGAGTTATTTAAGCTGTGAGCGAATTTCTTTGAATAACTAAACCAATCACGGGCGACCAAAGCACTGGGATCCTTACTGTGGTGTTGTTTTGCTCCTATCTTGCCCATGATTTGAATCCATTTTGCTTCAAAATGTGTTGTTATGATTAAAAGTAACTTGAATTGAAAATATTATTGATTTAAGTATCAATTCCTAAATAAAAACATAATTCAAGTCCTAAATTTTACTTAAATAGCCATTAATAATTATAGATAACTCATGTCTATCAATCTCATAACCTTTATGACAATAGCTTGTAGGTATTGCGTATATACATAATGCACTTGTAGAAACAAAGTTAGGAAAGTAATGTCATATACTTTTTATTTGACATTATCTAAGTACATGAGAAATTAGAAATTACCAACACCCATGAATTATGCATGGTATTGAGTTATTTATGTATATAATAGAGTCTTACAAGATATAATGATAGCTAAGTATCTATCAAAGTTTTAGTATGATGCTCGGGTTGAAATTAGGAGTTGAATTGTAGAATGGAGATTCGTATAGTTTTCTGTACCCTACTGTTCATGGACCAATCGATCTTGTTTGTTGGAAATAACTCTAGAAATAGATAGCTCTCATAGTATAGGTAGAGATCGGTATATAATATGCGAAATTCCGAGTTAAAATGACCAAGTTATGGCCGTTTTAAGTTGGAATTTCTTCTTAGACGAATTTTGACGAACTTGTTAGAATAGAATTTATAAGTTCATTCAAACTTTATAGAAATACTCATTAGTGTTATTTCTTTTGATTAGGAGACTTGTGAGACGGACTATACCTTCCCAAGGGCTATTGCGATTAAGTGGATTTTCGCGCCATGGCAAAGTGAGTTTACTATCTTTAAATTATATACTTGTGCTTGTGCTTGTGCTTGTGGTTGTGGTTGTGGTTGTGGTTGTGGTTGTAATGTTAGTGGCATTAGAATTATGATAAGATAAAATTGACTGTGTGTATATGATTTCTACATGGGTGAATTGATGATAAGAATATTGAAATGAGCTTGTTATAACTATTTGTATGACCTAGTATAGAATTCATTTGTCTGCAATATCTATGATCACCCATAAATTATTAAATTAATATGACATGATCTTATAATCAAATTGACCATGCATACCATATGTGAGTCACATTGCATAGGTTATTATACCTTTGTGGGAAGAAGGCATAATAACTGGGCAACGAGGGGCCTGTAAACTCTAATGTTGGCGTCATGGCTGGAAATTGAAATGTTGGTGTAAGGGCCAAAATTAAAAATCTGTGTGGGTATGCACCTGTATCAACCACAATAAAAATGAGAAAAATTGAAATCTTTTGTTGTATAGGCCTAAAACACCTAACCTTGAATGGAGGGCGTAAATCCATTCAACATAAGACTTCTAGATGGTCTTATGTATTGTATGCTCACTTGTTTGTGCATTCATATGATTGTTAATATAACTTGTTTGTTATATATTACTTGTTGAGCATTTAATTTTGGAAGTGGAACTCACTAAGCTCATAAGCTTATACCCCAATAGTTTCTTGTTGCAATATGAATATTTATGGCTATATCCGAGAGGCCACTTTCCTTAGGTATAACTTTTGGAACTTAAGGAGCTTTTGGAAGAAGTCAGGACCAAGATATAAGCATAGACTTCTAGTTGAATCTCCTCAATCGATATATATGATGGTTATTGTAAGAGACTTTTGAGAACTTAAGAACTCTTAATATTTTGAAGGGGGTATGCCCCTTAGATCATGTAATAGATGAATCTAGCTATAACTGTTATGATTTACTTTTTTATTGCTATGTATGTCTCTTTAAGCTATTTCGATTCAAAGCATGGTTCCCTATATGTTGAACGTGAGTTTTGCACTTGGTGTTTAAACTCTTGGAGTGACTAAGGTTGTCATACTTGAGTTTAGATATCGAGTGCGGCGGACTGTCGTGTTTAGGGTACCCTTTGAGGCGTGACAGAGCCTGTGGTTTTGCTCATTCCCTATAGTTTCTGTGTAGGTATAACGCTAATTGGGACTGGGATAGGAATGTGTGAATAGTGCTCTCCATCAGATTATAGTAAAGTTAGATATGTTAGTGGCACTGAACTTAGAATGTAAAATTTATAATTTGTATAAACAAACGAGATTTTATATTTTGTAAACTCAATTTCATTATTTGGTAGGGGATACCGATTCTCCGCGGTCTTGGTAGAGAGTTAACAATCGGATTCCATAGTTGAAATCCAGTAATATAATATATAATTTAATAGACATTGATAAATAAATAGAGTCTTGTACACTCTGACTTATAAGACGGCTCTCATATTACGGGTGCATAGTGGTATGATAGCTTTAAGATTAATCCTACTAGGCTCCCTTTTAAGGCGTGACAACGTCCCAAAGGGTAATCTAAATGTCGCAGTCCGCTGCAAGCTATATAAGACTTAGGAATTATTACCACAACCGTTCCAAAGTCTCGTATAGATGTAAAGCGTACCTTTACGACAATAGAATACATGAACCAATGCAGATAAATAGTTTAATTTGACATATTATAAGCATCAGGATATAAACCATGAGTCCACATAATTAATTACAAAAGCTCTAGGGGCATTCCCCCACAAAATAATATCAAGCTTAATAACAATTTTTTACAATCATCTGATAAATAATAGGGTTTCCTATGGAAGTCTACACAAAATCGAACGTAAACTTCTAATGGAAACTCCTAATTTCTGTACCTGCTCTGTAGGATGCCTCGGCCTTAACCATATATAGGTATACTGCAATAAGAAAAAACCGTGAGGGTGTAAGCTACACTAGCTTAGTGAGTAAATACTTTCATAAAGACATTTATAACAATCAATCAATCAATCAATCAAGTTAATTATTCAATCGTATGGATTGCATCAATCACATGAACAAACAATCATATGATCAGTTGGCAATCATATGTGAATGGATTTACACCCTCTATTCGGGGTTAGTAGATTAACGAATACTGCGGTACTACCGTTAAATTAATAAGTCGTTTATGGATCACGGATAACCAACTTATGTCGTTTGTGGATCACGATCAACCAACTCATTTATGTCGTTTATGGATCACGATCAACCAACTTTTAGCCGTTTAAGGATCATGGGTAACCAACATATGCTAATGCTCAATCCCCATCTTGAAGTGATTATGTCCGTATTAGTTTATCAATCCGAATAGTCATGTAAACCCCTAAAATTTTCGGTTAATTTTAAGTTTGATCTTAGAATTAAAAGTTAACCGAAACCCTAAAGGTCAACAAAAGGCTATTATAAACCCTAGATTCTAGATCCGGCATTCTCATTTTCTTTAGCAATAGAAAATGAAGTTGGAATAATTAGCGATAAAAGTTCGTAATAGCTATAGGTTATATAAAAATATCAGAATTTCGAAATTCAAGTGTCCTTTAAACCCGATCGGACACAGTTCTTGAAAAACGTGTCCGGGGGCTCGGAATAGTAAAAATATTCCGAATATACCGTTAGACTCATAAAAATATAAGATTTTCAAAAATATCAATTTCGTAATTTTTCGGTAGCTAAAAATCAGATATCGTATTTATACGCTTATTTTCTTACTACCGGTATTTGATTGTCATGTCTACTTTTACATACACTATTTTTTACTATTCTACACTATTCATCTATCTCTACTTTTTCTTACAACCTACTCTTACAACCCATACACCTATTTCTTACACATTTTCATTTCCAATACAATTTCACATATTTCATTTCTTACTTTTAATTAACAAAATAACAAAAAAATAAAATTTTCCCTCTCTCCCATGCACAATTTACGCCGGCCCCTCCCTCTTTCTATCTATATTGTTTTATTTTTCATTTATTTAATTAACACAAATTATCTCCCACATTTTCCTATAAATACCCCCTCATACCTTCGCTTCTTTCACGCTTCTTCATTTCTAAAGTTACTCTCTCAAAATCTCTCAAGAATTCTCTTCTAAGAAGCTCTCTTTAGTTCATCTCTTTTAGGTAAACTTTCTTTAAGAAATTCCTATGTTCATCTACTTAGTATGAACTTAGTGTGTGTTTTCTAAAACCGTGAAGGTTAAGAAAGCAACAATTGGTTCACACTTTGTTTTTGTTCATAATCTCAACCCCTTTATGTTCTTTTATGTCCATAACTATCTTATATATCTATATAGATATATAAATATTTAGAGCATATAAGCTCATTGTCTTGCAATTTATTTACCTTTCATGCAATTTATTTACTTCCTTGCTATTATTTAATTTCAAGTTGTTTTTAAGACTAGTCTTTCTAGTCTTAGACTTGTCCTCATCAAGTCAAAACATTTTCTTTTTCTTTTGGGACTAATCATTTCTTAGTCTCGGGATACCTTGAACAAGCTAAGGTTCCAATACTTGATTTATTTTCTTAATAGCTTATTCTTTCAAGTATTTGCTCCTTTATATTTTCATAACTTATGACTCATATTCATGCATGAACATAATGGTTTTGTCTCAACAAAACAAATGAAGAAATATTTTCTTAAAAATAAAGATTCTTTTCTAGAAACAAAAACAAGTAGTTAATGTTTTTTAAGAACTAAGAAGCCATTTTTTAACAAACTTAGAGGAGTTCCTAATAGATTCTTATAAACATACATAAAGAGGATTTTAAGAAAACAAGGAATTTTCAACAACTTCATCTTCTCTTCATATAATAGAAATTCTTTTTCATTAAAATGATCTCCAGAAATCAAGAAGTCATTTTTCTAAATATAGAAGTGTCAAATACTTTCAAAAGTGTTGGAAGCTAAGTTTAGGAAATAAAAATCATTCTTTAAGAAATTAAGAAGATTATGAAAGTAAGATTAGGAAAAGAAAAGAGATACTCATCATAAACAACTTAAAATAATTTTTAAAGCAATTACAAGAAATTAAATTTACAGAAAGAAATACTCATTTCAAATAACTCAAAATCTTTTCAAAGTAAAATAGACACTTCAAGAATTCTTAAATTCAAAATCTTTCAAAACTTTACTTTTTCAATTGAGACAACTTCATTCACTTCATACATTTGTCATGAGTCAATAAATATATATGAATATACTTTCCAAAGTTTTACAAGTTATTATATTGTCTAACTCATCAAGTGAGCTTTTGATAAAAGAAGGAAAACAAGTTTTTACAAATTTGTAATGAATCTGGTTGCTGCTTTTTCGAAACCCAAAGGACTTATTTTGTTGAAAATAAGTTTAGAAATGGGTAGATCTTTTCGAGTAGGTAGAAAACGATATATTATTTGTGAAATTCCGAGTTAAAATGAGCAAGTTATGGCCATTCTAAGTTGGAATTTCCTCTTATACGATTTTACCGCGATTTTTAGAAAAGTTTAGAATCTTCAAGAAGAGAAACTTCATGAAATACTCATTTTGTGTAAACCCCCAAAAATATTTTCATAATCCTTAAAAATAATTCTAGAAGTATAAATATCAAAAACCCGAAAAATCAACTTGAGATTAAAACTCAATTCAGACCAAGTCAATACCGGAAACGAAACCCTAAACTCGAACCAAGTTAAAACTTAATGAGAACAAAAATGAGTTTCTCAATCTTGAGAAAACCCCCCTGAAACAAAATATAAAGTCCAATACCGATATAATCAACGTCCGTACGTCGATTAAATAATCTACCAATTCCTAAAACAAATCGAAACAATAGATCCAAATACCGCTTAACAACGAGATAATAAAATCCTAATTCCTTCAGTAAAATTTTAGAATCACAAAATCCAAATTTTCCACAAAAGTCAAATGAGTCAACTCATAAACCTAGACTCGGTTAAACGATCCCGAGAACTAAAAACAAATAAATAATCACGAATAAAATAAACCACAGACGTCGAGCTAAAATAAAACGATCAAAACTCAAAAATTATACGATCTTACGAATAACTCAGTAAAATCGGAAATCAAAACGGAACCCTAAAAGTCAACAAGCCTAACGAACCCTAGTGTTTAAGATCCGGCAATCCCGCGTTTTCCAAACCCTAGAAAACGAAATTAAGTTAATGACCTAGAATAGTTCGTAATAAATAGGGTAACATAAAAATATCAGATTCGCGAATTTCGAGTGACCTTCGGACCCAAACGGGATCGGTTCTCGAAAAGCGTGTCCCGGAGCTCGGAATATTAAAAATATTCCGTTTATACCAATAGACTCGTAAAAATACAAGGATTCCAAAAATATCAGTTTTAGAATTTTTCGGTAGCTAAAAATTACAGATATCGCATTATTACGCGTATTTTTATTACTACCGGTACTTTAATTGTCTAGTCTACTATTCATAGTACTTTTCTACTATTCATTACTATTCACTATCTCTACTTTTTCTTACACCTATTTCTTACACCTACATATCTATTTTCTTACTTTTTTCATTTCCAATACACCTTTAATCACATCAACTTTACACATTACTTCTTTATTACACAAACAAATAAAAAAATCAATTTCCCCTCTACAAAGCAAAACCGGCGCCTTCTCCCCCATCATCAATTATTTTCTTTTTCAATTATTTTATTACATCCAAAAATCACTCCAAAAATTCTATAAATACCCCCTTCCTCTTCCATTCTTTCACACAATTCTTTACACTACCAAAACTCTCTCAAAATCTCTCCACAAATTCTCTCTTCAAGAATTCTCTCTACCAAAACTCTCTCAAATCAATTCCTCACAAAAATCATCTCATACATAAACTATCTACCACATATCACTACTCACATAATACCCATTTCATTTACCATCTCCATACCTCTTACATACTTTAGGTAATATTTCTTCCATTATTCATCCATGTCATGTAACTTAACATGACTATGGTGTTGTTTTGAAACTCATATGAGTAGTAAAAGCAACAACATGTTCATGTTTTGTTCTTGTACATAAGCTTCCTATTTTATTATGTTGTTATTATTATTGTTATTATTTGAATTATATATTATGTATATATATTTATTTAGAGCATATAAGCTCATTTGGTTATTTATTTACATTCAAGTTATGCAATTTATTTATTTTATTAAGACTAGTCTTTCTAGTCTTAGACTTGTCCATCTCAAGTCAAAACAATCTTTTATTTATTTTCTTTAATCTTTCGGGACTAGTCCATTCTTAGTCCCGGGATGCCTTGATAAAGCTAAGGCTCCAATACTTGATCGGGATTCCTTGATGAAGCTAAGGTTCCCAATACTTGATATTTTATTTTTCTTGCTTATTTTTATTTCTTATGTTCTTATTTCTTTATATGCTCATGATACTTGCATTTACATAATGCTAATGTCTCAACTAAATCTAAAAATAGAATTTTTCTTTACTTAATGAACTCAAAGCTAAGTTTTCAATCATATGATTTATCACAAAATCATGAAGTTATTATCAACAACATAGAAAAGGAGTTTTCTCAACGTCTTCATAAATAAGATAGATTTTCAAGGAATCATAAGAAATAAATATTTTCTTTGTATATTATGTTAACCTAAGCTTTTAGTAATAATTTATTAATATTAAAAGTCTTTACAAAAAGCTCAAGATTTAAACTCTTTTAAACTTCGAAATACAACTAAGAAAACAAACCACTTTTCAAAGTTAATATAAAAATCAACTCATAAGGAACCCACTTAGGAAAAGTAATGATTTTTAAATTCTAAAAGAAAGAACTTGTTTTCAAAAGAATATAAATAAAGTAAGGTTAGCAATAATGTATTTTATCAATAAAAATGATTCTTTTCAAAAGAAATGAAAGAACAAGTTTTAGAAAGCAAAAGCTTATATTTTAGAAATAGATATAAGAAAACAAGACTCATTTTCTAAGATCATCTTAAATAAACAAATTATGAAAAGGTTTTCGACAACTTAATATAGTTTTGATAAATTAACCTTTTATCACTAGAAATGAAATTTATGAAAGACTAGGGTTAAAGGAAAATTTGCTTGTTTTGGAAAAAGGAATGAAGGAAATAAAATAAGAATATATTCATTTGTAATAAAAATATAAGGTTTCTTCTAAATACTTGAAAAGAAATTATCAAAGTTAAAAGTTTTAAGCTCAAAATGAATTGTTTTATGAAATAAATTGTTGAGACACTACCATTAGGATTTTTGCATATAAAGTGAGCATACCTATATATTCAAAAAGTGTTTATCAAATATATATTTATATGGTTACAAAAGGATTTTCTTTAAAATGAAGTTGAGTTAGAAAATGGATTTTGCAAAAGTTAGAAAATTCGTTTTAAATCTGTACCTGACGTTTTCGGAACCCAAATGACCTTTTATGACCAAGATAAGTTTAGAAATGGATAGAACTTTTCGAATAGGTAGAAAACGGTATATCATATGCGAAATTCCGAGTTAAAATGAGCAAGTTATGGCCATTTTAAGTTGGAATTTCTTCTTATACGATTTTACCACGAATTTTTAGTAAAGTTTAGAATCTCCAAAAATAGAAATACATGAAATACTTATCCCGGGTATTTCTTTTGTCTAGGTGACGAAGGATACGGAAATACCCTACCCGAGGATTTCTACGACTAAGAAGATAGCGAAATGGACGAGTGAGTTATTCCTCCTAAATTCGTTACTTGCTTGTGCTTGTAAAGTAGTAGCATTAGTATATAGGAAAAGATAAAAATGGAATATATTTGGGGAATTCGGGATATATATATATGATTCTATGTTTATGCGTGAATTGAGAATTAAGAATATCGCAACTTCGATTGCTTGTTTAAATAATTTGTTTACTTACTTGTATGATTGTTTATTGTTGCTAAATTGATTGATCGCCCCAATAAACCTTAATAAGGTTTGACCTAAGAACAATAAAACGTTCACGCATAGCATCCATCGAGTCACATCTATTTCAGAAGGCTGCTACTCCTACGCGTAGAGTTGGATTGGCTGTGATCGTGCGGTGCCACGGGCCATGTTCCTTCCTGGAGAATCCAAATCGCTCGGGGAAAGCGACTCTAGGTTCGGAGCCGAGCCAACCGAACGCTGTGGGTGAGGACCTGGGGACTAGCAGTAGAAGGTCGAGGACCTTCAACCCCGATTCCCTAACCTTTGATACGGAGGGGTAAATCCGTTCTATATATGGTTTCCGGATGACTATATATATTCGCGTAATCATGTGATTGTTGCATTGAATTCATGGCATATGTGTGATTAAATAAATAAACTTGTTTGAAAATGTGGTGCGAATGAAAAGGAATATCTCACTAAGCTAGTTGTAGCTTATACCCCTATAGATTTTGTTGAAACAGGTGTATTCGTGGATTAATTTGAGGATCATGACATTAAGGAAGTCATGGACGGATGATTAAGGATATGGAATCATACGATGAAGAAATTTTGTAAGGTTCTTTATATGTGATAACCTATATGATTAGGGACGTATATTTATTTGAAGATAATAGAAGAATATGCCTTAAGAATTGAATTGTGATATGCTTATGTTTTATATTAAGTATTCTCTTTGCCTTGTTACTTATTTATTATCAATGTAAATTGCGCTACTCCGATGCGTCCCCTTGGTTGTGATGTACGCCTTGTACATAATATGGAAGCCTTTGCATGACTAAGGTAGTCATTCCTAGGCTTTAGCATTGTGTACGGCGGACTGCCACGTTTAGGGTACCCCTCGGGGCATGACATTTTGGGTATTCTTCTTGATTAGATAATCTCGAGGAGGATTGTTCGTATCCCGAAGATTACTACAATTAGTGGAAATCCCGAACGACTCATCTATTTCAAGAAAGGTGTCATCATGGCTGAGTGAGTTTATTCCCTGTTATTTTTCATACTTATGATTGTGCTTGTAAAATTAGTTGCACTAGAATTTAGGCAAAAATCAAATGGAAGTTGTGTGATAACATGTTGAAAGAATATTAGGTATATCGAAACTTGATTTGTTTGTAATAAAATTGTTTGTACATTACTATCTTGAAGTGTTTGAAATTGGTTGCTCACTTGAAAGAAGATAAATATAACTACTAGACTTTAATTAAGAAATTATGCATGCACTTCATATGTTGAGTCACATTTCATTCACTACTATATAATTGGTGGGACAAGTGTATAATAGTGGTGGTAGATATAACCGGTATATCATGTAAGTAGCGAGTAGGAGCCAGTAAGAACTACGTAAATTGGTGGCTAGTAGAAGCCTGTAATAACTACAAGTTTTTGATGGGCATAGGAGCCGGTAAGATCTATAAAAGTGTTTTAAAAGTTGTGGCTGTAATTGGCCTGAATACCTGACCCCGAATGAAGGGAGTAATTCATTCAACATATGATTCCCAGAAAGTCATATATCTTGTATGCTCACGTGGTTGTTGCATTCCATATGTTTAAATAATAAACTTGGTTAATAATTTACTTTGAGTATGAATTTTGGGATTTACTCACTAAGCCCATAAGCTTACACCCCTATAGGTATTTGTATTATCAAGAACACCTATTTTTGTGCCTGGGGCCTCCCCATATCCGTGTAAGTTTTCCATTGAAGCTTTTGGAGGAAATCTACTTGAAGACTTAGATTAGAATTCCTTTGAAATCTGTAATATAGTATTTGGATGTTGTAAAGACTATCACGATCTTTGGGATTAGCAGGGGTATGCCCTTAAGAAATCATGTAATAGACCTTTAGTTATTAATGATATAATATATTTTATTTCTGGATTTTTGTATGTTCATCTTTACTTGCTTAAACTATGCTTCCCAAAAGTGTCTCCTATTACCGTGCTGGACGCCTTACATGTAATACTAAGGCTTTCGCATGACTAAGGTAGTCATTCTTAAGTCTTGATATTATATGTGGCGGACTGCCACGTTTAAGGTACCCTTCGAGGCGTGACAAGTCATTAATACCAATTTCTCAGGTGATCAACAATTTTCGCAGACAATCACTCCCATAATACTCTAAACAAACATAAGTTAATCACTCGATTCCGATATTCTTAATACCATTTCTCAACTCATCAATAAGTATACATAATCCCCATAATTCCCATCATGCAATTCCATTTTATCTTTTGCCTTACAATCTAGTGCAACTATTTTCTGCACTCACAAAGCAAGGAATAAAATTAAGAAGTAATACTCCTTCGGCCATTGGTCGCCGGTCTCTTAGTAATAATAATCCGGTGGTAATGAATCTTGGGGATCCAAGTCACCTAAACGAAAGAAATACCCAAATGATTATTTCAACTCATATCTAATCCATTTTATTTCATAAAAACTATTAAGTTCGTAATTATCGTCATTAATAGAAATTCCAACTTAAAACGGCCATAACTTGATCATTTTAACTCGAAATTCCGCCAATTATATACCGATTCCTATATACTTTGAAAGATCTATCTAATTATAGTATAATATCTCAATTTTGAAAAATTTTAAGTCTCGAAAAGATCCGAACAAATCTGGTCAGTATCCGAATTCCCATTTCCAAAATTGTTTTTATAAGGAATTATGATATTTCTGCTATCCATGCCAAATATGCATACAATATTAACAATTTACTATCATGAATGGTATGTTATGAGATTCCTACATGCATATTTATCATGATATTCTATTAGAAAACATTTTTACAATTTTCTTCTTCACAAGATATCATGAATACTTAACCTAGTAAGTCTAATTTTGTGTTTTTGACCAACCACACTTGTGTTGGAGATTTTCCTCAATAAAATTTATTTATTCTTACTAAAATTAAGTATTTATCATATCTATTTCTTCATGTCTTCATTTTTCAACATAAATCCTCATTTTACACTTTGTAAACAAGTGTTTAAGTATTGACTATTCATAGATTAGAATTTTGTAAAAATAGTTTCTAAGTGATTTCTTTAAGAAAAACTTGTTCAATACTTTAAAATTTAAGGCTCCATTATTCCTATCCCCTAAGGACTTCATTTCCTTAATAAAACTTCCATTTTGAGTTTGAAAAATAGGTGTTTGCATATCCTCTTTTTCTAGTTACAAATTTCATGTAACTATCCTAAGATCTAAATTTTCTATCTTATAGATATTTCTTGTTTGATAAATTTCTCTTAGTAGATCTATCATTAACTTACTAAAATCATTTCCTATTGTTACCTATTCCATAAGCCCTTCATTTTTCCCTTAAAAATCATGTTTTGGAGTTGAAAAATAGGTTTTCAAAATGCAACTCATTTTCCATCCGAATTTACAAAAGTTTGTTTTTATAAAACCAAATTTGTTCTTGAGCTTTTTGGCTCATCTTCATAAATATCCTAACTTTTAGAAGTAATAAAACATTCATTTACATAAGACAAAATATTTATGACCATTCACTCATCTTAAACATAATAAATGCATGAGATCTACAATATCATGTAAGAGAATAATTGTTTAGTAGCAAGATTCCTACATGAACTCATCACTATATGAACATATATTATGATTATGAGGAAAACACAAGCTTTAATCACAAGATCCACAACTTGTGATGGCTTGATCTTCATGTTTTAGTAGTTTCATGTCCCTAGCATGAAGCTCATAGGGATTTGTATGAATCCACACATGAATGATATAGCCATTACATGTCTTTGTGGTAGTATAGTTTAACTCTATACCTATTTAAGATTTGTAAACAAGAAGCTTGAAGAAAGAAATAAAATTTATTGTGTGAGTGTGTGTGTGGGAGGGAGAGTCGCGGCAACTTAGAGAGAAAGGAGAAGGAGTTTGAAAAATTTGCAAAAAGTGAAAATGAAGAAAGAGAAAGGAAAGGCATAAAAGAGTTTATATAAGGAATTGAATTAGGGTTTATGTGATTAAATAAAAGAATAAAAATTAACACAATTGAGAGGGAATGAGGGGGGTTTGTGCCGGCCATTGAGGAGGGGAGAGGGAGAGAAAATAATTTTTGTACAATTTTTCAAATTAAATGTGTAATATAATGTATTGGAAAAGTAAATGTAAAGAATGTGATGTAATAAGGTAAGGGTTGATTATAAGGATGCAAGAGTAGGGGTATGGCTTGTGAGTGTGAGTAGGGTATGGGTTTGTAAGTGTGAATAGTGTATTATACAATTAAGTTACCGTTTAGTAAAGAAAATATGATATAAATGCTATAACTGTAATTTTTACAAACTGAAAAATTATAATAAATATATTTTTGAATTCCTTATTAAATTTCGGTCTTAACGGGTATTTCGGAATATTTTCTAATTTTGAGTCTCGAGGGCCGGTTTTCTAGAATGGATCCCGGTCGAGTTTAAAACAGATAATTTCCCGAAAACTGATCTTTTTATGTTCCGATATATTCTTTAGAACTATAATCTAAGTCAACTTACTCTCATAAGATTTATGGTTTTATTCTCGGTGGAGCCAGACTTAGGGTTTTTAGGTTTCTTTTTAACCCTAGCTATTCCGGTTTAGGGCTTCGGTTTCCGATTGGGCTTTTGATGTCAAGCTTGGTTACAAAGAAAACCGGGGCTTACATCACAAGTTTTTAAACCTAGATAAAAGGGGATTTAATAGATTTAGTAAAAAGGGTCCAAATGTGAGAATAGTTTTGAAAGAAAAATCTAAGGATCATTTTGTAATCATCATAAAGGTAAAGGAATGAGAATAAAAATGAAATCTTTTAAGATGAATCCACATTCTAAACTATACTTCAAAAAATTTTCAAAGTAGAAAACGTGATCTTTCCAACCAGCAAGGGACATTGTCTTGATAAAAATTAAAAATTAGACAATAACACTTGAATCATCTGTTTAAAATGAGTTTACTTATGTAGAAATAAAGTTTCTCAAACTATATTGATAACTGAGCATTTATCAAAAGATTTTGAATGAGGAAAGCTTTGAAATTATTTGTTTTGAAGATTGGAATTTTCGTAATGATTCTGTGATAGTTCAGTTTTCTACCAAAACGACCATATATGATGAAAACAACTTTAGAAATGGATAGATCTTTTTGAATAGGTAAAAATCGATATATAATATGTGAAATTCTGAGTTAAAATGAGAAAGTTAAGGACATTTAAGTTGGAATATCCTTCAATACGAAATTTGACGAACTTGGAAAATTAGTCGAAAATTTTCTTTAGAACTTCAAAGAAATATTCATTGTGGGTATTTCTTTTTTTAGGTAACGAGGAAGACAAATTTCCACACTCCGCGGACTACTTTGACTAAGGAGATTTGCCATGGCTGAGTAAGTTCATCATTTAAAATTTGTGCTTATGATTTTGTTTGTAAAATAGTGACATTAAACTTAGGAAAAGATAAAATTTGAAATGTGCATGTGAATTATCTTTCGATGAACGAATGTTAAGTATATCGAAATGGGAATTGAGTATAATTTATGATTGTTTAGCTCAATTTTGATATGTCTGAAATTGCTATGATCAACTTTAATGAATCAACTAATATGTCCTAATATTATAAATAAATTGTACATGCATACCTTGATTGCGTCACATTGCATTGGCTATTATACGTTTGGCGGGAAAAATATATAATAACTAGGCCATTGTGCTCGTAATTCTCTTTGAAGTGGGAGTAGGCACCAGTATTAACTACAATTTTTATGGTGGTATAGGCACCTGAAATACCTATAAAGGTTTGATTTTAAAACTATGGTCGTATGGGCCCGTAACACTTAACCTTGAATGGAGGGCACAAATCCATTCGACATATGATCCTTAAAAAATCATATGAATTGTTTGCTCACGTGCTTGTGCTTTTCATATGCTTACCTAAATAACTTGTTATGCTTTGAAATTGTTGAGGACTTGTTTTTGATAATGAATCTCACTAAGCCCGTTAGCTTACCCCCTTATAGTTATCTTTTGCAGCACACTTACTTGTGGCTTCAACCACGAGGTTATTTTACATAGGTACTGCTTTTCGGGATAATAAGCTCATTAGAGAAGATAGATCTTAGTTGTAGGCATCGGCTCCCAGTTGAATTTTTCTTATGTATATTTATTAAAGACATTACTACCAGAGTGTAGAAATCTTATTTTGATGGGGGTATGCCCCTTAGAATTATCTAAAAACTTAAAACTATATTCATCGTTGTGATTTCCATTCCTAATTATTATGTATGCCTTCTTAAGCAACTTGTTACAAAGATTGGTCCTCTATATTGGTGAAAGTACGCCTTACATTCAGCGTCTAAACTTATAGGATGACTAAGGTTGTCATACTTAAGTTTAAATATTGAATGTGGTGGATTGCAACGTTTATGATACCCTTTGGGACATGATAATTTAAGTTGGTATCAGAGCATGGTTAAGAATTTACAATCATAACTAAGAAAATAGACTAAGAAGAAATAAATAGAATGGAATATAAGGCGCTTAGTTAGAATAGAAATGGGTAGATAAGTTTTCTAACTACCTTTCTTTTGTTTATAGCTCACCTTAGAAGAAGTCCGCCTAGCGGCACGTTTAATTCGTAAACGACCTCTTGAGACCCTAGTAAATTATCGACTACGACTTAAGGTCTTATGTGAAGAATTTGCCGTAGCTGGAAGGCCAAAATCCTTTAAGGAAATGTTTGCCCTATGGAAAAAGGACTAAGGTACATTGAGTGGGATCGCATAGTGGATTCAGTAGGATATTGCCCGTTAAGGAAAAGACATTAGTCTGAACTAGAAATCATCTACCTTGTTGAAAGGATTGCTCCTTACCTTATTGGAGAACTAATGTTATGGGAAGCAACTTTTGTGCTTAGAAGAGAAGGAGAACCTACCTTCCCCAACTTTCAAACATGGAAGCCAATAGGGAATTGGTTTGTATATGCTCATGATCGGCTAAGTGATCATACCGAATGGTTAAGAGCTGAACTTGAAGAGGAATTTTATTAGACTGGAGTGTATATAAAAGCTCTTCAATCATCAAGCGACAAAACCAATCAACTACCAGCTTTTGTAGAACTTCAACTTGAGGATGCTGAGACATCGAAGATGGAAGACTCCCCTATACTGGGAGAAAATGAAGAGGAAGAAAACGAGGAGGTAGAAGAAGAAAAGAAGAAGATCCCGAAGAAGAACAAGGGAACGAATCGATTGTGGGAAATCCAACAATTCCTTCGAAAGAGGTGCGGAATGAGGAGAATAATTCCAATGGCGATGTCCATAAAAGTGAAGAGAGGCGAGCATAAACGACTCAAGAAGCTATGAATGTGGATCCTACTCTACCAACTTAACCGATCATAAATGTGGAATCCGATAGTGAGGCCTTGGAACCAAACACATGGAAGGACGTGTATCCTGTCGAAAATCAAGGTGAACCACAAGAGTCAGCTTTGCAAGCCAACCCTGTTGATACTTCAACCGACCAAGCACTACACTCTGAAGTCACTAGAGATGTGTTAGATTTACCTAGAAGGTCTAGAGAAGCGGTTAGAAAAAGACAAATGTATCTCCACCAATTCGCGGCAAAAAAGAATCGAGGATCCTCTAGTCGTAACTCGAGCGATGCCCCTTCACCATAAGATGGAAGAAAGAGAAAGAAGGAATAAAGACTCAAGCTTATCTCTAGTGTCCAACTAGAAATTTTGTAACCGAATACCTTAAGTATTAGGTTGTTTAGTTTGGGCTCTTTCATTATTTCAGAATAATGTTTTGTTGTTTGTTGCTTCTTGTTTGTTCATGTGATCTCTTTAAATTTTCAAATGTAACGGTCCTCGTACCCAATGTTTGATTTTCCTTAAATGAAGTATGATTTTGATATCTTTGATTTATGGTTATACTATTCTTCTAAGATTAAATTCTTGTTTTTGTTCTAACAATTATTGTATGTTCTTTAACTTCCTAACGATTAATTAGTCTTACATACATACAAGGGGATGTTCAATTGCGTAAAAAAAATAATAATAATAGTAGCAGTAGTATATAAATACATGATTAGGCTAGATCACGTTCTTTATGTCGCCTGTGACTTTGGAAAAGTCATATGGTAGGACTATATCATTTCCTTCATCTCGACCGTGACAAAAAAAAAATAATTTATCAACTTTTACATGTTTATAAATCCTTTCCTCGTTTAATAAGATATTAAGAATAAATTAATTAAGATAAGTAAATTTTTGAAACAGTCGCAGTAGGAGAAGAAGACATTAAGAGCAAGGTGCATCAAACCTATCAAACATGGATGAAAATCAACCTGTTGCACCACCACCAAACCCTCTGGCTGTTGAACCACAAATAGATTTACAATCAACTCTTGGGCATTTGGCACAAGTGTTAGAAGCAATTAGATAGAACATGACAACGCCAGCTGCAGCTGTCACGCCCTATATGGTACCCTAAACGTAACAGTCTACCACATGCCATATAAGACCCATAAATTACTACCTCATTCCTTCGGGAGTCTTATATAGATGTAAGGCGTCCCTTTACGACAATAGAATACTTGAACCGATGGAGTTAAAGAGTTTAATTTAGCAATCAATAGCATTAGAAAATAAATCAAAACACATATATAATTAGTTACAAACTCTAAGGGGCATTCCCCCGCAAAAGAATATCATTTAAAGGTCTTTTATAGTCATCCAGAGTCTCTTGGTTTCCTACGGAAGTCTAAACAAAATTTAATACAACTGCTAAAGGAAACGCCTAACTCCTGTACCTGAGCTGTAGGTTGCCTTGGTCTAAGCCATATTAACTGGTGCTGCAACAAATACAAACTGTAGGGATGTAAGCTATACTAGCTTAGTGAGTGAGAACTTCCAAGATCACATTCATAACACATCATACAAGCAAGCGATTAGTCAAACAAGTGATATGCATAAAAAATATGGAATCAACAAACATATGACTAGCCAAAAATCATATGTGAATAAACTTTCGCCCTCCATCCCGGGTTAGCAGATTAACGAATACTGTGTTACTATCAAATTATGCCGTTTAGGATCACAGTCAACCAACTTATAAATTCGTTTGTGGATCACGATTAACCAACTCAATAATTCCTTTATGGATCACGATTAACCAACTTTTACACTGTTTAGGATCATTGGCAACCAACCAATGCTAATGCTCCATCCCCATTTATGATATGAATGAGTCCATATTTATTTTCAATTTCGAATAGTCAATTATGCCAATTCTTTAAGTGATCAATCAATAATCGCAGACAGTCAATCCTAATTCATCTATACAAGCAATAGTTAATCACCCAGCCTCGATATTCTTATTTCAATTTCTCATATCAACAGCAACCATACATAATTCCCATTCATCCCCGTCATGCATATCCATTTTATCTTTACCAAATATCTAGTGCAACTATCATTACAATCACATACAATAAATGAAATCGGAAGTAGTACTCACTCGGCCATTGGATCACTGGTCTTTTAGTAATAGTAATCGGTGGCAGGGAATCATCGGTTTTCAGGGTCACCTAAAAAGGAAGAAATACCCTAATAAGTATTTCATCACTTAACTAATCCAAACTATTTAACGAAACTAGTAAATTTGTAATTCTTGTTATTTGCGAAAGTTCTGACTTAAAACTGCCATATACGCCGGTTTTGGGACGGCTTTCCTTATAAATAAGTCTAACCTTTCATTTTTCATTATATACGCCGGCTAGATCCATATCTAAGCCGCCGGCGTAAGAGAGGCCTACACTTGTAACCGAAGATGAAAGCTGCCAGTGCATTGCCTGTGCAATGAAGAAAAAGACTTTACGCCATCTGTAAGCCGCCAGTGTAGAAACTGTAACTGTCGGCGTACAAGTTGAAACTGCAATTTTTCATTAATGCTTCTCATGAAATTTTTCCTATATAAAGGGGATTTCCCTCCTCTAGTTGAAAAAGCAGAAGAAAAACAAAAAATACTTTAGTATACAAATAGTTTTAGCATTTCATAGAGATTTGTGAGAGATTTGAGCTTTCAAGAAGTTATAATTGAAGATTGCGATATTTGAATTGGTGATATCTGATCTCTTTTCTTATGCAATTCATTTATCTGAATTCTTTGTTTATAATGTTATCAATTGCATATTCTTATTTGATTATTGAATCATCATTCATGAGTAGCTAAACTTTTTTTTTGTGAGAAGTGATGAAATCTTAATCTTGCTAAAATGATTTTTGAACTTATATTATAGGATTGTTAGAATTATGGAATATTTGTATTGAATCTTAATTATCTATTTTATTTCTTATTGAAATTGAATTGATAAGAATTCTGATAATTTGGAAAAAGAATTAGAGTTCATAGGAATTCATGAATTTAGATTAAACAACAATTGTGAAAGTAGCAGAGTTTAATCTAATTTAGAAATTGTTCCATGTAATTCACCCAATATTTAATTTTAATTTCTCACTAAGGAATTAGGAGAAGTTAATTTAGGATATTAGACAATTATAGAATCGGAAGGTTTATGATTGTAAATTAGATTCCATTGATAATTTATATAGCGGAATCTAATAGATTATTTTATGGTTTACTAAAACTTGATAGTTTTAGGTCTTGATAATTTCTTACAAATATCCACAATTCTTATTATTCATATAATATAACTTCAGCATGATTAGTAAAGATTAGGGTGGATTATGTTCCTTCCTACATTTATCTTATATAACTTCTCACAATCTCATTGCATTCATTGATAGATATTAGATATAATTAGTTAATTAATTGATACATTTTGATTGCCTAAATATTAGCAAAAGCTAATATCAATCTAGTAATTAATTTAATCCTCGTGGGAACGATACTTGACTCACTTTTATATTACTTGATCAAGACCAGTATACTTGCTGGTAGTATCTGAACTTACATTTTTATACACATTTTACACAGATCAGTGTGCAAAGGGGAGGGTCACGTCCACAATAAGGAAGAAAAGAGAGAGTTTTTACTTGAGTGAAAATTTTGAAGGAGTAAAAATGAGGAGAGAGAGTATAAATGGATATATATATATATATATATGGAAGTAAATTAGGGTTAATGGTTTAATAAATTGGTAAAAAAATACAAAAGGGAGTAAGAAGAGAGGGGTTGCACCAGTTTTGAAAGTGGGAAGAGGGAGAGTGAGTTTAATTTGTTTTGTTTTATAATTTATGTAATAATAAGTCTTAAATGTAATAATTTGTTAAGAGACAAAAATTTCTTGGAAAAGAAAACATAATTGAGTGTTTATAAGGATGTAAGAGTAGGGAGTGGCTTGTGAGTATAGTAGGTTATACTTGTGAATAGTAATGAATAGTAAACAAGACAATTACTTTACCGGTAGTAAAGAAAATACGAAAAAAGGCTATATCTGTAATTTTTATAAACCGAAAAATTATAAAATTTATATTTTTGAAATGCTTATTAAATTTTGGTTCTAAAGTGTATTCCGGAATATTTTTCCGAATTTCAAGTTCCGGAGCTTGCTTTTCCATAATGGATCTCGGGAAAGCTCATAATAGAAAATTTTTCGAAATAAGATCTTTCCAGGGTATGAAATATACTTAAAAAAAATATTCCACATTAAATTATTTTACAAAATTTCTTTTAGTGTGAAAACGAAGGAAAGCCAGATCCAGAGTTCGTAGGTTTCTCTCTCAAGTTTAAGCTAATCCGGTTTAGTGTTTTGGTTTCCAGTTTTCGAAGTTTACTCAGTTACTAGGAAAATCGGGTTTACAGCAGCACCTACTCCACTAGCGACACAACAAGCATCAGTTGAGATGTCTTTTCAGAGTAGTGCCCAGTCACACATTGCACCTTTGCCTCTGTAAACCCTTAGATTTTACGACAGTTTTATATACGATTAATCAAGTTTTAGGAATTGAACTCTATAAGCCAAATTAAGTCAATTGATAGGTTGAACCAACAGCTAACAGAGTTCTAAAATATGAGAACAAAATTAAAAATGATATGAACTCCAATTTTGGTTCATAAAAATAGTATAAAACCTATAAAGATCATATAGCCCCAAAATCTGATCGTTTCGAGCCTTATGGGATCAGTTTTCATATCTGTCTACAAATACATAAAATGAAATAAAATATTCCGACAACTAAACCATACTAGAAAAATATCTAGGTATCCATAAAAATTAGATAAAAATTTTTCGTCTCATAAAAATCAATTATAGCTCGTATACGTGTATTTTATATCTACCGGTAACTTATTTGATATTTTACTATTACTGTTTAATGTATTTTTTTGAATTTGCAGCATGTATGGATGCCTTTTTTTTCATATTTACATATATATAAACCTACAAATATAGCCTCAAACCTATACCTATCACCTATGGTACATGAAGACACAATTGTCACTTCAATTTGAATTTTTTTTTTTTTTTTTTACTTTACCCTTCCCATGCAAGCTTCATACGCTGGACATGCTGCAAATTACAGCAGCTGGTACAATTTTTTTTTTTAAATAAACCTCCTCTAGAACACTCTATCATGCTTATAAATAACCCCTTTTGCATCACAACTTCACACCACATTTCTCCTTCCATTTTTCTCTCTTTTTCTCTCTTATTTCTTCTCCATTTTTCTGCTGCTGGGCATCAGTTCGGGTGGGTACTATTCATCAGTTTTTCAACTTTAAAAACTCCACTTTTGCTTCATCTTTCAAGGTAAATTCACTTCCCAACTTGTCCTAGTAATTATCGTGATGATTTCAAGCTTTATTTCTCACAAAAATTCACTTTATCATGCTCAAAACATGGGGTCTTTGGGCTAACACGAAAATTACATTTGTATTTTTGATAGTATCTTGTTATCTTGTTTCATAATTTCATTCAATCCAACTTTCTATATTTATGTATCTAGTTATGGTCTTATACATTTTCTTTCAAAAAAAAATTTCCATTTAGCTTTAAACTTCAAAAGATCACTTTAGATTCAACCAATACCATGTCAAGTTTACAACTCTTATCTATCCTTTGTTTATTTTGCTTCATGATATCATATAAAATAATTTCCATCTTTATATTTCTAAAGTTATTTGTATATTTACTCCTATAAAAGCAAAGCTTACTAACTTAACTATTATTTATGATCTTATACTAACAAAGCTAACTTTTATTTATTTGTTCTTTTATTTTCTTATCAAGAGATAAGTCTAGTCCCTAGCTAAACTTGGACTGGTTACATATCAAGTCCGTACGAGACTAGTTAAATAATTAAGTCTCGGGGAGCCTTGTTATAGTCTAAGACTCCTAAAAAAAAATTATTTATTGTCATTCATGAGACTGGAAATATTCAAGTCTCAGGGAGCTTTTTATAGTCTAAAACTCCCAAAAATTATATTTTGTCATTCATGGGACTGGAATCATTTCAAGTCCCTGGGAGCCTTGATTTAGAAGCTAAGACTCCCATTCTCTTCTTATATCAATCTTTTTATATATTGTCTTTCTTATTTTATTATTTTAATGCTTATATTCTTTTTGTGTTCTTGCTGATATCATGTCCATAATGATTGCCAAAAATCTTAAAAGGTTAAAAATTCCACAACATGCAAAAACATGACTCAAACTCCTTTTCTTGAACATGTGAAAAACATATGGAAAATAAAAATTATAGAAAATTAAATTATCATTTCATTTTTCCTAAAGGTCAAGACCACAAGTAAATCGAAAGCTGAAGACTCAATTTTTCATATAAGAATTTACTGGAAAGTAATTTTTGAGAATGAGGAAATAAGAATGGACCATAGAAAGACGAAAAGGCTAAAGAAAGCAAAACTCAAATTTTCTACTCAAGAAAACTTGATTAATATAGCAAGCAACAATAAATTATTTTATTTTTGTCATACATTAAACTGATAAATTGGGAAGAAGATAAATTATGAAAGTCATCTAGGACCTACATTTTCATATTTGATGAATGAAGGATGAAGTTCATTTTCAAGAAGAGATTAAACTATACAAACAAGTTTTATTGCGAACTCAACAAGATTATGGAAATTCAAGAATCTTATTAAACCATCAAAATAATATATATATATATATATATATTGTAAAATATGCTCAAGCAACATCACTATGATCATGAATAAGTCATGAACCATTATTTTCATGTATATGTGTATATATATATATATATATATGATATATGTATACTACTGAGTTACATGTACAAGTTGAGTCATTCAAGAAATTTTGTCGACACTTAAACGCTATAGTTTTCAAAACGCGAGATTTAGATAAAGAACTTGTAACCGTTTTCTTAGGATTTACATAAACCCTTCTCTACCTAGAATAAGTTTCCTAGATCATAGGCATGAGCAAAGTCTATTATGGGATACTCATTTCGAGATATCTCCTTGTGATAGGTGACGAAGGAGAAGACCTACCATTTCCAGAAGATTATTTTGACTAAGAATATCCCGCAAGGGCTAAGTGAGTTTTCCTTGCCTTACGTATTTATGATTGTGCTTGTAAAGTGGAGCACTAGAAGTTAGGCAAAAGATAAAAACGGGCTATTTGATGAGATGGTGAATTCATACATGTGATTTGTTGGTTGATTAAATGAATGATAAGTATATCGAAATACCATTTGGTTGCTAAATGTCTTGCATGATTAGTTATTACGATTGTATGCTTGTGATAATTATTCTGGTCACCTTAGAAAGAAATTTAACTTAAATTGGAAAGTTATAAAAATGGAATCATGCATGGCATAAAGTGGGTCACATTGCATTGCACTACTATTCCTCCGCACGGGGTTGGTAGGTAAAGTTACCTAAGTTCAGCATGAGGAACTACTACGTTTGGGGAATACGGCCTCATGGAGGAGCCGCGCCTGATTGCATGCTAAAGGAGAATTAGTAGTGGTTGGTTTTCAGAACCCTAGATGGTCAGAAGGACCTAAAAAGTGTAGCATTCCCTAACCTTGACATGGAGGGCGTAATTCCATTCCGCTCATGACACAGGTAAATCATGAGTGTATGTGTGAGCATACGTTTGTTGCATTACATATGGTTACTTAAACTAACTTGTTTGTTTTGGATTATATGAATGTGTTTGGCGGGATTATCTCACTAAGCTAGTTGTAAGCTTACCCCCTTGTAGATTTTTGTTACAGATGAAGTACCACAAATACTTATGGCTGAACCTAAGACCACAATACTGTTAGGTAAGAACGGGAGCTTTGGAGTACCTATAGTACCACTATTTTGGTAGTACTCTAGTAGGTGTTGATTTAAGGAAAAATCTATGTAAATGAATTGGAAGGACTTTTATTTTGGATGTAAGAACAATATGAATGCAGAAGTTATGTAATTATTATTTATAATTTCTTGTTGCTATAATGATGCCATCCTATTAAAATGCATAACTCCGATGGTAACTCTTATGGTGAAAGTACGCCTTGTGCATAATATTGAAGCTTTTGCGTGACTGAGGTCGTCACTCCTAAGTTTTAATATTGTGTATGACAAACTGTTATGTTTAGGGTACCCCTTGGGGTGTGATAGCCTCCACCACCACCCCTGAAGCCATATAAAAGTTCTCTACCTGAGTTTATTAGGAGTAATAGATACTTTGAAGGAGCTTTCAGCAAGCCAGATGAAGTTGAGGATTGGCTTGCTTAGATTGAGAGATCTTTTGATGCTTTTGAGGTACCCCATCATTTGAGAGTTAATTATGGTACTTACATGCTCCGACTTAACGCACCGGTATGGTGGGAATCAAAGATGAGAGAGTTGATGCCACCAGTCACTTAGGAGATGTTCCAATATGAATTTTTGGAAAACTACTTCCCCGGAAGTCTAAGGGTGCAATATAGTGCGGATTTTCTCCATATTAATTAGAGGGGACGAATGGTGGAACAGTAAGAAACCGAGTTTAGTAAGCTACTTCAGTATGCACCTTATTCATTCAAATATAGTGAAGAGCTAAAGAGACAAGTTTTTCTGAAGGGATTGGATGAAGAATTAAGAATAAGGTTGGAAGAGTTCGACATTAAGACCTTTCGAGAGCTAGTGGAGAGAGCTCGGATAATTGAAGGAGCTAAAAAGAGAAAAGCAATGACCACTGAGAGGACAACCTTAGTTTTTGGAAGAAAATTTCATGGAGGATCGAGTTCAAGGTATCCAGAAAAGTTTAAACCATTCCACAACTTTAGGAGTAATATCAGTAGTGGTAAGCTGACCCCAAAGACTCCAGTTTGTTGCAAAATGCAAAGGGGCCATTTCCCCATGAGATGCCTACAGTTGAGTGGCAAATGTTTCTTTTGTGGAGATCCAAACTACAAATGCCCGATTGCCCGAAGAAGGCGATGACCATCTGTTATGTTTGCAAACAAGTGGGGCACTTTGCAAATGAATGCTCACAAAGGAAGAATGCACCAGCTAGATCATTTGGAGGATGGACCCAAGAAAGCCTGAAAATGGGAGTGGAAGTGTTAATAGTAACTGTTTTGCATCGGCAATGCATGGGATGAGGATCTATAACCTTGAAGGACAATGGATTTGTAAGGAAATGGAGGATGATCAATGTCACTCGAGGAGGATGATGGTTTAGATTCTAGACTTGTTACAGGTTAGCTTTATCACCCTTTTCTTCATTACCCTTTTGCTGTTATAACTAATTGCAAAAAGAGAAAAAAGCCAGAGAAGAAATAGGTTAAAGTTAGTTAAAGTTGAGAAGTTAGATAGACAAGGTTAGAAAAAAATGTCAGGTTAGTAAAAATTGTTTATATTGACCACAGGACATATACAAGTAGCTGGGATAACTACTTATGTCTTATTCGACATGGGAGCCACACACTCATTTATCACTACCAGCTTGGCTAGACGAATTGGGTTGCCAAATAGTCACCGGCGCCACTGGTTTTCATGTAAAGACCCCAACCAAAAGTGTGGTAACAACTAAGGAAATGTTGAAAGCTTGCCCTATGGAGATTTAAGGACACCCTACGAGTTGTGATCTGATAGTATGAGATGATTTTGGATATGAGTTAGTTAACGCTTGTTAAAGCCGTTGTTGATTGTCAAAGGAAGATAGTGAAGTTTAAGAATCTCAATGGAAAGGAGGTTGAATTTAAAGGGGAAACTGTAATTTCGAGAGGAATGAAGTTAAGATCATTTAAGTTGATTATAGATGAAGAGGTTGAAACTAAGAATTAAAGTTGTATTAATTCTATGGAGAAGGAAGATGGAAATCCCAAAGTAGAAGACATACCAATTGTTAATAAGTTTTTGGAGAGATTGACTTTGAGATCAACTTGGTGCCAAACACGGAACCAATATCCAAAGCACCTTACCAGATGGCCCCTGCTGAGTTAAAGGAGTTGAAGACACAGTTACAGGAGTTATTGGATTAGGGATTTGTAAGACCAAGTGTGTTCCTCTAGGGTGCACCAGTTCTATTCGTTAAGAAGAAGGACGGATCTATGAGACTATATATTGATTATCGAGAATTGAACAAGGTAACTGTCAAGAATAGAAATTTGCTTCCTAGAATCGATGATCTCTTTGATCAGTTACAAGGAGCAAGTGTATTTTCACGAATCGACTTGCGATCCAAGTATCACCAGTTAAGAGTTAAATCGGATGATGTGCCAAAGACCACTTTCTAGACTCAATATGGACATTACAAGTTTTTGGTGATGTCTTTTGGATTAACAAACGTACTGCTGCCTTTATGGATTTAGTGAACAGAGTGTGCAAACCCTTGTTGGACAAGTGTGTTATAATTTTTATTGATGACATTCTTGTCTACTCGAAGACGTGTGAGCTGCATGAAGAACACTTATGCTTGGCACTACAAACCCTAAGAGATCATAAGTTGTATGGAAAAATTTCCAAGTATGATTTTTGGATGGATAGGGTTTCTTTCTTGGGACATGTGATATCAGAAGAAGATATATCTGTAGACTCGGAAAAGATAAATGTGGTAGTGGATTGGAAACCACCAAAGATGGTGACGGAAATGAGGAGTTTTCTTGGTTTCGCTGGCTATTATAGGAAGTCTGTAAAAGATTTTTCCAAGATAGCCAAGCCATTAACACAATTGACATAGAAAAATGAAAAGTTCATTTGGATAGAAAAGCGAGATCAAAGTTTTCAAGAATTAAAGCAAAGACTTGTTTGCACTCCGATTCTAACTCTGCCAAACCCCGAAAAGTCTTATACCGTGCATAGTGATGCATCGAGAAATGGTCTCGGATGTGTACTTATGCAAGACGGAAAAGTAATTACCTACGCTTTGCGATAACTAAAGCCACACAAGTAGAATTACCCCACTCATGATTTGGATTAAGCTACCGTGGTGTTCTCTTTAAAAATACGGAGACATTACCTTTATGGATAAAGATTTGAAATCTATACCGATCATAAGAGCCTTAAGTACTTGTTCACACAAAAGGAATTAAATATGAGACAATGAAGATGGTTGGACCTGATTAAGGATTATGATCGTGGAATTAACTATTGTCTGGGTAAAGTAAATGCAGTTGCAGACACGTTGAGCCATAAGAACCATGGAGAAGTTGCTGCTCTGCTCACAAATCAGAAAGAGCTAATAAGAGAATTTGAGAGGTTAAGCATCGAATTTACGGGGCAAGATATAGAAGTGGAGATAGTTAATTTGGTGATGGAACCAACCTTAATGGAAAGGATTAAGGAAGCACAACGCTATAATGAAGTGATCCAAAAGCTAAAGAAGGAAGATACGCTGATTTTGTAATAATTGATGAAGATGTAGTGTGAATGAAAGGATATCTTTGCGTGCCTGACAATGAAGAAATGAGGAAAGAGATCATAAGCGAAGCCCATAGCTCTGGCTACACAGTACATCCAGGAGGAACTAAGATGTACCAGGATCTCGAGAGCCACTATTGGTGGAATGGGATGAAAAGAGATGTGGTCAATTTTGTGATGAAACGTCTAACATGTCAACAAGTCAAAGTGGAACATCAAAGGTCGGGAGGATTATTGAAGCCTTTACCAATACCCGAATGGAAGTGGGATCAAATTTTCATAGACTTGATATGTGGGTTGCCAAGGACACCATCGGGATATAATGCCATATGGGTTGTGGTAGATCGTTAACCAAATCTTCTCACTTCCTACCAATAAACATGACCTATTTTATGGATAAGTTGGTAAAAATATATATGAAAGAAATTGTTCGCTCACACGAAGTACCAGCTGGGATTGTAGCGGACCGAGACCTAAGGTTCATGTCTAAGTTTTGGATAAGTCTTCAAAAGTGTATGGGGACTAAGTTACTTTTTAGTACATCATACCATCCTCAAATCGATGGACAGTCAGAAAGAACAATCCAGACATTGGAGGATATGCTTAGGGCATGTGTAATGGAGTTTAAAGGAAGTTGAGAGACTTACTTGCCCTTGGTAGAGTTTGCCTACAACAACAGCTACCATTCAACTATAAAAATGTCGCCTTATGAAGTGCTATATGGATGTAAGTGTAGATCCCCTTTGCTTTGGGATGATGTGGAAAAGTTAGTCATTGGACTAGATCTTATACAAGATGCAGCTTGCAAGGTTCGAATAATTCAACAAAGGTTGAAAGAGGCTCAAGATCGACAAAAGAGTTGGGCACATCTTAAGAGGAGAGTTCTTAAGTTTCAAGTAGGAGATCATGTTTATTTAAAAGTGAATCCTATTAAGAGTATACACCGGGCTTGTTCACAAGGGATGTCACACCCCGAAGGGTACCCTAAACATGGTAGTCCGCTATAATTATATACCGATTCCAACTTAAAACGACCATAACTTGGTCATTTTAACTCGGAATTTAGCAAATTATATATCAATTTCTATCTACTTAGAAAGATCTATCTAATTATAATATCATATTTAAGTTTTGAAAAATTTTAAGCTTCAAAAATTTCTTATTAGTTCAGATCAGTAGCGAAATCCAATCTAGAAAATTGATTTTGTGAAAGTTCATGAAGTTTCTATTATCCAAAGCAAGTATTCATGCAATATGAACAAGTTGCTATTATAAATGATATGTCATGAGATATATATTATATATATGTACATTTTATTGATGATATTTAATAAAAGAAATTTCTTAGAAAACTTTTGCCTTGTAAGACTTCATGAAAAATCAACTTAGAAAGGCTAGTCTTGTATTCTTGACAAATCCCACTTGTTTTTAGAAAAATTCCTTGATAAAATTTATTTATTCTTGTTAAAATTAGGTCCTCATTATGTATTCCTTAAGGCCTTTATTTTTCAACAAAAATTTCCATTTTACACTTTGTAAACATGTTTTTAAATATGTTTCATTCCAAAATCCGAGTTTTGTAAAAATTATTCTTGTGGTGATTCCTTTAAGTAAACTCATTTGATACTTAGAAACTTAAGGCTCAACCATACCTGGCCACTAAGGACTTCATTTCTTTAATAAAACTTCTATTTTGAGTTTGGAAAGTAAGTGTTTTCATGCCATTACTCCATTATTACGAATTTCTTAAAATGACAAGCAACTCAAATTTTCCTACTTTATTTCTACTCCTTGTTCTACATATTTTTCTTTGCAAATCCCATCTCAACTTATAAAAATAATTACTTGATGATATCTATGACCTATAATCTCCATTTTTCATATAAAACACAAGTTTTGGAGTTGATAAAAGGGTTTTTAAGGCATGGCCTTGAAACCATCCGAATTTACAAAATTTGTTTTGTTTTTGGACATATCTTTTGATAAAGTCTATCTAAACTTATAAAAATTCATCCCTTACATATCCTATCTCAAGAGCCTTCCATATCTTGAATAAAAAATTCATTTTTGAGTTGGAAAACATGTTTTTAAATTATGCCTTTGTTTAGATCCGAAAATAGAATTTTGTTTTGAAAAATAATCTTTGAAAAATCACCTTTGAACCATATAAAATGAAGTCTTGATGATATATACCCATTAAACCTTCATTGTTTCAAGTAAAACTTCCATTTTGACACTTGGAAAGTGATTTTTAAATATGGGTCTTGCCTAGATATGAATTTCACCATTTTTGTTTGAGTTCAAAACCAAGATCTACACTTACTATGCACATAAATATAAAAGAAATCCATGGTAGTAAACTATAAACTCATAAATCTAAACATAAACATAATCAAAGTTACATAAAGTTAGATTTACAAAATATAACCATTGTTAGCAAGAAAATAATAATATTACAAGAGAATAATCATGGATAAGATGAGTGTTTCATTTTGGCATCATCATCCTTAGCTTTTAAGCTTATGGGAAGTCATTTGATGCATGAAACTCTCACTATATTCCACATACATCAACTATGGAAGCTTGGAATAAGATTTTTACCAAAGGATCTTGAAGAAATATGTGTGGGAGCTCAAATAAAGAATAGGGGCAGCAAGTGTTCTTGCAAGAACAAGAACAAATGAAGAGAGAAAGAGAGGAAAATAGAGAGGAAAAATGAAAGGAATGAGAAAAGGTTAAAGGTGTGAATAAGAGAGGGCATATATAGAAAGAGAAGAGGAGTTAAAGACTCTTAAATGAAGTAAAAAAGAAAGAAATGGCAGCCAATAAATGTCCTATAGCTGGCGTGAATTAAGGCAGAGAGAGGGAGGGAATTTAGTTATTTTTTGACTTGGAATTGTAATGTGTAATAAATTTTATGTATTACTTATTAAAGAAGGATTGTAATAGATTTATTTTAATCAAATTGGGAGTTTTTCAAAAGATAAAAGGCAGTAAAAGAGGTCAAAAATTCTGCCATGAAGTGATACGTGAAGTGTAGAAAGATTGAAGTGAAAAAGAAGTGATGTGTGAAAGGTGTACTATAGGTATGGGTTTGTAAGAGTACTTTCTTTATAAATAAAATAAAAATAAAAAAAATATAAAATGCATTCCAAATTTTTGTATCAATTTTTTCATAATTAAAATAAGATAAATAATTAATTTATTTTAGTGAATTATCAAATAAGTTACCGATATGATCAAAATACGCGAATATAAGCTATAATTGATATTTTTATAACCCAAAGAATTCTAAAAAGTTATTTTATGAAGATAAAAATATTTTTCAAATATTTTCCAATTATTAAATTAAATTATTTTATTTTTAGTATCGGGTCTTAAACAGAAGCTGACTCCTTAAAAACCCGAAACGAACTAAATTTTGGAAAAATAGAATTTTCTATGATGTATAAAATATTTATCTAAAAATATAAGGGTTTACAAGAATAGTAAAATTGTGTAATGAATAGTAGTGAATAGTGCAAAAGACTAGTTAATTACCGATAGTAATGAAATATGAATATAATCACCAAAATAAGATATTTCTAGTCATCGAAAAATTATAAAACTGATATTTTTGAAATCCTTATGAAAATACAAGTCTAAAGGTATTAATGGTATATTTTTTATATTTCGAGCCCCGGGACATGCTTTTCAAAGTCTATATCAGAATGGGTTCGAAATAGGTCAAAATTTTACCAATCTGATATTTTTACGCGACCTTATATTACTACGAAATACTCTACACACTTAAACCACACCTCGGCCTCTAGGGCTAAGAGTGCAAGATTGCCGAACTTAAATTACTGTATTCTACATAGGGTTCCCGGGTGACTTTCCGATTTAGATCTTTGCGAATTTGAAAACTGAGGGTTTCTGTTTATACAACACATTTGGTTTGAGAAATTTATTTTAAATTTTATTTTTTTAAGTATTTAATATCTCTTAAGGTTTTCGGAATTCTTGAATTGGGTTTTATTTCCGAAGGTTTATCATTATTTACTTTTTAATAATTTGTTTTTGGGTTCTATATTACCGAACTTTACAAGTCAGAGTTAAGTATATAATTTGTCATACGTAGTGGTTTTGAATTTAAAGACTGTTGAGTTCTTATTTTATTTTTAAGGATTCTTATTTTCTCAAGATTAAGAAATTTCTAGATTTGTTCGTGATTTAAGACTAGTTGACGTTCGGTTTTAATTTGGAGACATTTTAGAGTTTATCTTCGATGTTTATTTTGAAATTGTTTACTGAAATTTTTCGGGGCTTACATCCTCCCCACCTTAAAGAAAGTTTTGTCTGCAAAACTTGTTACGTCTGTATCATTTATTGAGAAAAGATTGTGAATTTCGAGTTGTATCTCTAGCACCGGTTTATGCTTTGGTCTGTATCATTTCTAATTTTTTTATAATAGATATTTCATGAAATATAGCACATATAAGTTAATAAGATTTGTCTTAGCGATTCCAACATCCACTTACACGACTCTTTTGGAAAACGACACGGACTTGACTCAAGACCACAAACGACCTGACTCGACCGACACTAGACGACTCATGACAACACGGCCTTTCATGACTCGATTACTTTTACCAACGAAGGTTGTAGATTCGCTTCTCCATTCTTATGTAGCTGTATATACAATATTATGTTTTGAGATCCATATTTCTTTAAATAATAAAGTCATCATTGTTTTAAACTCTTATCATCGTGATCATATTGATGGGGTTGAAATCAAGAAATCTCATTGCTTTATTGTATAATTATTACTTATGAAGATCTTATGGAGTTTGGTAATTGAGATTTGATTTCTGAAGTTTTAACTTTAATGTAACGATCATCATAGATTTTCGATCTTTCAAAGTTCTTTATTCACAAGAAGTTGTATGAGGGGTGTCTTGGAATTTGTTAAATTAATCGAGTTTTGTTTTAGTTTCCATCATTGGCTCATACTAGCTTATAATAGTCTCGAGCTTTCCTATTCTTAGTCTAGCTATTTAATCCAAGGGTATTTTTAACAACCTATCTCCTTGATTTTATTGGTAGGCAGGAATATGCGGTAGTCTGAGAGTATAGCGTTAACCTGGTACCGAGTTACATCTTTGATCCTCACTTCCTTCCATGGCTATAGACTCCAGTTCCTCATCACTATCTTCTCTATACTTTAAATATGTGGGAGGGTTTTAGACGAGATTTTTGGATGAAGATGTTCCTGAAGAACTTCGATTCCTTTTTCCTTTGTTGCTTTTATTCCTAGTATATCTCGTCCTCTTCTTCCTCAGTAGATTCAATGAAGCAACATGCGTGTTATCCCTTAGAGGGCATGTTTTAGCCAAATGTCCTGTTTTTGTGCAAAGAAAGCATGCGATGGTCGTCTTTTTGGGACACTTCTCAATTTTGTGACCAGAGTCCCCACAAAGATAACACTTCAATTCAAGTTATGGACACTGTATATGATAATGCTTTCTCTTACATTTCCAACATTGTATCTTATCCAATATTGTGTCTTCTTCCCTGTTTGGGTCATCATCCAAGTGAAGTGTTCTAACTTTTGGACTTAGGGTCATTGCAACACAAAACTCCATTTCCTTATTATTTCTTTCTTGCCTCCTCCTTTGGGCATTTTCTACTATCCGTGCTCTTTCTAGCGATCCTTGATAACTCCTGATATCAAATTCCTCCAATCGAATCCGAAGATCTTCCTTTAAACCATTCAGAAACACTTGTCTGTAAGCCCTAGAAAATTTCAGTAAATAGTTCTAAAGATGAACTTTGAAAATAAAACCCTAAAAGTCACTCCGAATTAAAACTGAACTTCAATACGTCCCAAACTCCGAACGAATCCGGGAAATTCTGAATCGTGAGAAAAATAAGAAATTTCAGAAATAAAATAGCAACTCAATATACTTCCATTCTAAAACCTCTACGTACGACAAATTTTCTATTTAACTCTAACTTATAAATTCGGGTAAAATAGAGCCCTAAAGCAAATTGTTAGGAAGTAAATAGTGATTAACCTTCGGGGATAAAACTCAATCCAAGGAATTCCGAGAACATTGTGAGATACTAAACACTTATGGAAATCGACCTTAAAATAAATCTCACCAATCAGGTATGTCATAAAAGTATAAAATATTAGTTTCCATTTTGGCAAAGGTATAAACCGGAAAGTCAACCGGGAAACCTAAGTTCCTGAAACTCCCAAGAAACTCCGTAGTCTAGATTCGGCAATTTCGTGTTCCTAAACCAAGGAGTCGATAAGAGAAAAAGGTGTATTTGGTTCGTATTAAGCCTAGGATGCTCTAAAGGATGAGATCAACAAGTTTTTGACCTATTCCAATCCGGCCAGGTGCCGACTTCGAAAAGCACGCCCTGGGATTCGAAATGTTAAAAATATGTTATTAATGCCGTTAGACTCATATTTCTATAAGGATCTCTAAATTATTAGTTTTACAAATTTTTAAATAGCTAGAATTACCTGATTTTGCAAATTTACTTGTATTTCATTACTACCGATAATTAGTGAGTCTTCTAGTACGATTTATTATTATTCATTACCAATTTTTTTTTATTATTCTTATAACGTATACCCTAGTTCTCTTAGTGATCGGGTAAACTTCGGAAACCAGAGAACGAAACCCTAAAATCGGTCTGGTTCAAGCTTAGTAAGAGGAGCTTAGAAATCCTAGATCCGGCTTTCCTTCGGTTTCATAACAAAAGAAACTTTATAAAGTAAATGAATACGAATTATTGTTCTAAAGTATATTTTAAACCTTTGAAAGTTTCAAATTAGGAAATTTTTCAATTCCGGGCCTTCTCAAGCTCAATTACGGAAAAGCGTGCTTGGGACCACGAACTCAGAAAAATGTTCCGGAATATTCATTAGAACCGTAATTTTATAAGGATTTCAAAAATATCAATTTTAAAATTTTTCGGGCTATAAAAATTACAGTTATAGCTTTTTTCCCATGTTTTCGTTACAACCGGTAAAGTAGATGTCTTGTCTACTATTCATAAGTACAACCTACACTACACACTACCCATACCCTATTCTTACATCCTTACAATTACTCAATTATATTTTCTTTTCCAAGATATTTTTGTCTCCTATTAAATTATCACTTTTATTACATTTTATTACATAAAATCCAATTTTATCAAAAATTCAAATCCTCTCCCTCTCACACCTCTCTTGGCCGGCGCCCCCCTCCCCAATTCCCTCTCATTTTGTGTTATTTTACCTTTTATTACAATTAAAACCCTAATGCATGTAATATAAAGCTCCTTTTTCTCTCTCTCTCTTCATTTTCACTCTTCTAAAATTTTACAAGTTGAAAACCCTCTCTTCTTCCTCCCTATAGTGCGTGACCCACCTCCCCTCTCACACCACACACACAACTCATTTCCTCTTCTTTTCCACTTCAAATCGCTAGTGGTGATGATTTCAAGCTTCATTCTTACTAAATCTTGTAATGGCAAGACTTTTCTTGTGTGTTTTTCACATTTAATCCCAATGAGCACATGCTAGGGACATGAAAACACTTATACAAGAATATCAAGCCATCACAAGAAGTAGATCTAGTGTTTAAATAAGTTTTTGTTGAGATAAGGTTATGTTCATGCATGTAAAGTAGGGATCTTGCATGGAAAGTTACGTTCATGCCATGAAACTTATGGTTCATGCATTATATATAGTAGATCTAGTGTTTAAACATTCATGCCTTCATCCACAATTATGTTCATATGATTATTTTGAGCTTTCATGCATTAATGATGATAAAGGCTTAACCTTGCATGTGTATGGGTGTGTTAGATGGTAGATCTTCATGTATAGGAAGTAAGAAACTTGAAAAAGAAAAGATTTTTACTATGAATGTTTTATGGAAATTCGGATGATTTTTGAAACCCATTTTAAAACCCTTGAAACCATTTTAAAACTCATATTATTTGCACAAAAAATGGAAGTAGTATATGTAAGATATACCCTTAAGGAATGATTTTCATAAGTTTAAATGAGTTTGGGCATAAGTAAAATGTAAAACAAGTAGTGGAGTTAGAATGAAAAATCTTGAGATAGTGATTAGTATGTTAAATTCGTATTTTGAAATAATGCCTACATAAACACCTAGTGTCCAAGCTTAAATTGCATGTTTTATGAGTCAAATGGAGTCGTTAGACAATAGATATAATAAAGCTCCAAATTTTGGTGCATTAAACAAGTTTTCTCATAAGGAAAATGCAAGAAATGAAAATTTTCCAAAATTCGGATTTTTGTGAAAAGCTTGTTTAAAAACATATTTACAAAGTGAAAAATGTGAGTTTTTATGCTTAAATGGAGGTCTTGGATGGTATAGATGATAAAGACTTGTTTTTAGTCAGATAACAAGTAAATTCTAGGAATAGGATCCCAAAATACTAAGAGATGCAAAAATTTGGAAGGAATGGATTTTAGGTAATGGCTAATGTGAAGTCTTGTAATGATTAGGAGTTCTTAAGAGTTCATTATTAAAAATCATCAAGATCACGCATATATTGAGCTCATTACATGACATTCATACTAGGAATTCGTTCATATTCCATCTATGCATGAGTTATCAACTAGAAACACTTTTACTAAATGCGAAACAATTTTTCGGGAATGGAAACGTTACAGTACGAATCTGATCCCTCTGTCCCGTGACCTTAATGTCTTCAAAACTTGAAAATAATATTAGAAATAGGTAGATCTTTCGAAGTAGATAGAAATCGATATAAAATTTGCGAAATTTCGAGCTAAAACGATTAAGTTATGACCATTTTAAGTCGGAGCTTCCGCAAATAGCGAGAATTCCGATTTTGTGCAATTTAGATGCATAGCTTGAATTAATTTAGTGATGAGATTCTTATTAGGCTATTTTGATTTGGTAGGTGATCCCGAGTACGACGATACCCTATCACCCGACTACCGTTATTAAGAGACCGGCGTACCATGGCCGAGTGAGTACTACTTCCACTCACAATTGTTGCTTGTGATTGTATTGATAGTGGCATTAGTTGTTTAGGCAAAGATAAACTTGATATGCATGATAGGGTATATGGGAATTATATACTTGTCTGCTATTGATATGTGAAGTTGAACTTAAGGAATATCGAAACCGGGTGTTAAGCTACTGCTTGTTTAGTTAGAATTTACATTGATTGTCTGCGAACAATTGTTGGACACCTAAAAGAATTGAAATAATCCATATTTGACCTTAATTATAATTGGACTCATGCATGTCACGATGGGATGGAGCATTAGCATTTGTTGGTTTTTCGTGACCCATAAAACGAAATTGTTGGTTAATCGTGATCCATAAAACAAATTATTATTCAGTTGACAGTGAGCTTAAACGGCGTCGTACCGCAGGATTCGTTAATCTGCTAACCCGGGATGGAGGGCGCAAGTCCATCCACATATGATTTCCAGCTAGTCATATGTTTGTTGATCTCACTCGTTGATGCATTTCACTTGGTTGAGTAATTACTTGGTTGAATGTTTGTATTAATTGTGATTCGGAAGTTTTCACTCACCAAGCTAGTGTAGCTTATACCCCAATAGTTTCCTGTTGCAATATGAATACCTTTGGTTATCTCCGAGAACCCGTGGACATCAGGTACAGCTTTTAGCGGTTGAGGAGCTTTTGTTAAGGCCAGGACCAAAAAGTAGAAATGGATTTCTAAATCCTGTATTCTGGAACCGGTGTCTGAAGGATAATACAAGGAATTTTGTGAACTTGAGAATTCTTAGTATTGTTATCGGGGGGTAAGCCCCCTAGTTCATGTAATAGAATAATTCTCTGTAAGATGGTTATGATTTACATTCTTGTTGCTACGTATGTCTCCTTAAGCTACTACGAAGCAAAGTATGGTCTACGCATGTTGAGAGTGAGCCTTACACCCGATGTTCAAACTCATGGAAAGACTAAGGTTGTCTTACTTGAGTTTAAATATTGAGTGTGGTGGACTGTCACGTGTAGGGCACACTTTGGGGCGTGACATTGTCTTTTGAGTTCCTCACTTTATTTATATGATTCTGGAGCGTATTGCAACAATTTACTAAACTTGGTTTCATATTGTTCCACACGATCTCTTTGTGAGATATTGAGGAAATCTGCACTGTACTGGACTCTTAAGCTCCTAGAGAAATATTTATCCAAAAACTCATATTTAAATATCTCCCATGTAACTGGAGGCATCAACTCTCTTTCCTTAGACTCCCACCATACTTGGGCATGTAAGCGGAGCATATATGTCCCATAATTGACCCTCAAGTGGTGTGGTACCTCAAAAGCATTAAAGGATCTCTCAATGTGTGCTAACCAATCCTCTGCCTCATTTGGTTTTCCAAAAGTTCCATCGAAATATTGGTTACACTTTATGAAGCATGGTAAGAGGCTTTGGTGAAATTGAGGCGATGGTGGCTCATCTTGCATCATTTGTTGTACATGTCTTACAGGTATAGATGTTGAACCGGCTTGAGCCTATTGCATGTAATTTCTTACCTGACTAGTAAGTCGTCCAATCTCGATTGAAGCATCTCCCTCTTGGTTATGCGGTTCAGGTATCGTTCGGTTCTCAGGTCCTAAAGGAGTCATGACTGGTTCTTGTTGTGGTTGGGTATGTCTCCTACAATTTTATTAAGCTCGGGTGAAAATTCTAAATCTTTTATCACGTCTTAAGGCATTAAAAGAGACTTAAAGAAACTTATCGGAAATACAGAACACAGAAATGTAGAAACAAAAACATACATAAAAAATATTGAAATTCTACTGAAATCAAAATCAATAAGAGGAACTTCATAATATCCAAAACGAAATACATGAAATCAAGAGAAGATGTAAGTCTTCTTTTACAAAAGTTCAAAGAAAGGATGCAAAACATACCTTAGAGTCAAATCATGGACTAGATAATAAACCACAACATCGGTTTATATTTTCAAAACATCTTTGTTCTTTTTACTTAAAAAGTTATTTGTTCCTAATGCTCAACAAGAGATCTATTGTTATTTCTAGGAGACTGACTTCTTCCAAGCAAGGGCAGCTATCTACTTGTTAATTCTTTTGGGGGCATCTACTCACCCAACGTCCTGGCTATTTGCAAATGAAGCACTTTAGGGTTTTCTTCCTTGGACAGTCTATAATCTTATGCTCCGGATCCTCACATAGGTAAAACTTGTGCTTCAGCTGTGGATACTATTTTAGATAATGACCTTCCTTACACTTCCAGTGATGGATCTAACGCCTCTTAAAAGGTTCATTCTTAACAGATAGGCTAATTGTCTTAGACCTCCTGACTTTGGAGCTTGAACTAGCCATAGAAGAAGGAGTTTCAATTCCTTGCATTGTCACTTGGTGGGGTCCTTCCACCTGAACCGGCACATTCCTAATAAGCACTTGTTGCAATAAGAGCTTTTGTACATCCACCAAACATCTTAGAAGGTCTATGACTTGTTGCATTGGATCTTGTGGTGGTAGAGTGTCTCTCACTTGTTGTTCCTTGGGAAGGTTAGTCAATTGTTGCATGTTATCCTCGGCTAGTCTCTTAGAAACAAGACGAAACGGTCACGTTAGCCTAGTTCTACTATACACAAGTTGCTTATGGTTTAGAAAAAGATTTACAATTTTTCATTTTCTTTAAACTCATTTATTTAGAAAAACGGTGGAAGCGCGCAGTTAATCCTTCCCACCTAGTGGTCTTATAGGTCAAAGGGGTAATCTACTATTTCTATTATTGGCTTGAATCAAAAGTCGGGTAAGGTCACTTACTCTTGTATTTTGTAGTAGCTAGAATAGATTCGATTGTCCCATAAAAAATTTTCAATCTTCCTTCCTTATATGTCGGTTTCTATGTTTTCCAGAAGTCTCCAAGATAGAATTCGAATCCTTAATAATCGAAAGTCATACCTTAAGGGTCATAGAGTTAAATCTAGTTTCTTCTTTACTTAAGGGTTATCTAACACTTACCTATCAATTCCTAAGATCGTATCTTAACATTCTATTCTCCTAAAGTCTTCCCACCAAATTCCCAAAACCTTGTCGCTCTGATACCAATTAAACTATCACGCCTCGAAGGGTACCCTAAACGTGGCAGTCTACTGTACATAATATTTAAGCCTAGGAATGACCGCTTTAGTCACACCAAGGCTTCCATACTATGTACAAGGCGTCTAACACATGGAGGAGACACATCGGGGTGATATATTTCATATTGATACAACTTGAGCAACAATGTAAAGGAAATACAATTCAATATACTTCAATTACAATTCATCAAAAGATTTCACTACATAAAACTATTACAAAGCAATTCACAAAACCTAGCTAATATCTTCAAGTATTCTTTCTTCCTACTAAAACCTCGAAGTCATACTTGGCTCCAAACATCTCGGTCTCTGGATAGCATTCTTGAGTCAACCTGTTCATTTAAACGTCTATTGGGGTATAAGCTACACTAGCGTAGTGAGAGTTCCATTAATTTCGTACCATAACAAGCAAGTTATAAATCATCCATATGCTATGCATGAACAAACACATGAGCAGACAATTATATATGGGTATTCGGAACCCGTACATAGAATGGATTTATGCCCTTTATATCTATGGTTAGGGATGGTATTGAAGGTCTACATGACCTGCTACAAGTCCCCATGTCACGCCCCAAAGGTTACCCTAAACGCAACAGTCCACCACATGCGATACTTAAACTTAAGTATGACCACCTTAGTCATCCCATAAGTTTACATATCGAGTGTAAGGTGTACTTTCACAACTATTAGGATCACACTTTGATTCGAGTAGTCTTAAGAAAGCATACATAGCATTAAGAATATAAATCACAACAAGAATAACAGTTAAACTTTACAGAAACCAAGGGGGCATACCCCCGCCAAAATAATAGGAGTCTACATCGTTTAGCTCCAATTACACATATCTGAATTTACATTAAAGAGATTTTCCTAGAAGTCCACGCCTATACTAGGTCCCGACTTCCTCAAAAGCTCTTTAATCCAATGTAGTAAACCTGCACAAAGTGTCCTCTCGGAACATCAAAAAATAGGAACACTGCAACAAAAACTATTGGGGTATAAGCTAATTGCTTAGTGAGATTCATTTTCCAAGTGACATACTCGATCAAGCTAAAATATCTATACAAGCAAGTTATAATTAAGCAGCCATATGAATGCACAAGCAAATGAGCAAGCAAGCATATGACTTTCCGGTAGTCATAAGTGAATGAATTTACGCCCTTCATTCGGGGTTTAGGGTAGTTCATAAGTCATGCAACTATAGTTCCAATGTTGGTCCATAAGACATGCAACCACAATTTTTAATGCTGGTTCATAAGTCATGCAACCATAGTTTCATTATTTGAATGGGGTGGTTCATAAGTCATGCAACCTTAGTCCCCTTCATTAAAGACCCGCTGCCTCCCAAATACACCTTTGTCCCACCATAGGTATACTTGACAATGATATGTAACTTACTACGTGATATGCATGTACAATTTATTCATATGATCATGGTATATTAATTAGATAATTTAAAAGCGATCATACCAATTTCAGACACTCCAAATCTATACTAGCTCATACAAAGTTATTGCAATAAATCTTGCCTCGATATACTTATCGTTCATTCATGCAAGTTTAGATCACCATTCAACCATAATTTTATCTTTGCCTAAGTCTAATGCCACTACTACTACAAGCACATCCAAGAGCATAATTAATTGAGAAATGAACTCACTTGTCCATGTAGTGAAAATCCACTAGTCGTAATAGTCCTCGGGAAGTGGTAACCCGTCCTCCAATTCACCTAAGTACAAGGAATACCCTCAATGAGTATCTCTTATGAAGTTCTATTAAATTTAACAATTTTATTTACTAAGTTCGCCAATTTCCGCCTAGGTTGAATCCTTAACTTAAAAAGGTCATATCTAACTCATTTTAACTCGGAATTTAGCTTATGATATACCGTTTATACCTACTTCGAAAGAGCTATCTATTTCTAAAGTTAATTCAAACATTTAAGATCATTTAGGGGTCGGAAACATACTGTACAGTAGGGTTGCAAAAATCCAAGATTTGAGCCTTTGTGAAAAATTGCCATATCTAATCTATTTAACTACTTAGACCAACTTATTTTAGTCCGAAGCTTGCAAGGAGATTCTCAAAACAAAATTAAGAGATTTCACACTTATCTATTCCCAAACATAAAGTTCAAATGAAACTTCTAAGAATCCATTTTCATAAAACCGAAATTTACAAGTTGAAATCCATTGTCTTGTTTTGAGTAATTCCTTTACTAAATCTTACTTAGTTCAATGAAAATAATTTTCCTATATTATATATCATCAAAGCATCCCATTTTCAATATAAAACACTTGTTTTGAGATCTAAAAGAAGGTTTTAAAAATTAGTCTCCCCATAATTACGAATTTCCTCTTTGAAGTTTACAATGAAGACAAGACCTAAATTTTGTCTTTTACAAAACACTTGATCTAAGCAATACCGTTTAGGAAAACTCATTTAAACCTATGAAAATTCATTCCTTAAGATATCTATACCAAGAGCCCTTTATATTTTTGTCTGAATCTTCATTTTAAAGTTGGATGATGGGTTCCAAAAATGGGTCTTGGTCTAGATCCGAATTTTCATAAATTTATTTTGAACATATTTCTTGAGAAAATTCATCAAAACTCATGAAAAACAACCCATTACATATTATATCTTAAGAACCCTTCATTTCTTGAACAAAATCCTCATTTTTGAGTTAGAAAACATGTTTTTATTTTGGGTTCTTGTCTTGATCCGAAAATGAAATTTTTGTTTTTGAAAATCAACTTTGACTCTTGTAAGATGAAGTCTTGATGATATACATCCATCAAACCTTCATTTTCTTAACAAAAACTTCCATTTTAAGGCTTGGAAGGGAGTTTTTAACATGGTGCCTTGACAAGTTACGAATTTCACTTTTTCATTCCAACTTGAATCTAAGATCTACTCAAAATACAACCATGAAAACATAAGAAAAACTTAGTAGTAAGGCTTAAACTTCTAGATCTACACATAAACATAACTAAAGCTTGGTAAAATTCTAGATCTACAAGCTATCACAAAATAAGAAGATAAACAGCCTTCAAGATAACAAATATACTAATAACAAAAGAGATCATCTAGAGGAGTGTTTCAATTCTTGGCATCATCATCCATAGCTTTTCAAGCTTGTGGAATGTCCTTTGATGCATGAAACATCCATGGTATCATCCTAGAACATATTAGAGCAAAAAGGGAAAGATTACCTCAAATACTTGCAAGAAAATTATGTGGGAGCAAGAAATAAAAATGGTGGCAGCTTGTTTGTGGAGAAGACAAGCCAAGAAGAAGAGAAAAGAGAGGGAAAAAGAGAGAGGAAAAATATAGGGTTTGCAAAGGTGAAAGGAAGGGAATAAGATGCTTAAATAGAGATGTAAGAGTGTTACATAATTGATAAAAAAAAATAAAAATCCAAGCAGCTGCAAGGGGGGGCTGGCGTGATTTCTAGGGGTGTAGGGGAGGTGGTTTAGTTGAGTTGAAATTGTAATTTTGAAAGTGTAACTTGTAGCTTCCAATTCTAACTAAAAGAGACTTTTAAAATATCAAATAAATAAATAAAAATAATGAAAAGTGGCTAATTTATGGGGAATGGGCAGCTGCAATTTTGGGGAAAAGGAGTGTAAGAAAAAGTGAAAGAAAACATAATAATGTGTAGTAATGATAATGTATGTATACTTGAGATATGGGTTGATAAAGTGACTTTTTGAATAAGAAAATATGTAAAATAAATTAAGAAAAATATTTTTATTTAAGTGGCAGAATTTTTATGATTTAAATAAAATAATCAATTAAATTATTTTTGGAAATTTAACAATTTAGTTACCGGTACGAGTAAAATAAGCTTATATGAGCTATAACTGATATTTTTAAAATCCGAAAAATTATAAACTTGATATTTTTGAAATCCTTATAAAAATACGAGTCTAAAAATATTAAAGATATATTTTTAATTTTTCGAGCCCTGGGACACGCTTTCCAAAGCAGTATCCAAACGGGTTCGAAATAAGCCGAAAATGAACCAATCTGATATTTTTAATAAATCAAATATTATTATGGACTATTCTAAACACTTTAATTATTTTTCGACTTCTCGATTTACGAACTCGGGTTTGCAGGATCTAAACTGTGGGGTTTTACTCAAGATCAGTTGACTTAAGGCCTTCGGTAGACTTTTCGGCTTAAGGTTTAGGGCTTAGAAAACAGGGGTTTACAGCCTAAGCCCCCCAGCTCATAGCAATCGACTCGGCTCGGCTCATACATGGGATGCATCCCCGGTGCACTTTAGTTCCCTATGAATGAACTCTAATACCAGGTCTCATTCTTCAAACGTGACCTTGGACCATACTGATCTTCTTGCGTAGGAGTTGCACTTTACCAAATACAACTTGACCGATGCGATGCATGACCAATTTATTTTTTCTTAGGTCAAATTATTCATACATTCTTTAGAGTGACCAACTAATATCATATACATAAACAAAAATAATAAGAACAGTGCAGTTATCCAATCGATTCATGGTTGCGATATGCTTTAGTATTCTTTGGCATACATACAGCAAAGTCTCATTATCTATCCCATCCCATTCATATTGGTTTTATCTTGTTCCTATAATTCTAATGCAACTAGCTATAAGCACAAACAAGATAACAAAATAAGAGGAAAACTCACATATCCATTGGACTCCGGTCTTTTAATCGTAATAGTCGGGAGACAACGAATCCTCGAAAGCAAAGTCATGTAAGGAAAGAAATACCCAAATAAGTATTTCAACACAAAACTAATCCATTCTATCTCATACAAACAATCAAATTCGTAATTCTAGTCCTAAGCGGAAATTCCAACTTAAAACGGCCATAACTTGGTCATTTTAACTCGGAATTTAGCAAATTATATACCGATTTTCATCTACTTAGAAAGATATATCTAATTATAATATCATATTTAAGTTTTGAAAACTTTTAAGCTTCGAAAAGATCTGATCAGTTGAGATTAGTAGCGAAATCCAATCTAGAAAATTGATTATGTGAAAGTTCATGAAGTTTCTACTATCCAAAGCAAGTATTCATGCAATATGAACAAGTTACTATCATAAATGATATGTCATGAGATATATATGTACATTTTCTTGATGATATTTAATAAAAGAAATTTTTTATAAAACTTTTGCCATGTAAGACTTTATGAAAAATCAACTTAGAAAGGCTAGTCTTGTATTCTTGACAATTCCCACTTGTTTTTAGAAAAATTCCTTGATAAAATTTATTTATTCTTGTTAAAATTAAGTTCTCATTATGTATATTCCTTAAGGCCTTTATTTTTCAACAAAAATTTCCATTTTACACTTTGTAAACATGTTTTTAAATATAGTTCATCCCAAAATCCAAGTTTTGTAAAAATTGTTTTGTGGTGATTCCTTTAAGTAAACTCATTTGATACTTAGAAAATTAAGGCTCAACCATACCTAGGCACTAAGGACTTCATTTCTTTAATAAAACTTCTATTTTGAGTTTGGAAAGTAAGTGTTTTCATGCCATTACTCCATTACTATGAATTTCTTAAAATGACAAGCAACTCAAATTTTCCTACTTTATTTCTACTCCTTGTTCTACATATTTTTCTTAGCAAATCCCATCTCAACTTATAAAAATAATTACTTGATGATATCTATGACCTACACTCTCCATTTTTCATATAAAACACAAGTTTTGGAGTTGACAAAAGGGTTTTTAAGGCATGGTCTTGAAACCATCCGAATTTACAAAATTTGTTTTGTTTTTGGACATATCTTTTGATAAAGTCTATCTAAACTTATGAAAACACATCCCTTACATATCCTATCTCAAGAGCCTTCCATATCTTGAATAAAAAATTCATTTTTGAGTTGGAAAACATGTTTTTAAATTATGCCTTTGTCTAGATCCGAAAATAGAATTTTCTTTTGAAAAATAATCTTTGAAAAATCACCTTTGAATCATATAAAATGAAGTCTTGATGATATATACATATTAAACCTTCATTATTTCAAGTAAAACTTCAATTTTGACACTTGGAAAGTGATTTTTAAATATAGGTCTTGCCTAGATACGAATTTCACCATTTTTGTTTGAGTTCAAAACCAAGATCTACACTTACTATGAACATAAATATAAAAGAAATCCATGATAGTAAACTATAAACTCATAGATCTAAACATAAACATAATCAAAGTTACATAAAGTTAGATCTACAAAATATAACCATTGCTAGCAAGAAAATAATAACATTATAAGAGAATAATCATGGATAAGATGAGTGTTTCATTTTGGCATCATCATCCCTAGCTTTTAAGCTTATAGGAAGTCATTTGATGCATGAAACTCTCACTATACTCCACCTACATCAACTAAGGAAGCTTGGAATAAGATTTTTACCAAAGGATCTTGAAGAAATATGTGTGGGAGCTCAAATAAAGAATAGGGGCAGCAAGTGTTCTTGCAAGAACAAGAACAAATGAAGAGAGAAGGAGAGGAAAATAGAGAGGAAAAATGCAAGGAATGAGAAAAGGTTAATGGTGTGAATGAGAGAGGGCATATATAGAAAGATAGGAGGAGTTAAAGACTCTTAAATGAAGTAAAAAAAAAAAAGAAATGGCAGCCAATAAATGTCCTATAGCTAGTGTGAATTGAGGGAGAGAGAGGGAGGGAATTTAGTTAGTTTTTGACTTGGAATTGTAATGTGTAATAAAGTTTATGTATACCATATTAAAGAAGGATTGGAATAGATTTATTTTGATCAAATTGGGAGTATTTCAAAAAACAAAAGGCAGCAAAAGAGGTCAAAAATTCTACCATGAAGTGATACATGAAGTGTAGAAAGATTGAAGTGAAAAAGAAGTGATGTGTGAAAGGTGTACTATAGGTATGGGTTTGTAAGAGTACTTTCTTTATAAATAAAATAAAAATAAAAAAATAGAAAATGCATTCCAAATTTTTGTATCAAATTTTTCGTAATTAAAATAAGATAAATAATTAATTTATTTTAGTGAATTATCAAATAAGTTACTGATATGATCAAAATACGTGAATATGAGCTATAATTGATATTTTTATAACCCAAAGAATTCTAAAAAGTTATTTTATGAAGATAAAAATATTTTTCAAATATTTTCCAATTATTAAATTAATTTATTTTATTTTTAGTATCGGGTCTTAAACAGAAATTGATCCCTTAAAAACCCGAAACGAACTAAATTTTGGAAAAACAGAATTTTCTATGATGTATAAAATATTTATCTAAAAGTATAAGGGTTTACAAGAATAGAAAAATTGTGTAATGAATAGTAGTGAATAGTGCAAAAGACTAGTTAATTACTGGTAGTAATGAAATATGAATATAATCACCAAAATAAGATATTTGTAGTCATCGAAAAATTATAAAACTGATGTTTTTGAAATCCTTATGAAAATACAATTCTAAAGGTATTAATGGTATATTTTGATATCTCGAGCCCCAGAACACGCTTTTCAAAGTCTGTATTAGAACGGGTTTGAAATAGGTCAAAATTTTACCAATCTGATATTTTTAAGCGACCTTATATTACTACGAAATACTCTACACACTTAAACCACACCTCGGCCTCTAGGGCTAAGAGCGCGAGATTACCGGACTTAAACTACTGTATTCCGTTTAGGGTTCCCGAGTGGCTTTTTGGTATAGATTTTTGCGAATTTGGAAACTGAGGGTTTTTGTTTATACAACATATTTGGTTTGAGAAATTTATTTTAAATTTTATTTTTTTAAGTATTTAATATCTCTTAAGGTTTTCGGAATTCTTGAATTGGGTTTTATTTCCGAAGGTTTATCGTTATTTACTTTTTAATAATTTGTTTTTGGGTTTTCTATTGCCCGACTTTAAAAGTCAGAGTTAAGTATAGAATTTGTCATACGTAGTGGTTTTGAATTTAAAGACTATTGAGTTCTTATTTTATTTTTAAGGATTCTTATTTTCTCAAGATTAAGAAATCTCTGGATTTGTTCGTGATTTAGGAGTAGTCGAAGTTCAGTTTTAATTTGGAGTTATTTTTAGAGTTTATCTTTGATGTTTATTTTGGAATTGTTTACTGAAATTTTCTAGGGCTTACAGGGGAAGTTGAGCCCACAGTATGTTGGACCTTTTGAGGTGCTCGAATGAGTTGGAGAATTGACCTATCGACTAGCTTTGTCGCCGAACTTGTCAGGAATACACAACGTTTTTCATGTCTCCATTCTGCAAAAGTATTTGACTAACCCGGATCAAGTCGTAGAATTGGAATCGTAATGCTAAAGGAAAACCTTACCTATGAAGAACATCCGATACAAATCTTGGATCAAAAAGTTCAAAAGTTGAGGTATAAAGAAATTAAGTATGTTAAAGTCCTCTAGAGGAACCATACTCACAAGGAAGCAACTTGGGAAGCAGAAAATGAGATGCGGCAAAGATATTCTAGTTTGTTTGAAGAAGTAGGTACGTTATCTAAGTTTTGAGGATAAAATTTTTTTAAGGGGGCTAAGTTGTAAACCTCTAGTTTTTACGATAATTTTAAGCTTAAATCTTAAATCGGAAAGTCAATCGGGAATCCTAATTCAGCAATTCCCTATTAAAATGTAACAGTTTAGATCCGGTATTCCCGTATTTTTTTACCCTAGGAGAATAAATAGAAGTTATGTATGTGGTATAGTGTATAATTATATAAAAAAAACTAAAATCAGATTAGGTAAAATTCGGTTTATTTTGAGCTCGATCGGATACAGTCCTCGAAAAGCATGTCCTGGGGCTCAAGGATTTAAAAATATTTTATTAATACCATTAGATTCGTAATTTTATAAGGATTTCAAAAATATCAATTTTATAATTTTTTGATAACTAAAAATATCTGATATTACAATTATACACAAATTTTCTTACTACCGGTATTAATTTTTGTCTCTTACATTATTTTATACTATTCATTGTATAATACTACTCTACTTTATACTACTCTACATTATTTAATGCCTATACTTTATTACCATTGGACCTTATTTTTTACCATTCATCTATTTTTACTTTTTACATTTTCCATATCTCTTTTCTTACATCAACCACTCATATTACATCTCTTAATTATCAAAACAATTAAAGAAATAATTTTTTTCCCTTTTCCTTTACAATGGTCGATGCTACGTATATATATATATATATATATAATGTCTATTTTTTTTCTTTTTGATTTAATTTAATTCCACAACAACTTCACTTCTATTCTTCTATAAATACCACCTCCTCCCTTCATTTCTTACACTACTCTTCCAACATAAAGTTACCATGCTAAAATACTCTCTTAAACACTCTCTCTAAATTCTCTCTTTTACTACCAACAAACCCTCTTTGCATTTTCAAACAAATCCTCTCCAAACACTATCTACTTTACCAAAATTACAACCTTTCTTCTCCATTTCTCTTACAAATTCTTTAAGGTAATATTCTTATTTCTTTCATACAACCATGTCATGTAACTTAATATGACCATTGTGGTGTTTCCTAAACTTCAATGTTATGGAAATGACACTATGTTCATGTTTTGTTTTATTCATGGAGATATCTTTTCTATCTTATTATATTATGTTGTTTTATGCCATTGATTATTTGCTTCTCCTGTTATATTTAAATATCTATTTTTCGCATTCGTTTTAATTTATAATCAGGACGGAATTTATTCTTTGTCCCAGGAGCTTTCACTCCCAATACATGACATACATGACAATACTTGACTATATTGTTGATCTTGTTTAAATTTTTATTTTAGCTTTCGTTTTAATTTATAATCGGGATGGAATTTATTCTTTCTCCCAGGAGCCTTGATGAAGCTAAGACTCCCAATACTTGATTTTATTATTGTAATTTCTCTTATTTGTTATTTTGTGTGTACTATGTTATGATATATGAGTGTACTCATATTATTTCAGGATTCATGGTGTTGATCGAATAATAAGATATGAGGTCTTATTTTACAAAGAACAAAACAAATATTATCATCAATAAAAAGGAATACTAAACTTAAAGTTTTTCCTTAACAAGTAAAAAAATTTTTTACTAAAACAAACCTACCATGAGATGATAGTTTATGCCTTGTCAAATTTTTTAAAGAAAATCATGACTTGTCTTTTAAACTAAAGGATGATTATTTAACTTTGATAACCTCTTTTCATAAATAAGTTTTTCTTAAAAATATACTTTATGAAAATCTATAATCACTAAGAACTCACAAGTTTTTAAACCTAGATAAAAGGGGATTTAATAGATTTAGTAAAAAGGGTCAAAATGTGAGAATAGTTTTGAAAGAAAGATCTAAGGATCATTTTGTAATCATCATAAAGGTAAGGGAATGAGAATAAAAATGAAATCTTTTAAGATGAATCCACATTCTAAACTATATTTCAAAAACTTTTCAAAGTAGAAAACATGATTTTTCCAACCATTAAGGGACATTGTTTTGATAAAAATTAAAAATTAGATAATAACATTTGAATCATGTATTTAATATGAGTTTACTTATGTAGAAATAAAGTTTCTCAAACTATATTGATAACTAAGTATTTATCAAAAGGTTTTGAATGAGGAAAGCTTCGAAATTGTTTGTTTTGAAGATTAGAATTTTCGTAATGATTCTGTGTGTTATGCCCCGAAGGGTACCTTAAACATGGCAGCCCGCCACATATAATATCAACACTCAAGAATGACTACCTTAGTCATGCTAAAGTCTTAGTATTACATGTAAGACATCTAGCATAGTAATAGGAGACGCTTTTGGGAAGTGTGGTCTAAGCAAGTAAAAATGAGCATACAAGAATCCAGAAATAAAATAGATCATAATATTCGTAATCAAAGGTCTATTACATGATTCTTAGGGGCATACCCCCGCTAATAACCCAAAGATTGAAATAACTAATAGTCTATACAGTAATTTAATACTACATCAAAGATTTCAAAGGAATTCTAATCTAATTCTTCAAGTAGATTTCCTTCAAAAGCTCCAAAAGAAGACTTATGCGGATAAGAGAAGACCTCGGGTACAAAAACAGGTGTTCTTGAGAATGCAAATATCTATAGGAGCGTAAGCTTATGGGCTTAGTAAGTAAATCCCAAATATTCATACTTGAAGTAAAATATCAACCAAGTTTATTAAGCAAGCAAATGGGATGCAACACACACGTGAGCATACAAAACATATGACTTTTCGGGAATCATATGTTGAATGAATTACGCCCTTCATTCGGGGTTAGGTATTTCGGCCCATTACAGCCACTACTTCTTTTAAAAACATTTTTTTTATAGATCTTACCGGCTCCTATACGCCATCAAAAACATGTAGTTATTACAGGCTCCTACTAGCCATCAATTTATGTAGTTTTTACTGGCTCCTACGTGCCACATACATGATATACCGGTTATGCCTATCACCACTATCATACACTTGTCTCACCAATTGTATAATAGCTAATGCAATGTGACTTAACATGTGAAATGTATGTGTCAACTTTTGTTTAAAGCCTAGCCGTCATATTTTATTTTCTTACAGGTGATCATCCAATTTTAGACACTTCAACATGCTAATAAACATACAAATTATTACAAGCATTTCATGCTTCGATATACTTAATATTCTTTCAACATATTATCATACAACTTCTATTTTATCTTTAATGCAACTAAATGTACAAGCACAAACATAAGTATGAAAAATAAATGGGAGTAGACTCACTCAGCTATGATGATGCTTTCTTCTTATGGATGAGTCGATCGGTAATTTCTCTAATCAAAATAATCCTCCGGGTATGAATACTCCTTCTCGGGATCATCTAATCAAGAAGAATACCCATAATGAGTATTTCTTATTGATTCTATGGTTGTTATAAAAAACTATGTCATAAGATCGTTAAAATTTATATAGAGGGTAATTCCAACTTAAAATGGCCATAACTTAGTCATTTTAACTCGAATTTGCGCATATAAGATATCGTTTTCTATCTATTCAAAAATATCTATCCAATTTTAAATCTATTTTCATCAAATGAAGTCGTTTGAGCTCCAAAATAGTGGTGATCAGATTCACCACGAATTTTGAAAAACTTACTTTTTCTTCTTTTTATAAAAACTTGTATTAAGGATATAGATATTATAATGATTTGAAAGACCTTTGAAATGTGTCTATATATATATATATATTCATTAGCTCATGTTAAACGCATGAAATTAATGAAGTTATCTCAATCATGAATTTTTGATAAAAATAAAGTCTTCTAAAATTTTGGAAATATAAAACTTTTGAAAATTTCTTCTTTAGATTGCTAGAAAAATTTCCCAAGTTATATTAAATGAGTATTTTCTTTTCCTTGGTCTTTTTAATTTCAAAAGAATGATTTTCATTTTTCTAAATTTCTTAAAGCTTAGTTTCTAATAATTCTATATTTTCTTGCATTTAAAGAAATGATTTCCTAAATTGTTCATTAATCTTATTCCTTAGGATCATTCTATTTTTATGAAAGGAAAATTCTTAGTGTTTGTCAAATTAGTTTGGTTTGAAATTCAAAGTATTGATGAAAGGTGAAGTTTAGTAAAACTTTTTGTTTAAACAAGAATTTGAAATTTTTACTTTTAAAAATACCTTCCCACTTTACAATTAGTAAGGTGTAAGTGTGTATTATCTAAAAATTCCTATGTTCTTTAGTTTCTAACTTCTGTTATGAGCTTCACTAAATTTCTTAGAAAAGATATACTAAGATGGATTCTTAAGTTTTCATAGAAAAATGATAACATCTATTTTTGAAAAGAACTTCTATTTTAATGAAACTTTTCCTTCATTATTTTGATGAGACAAAATCAATATATTCATGCATGATCATGAATATAAAATTATGAAAACATAAGAAAGATATAATAAGTAATAAAATAAGCAAGTAAAGAAATATATCAAGTATTGGGAACCTAACTTCATCAAGTTATCCCATGACTAAGAATGGACTAGTCCCAAATGAAATAAGGAAAAGAAAGCAAATCTTGTTTTGACTTGATGAGGACAAGTCTAAGACTATTGACTAGTCTAAAGATTATATATAAGTACATAATTATATCTAGTTACATATATATAAAAGGTTAACATAATATTAAGAATGATATGAGCAAAATAACAACATAGAAATACATAAATACATATTCATGAATAAGAACAATACATGAACATAGTGTAGCTTTCATAACATTAAATTTAGGAAACTCACACCATGGTCATGTAAAGTTACATGACATGGTAAGAGAAATTTTAAAGAGAATTCTTACCTAAAGTAAGAATTGTGGTAATGTTTAAAGAAGAAGAAGAAGGTTTTGTGAGGAAAATTCTAGAGAGTTTTGGGAGAGTATTTGAGAAGGGGTTGGAGAGAGATTTGAGAGTGGAATTTGTGGGTAGAAGATGTGCGAATGAAGTGAGGGGGGGTGTGAGGGGGGTAATTTATAGGAAAATGGAGAGTGAATTTTGAGTGATTTAATTAAAAAAAATTGAAAAATAATATGAAAAGGGGGGAGGGGGGGATGGCTCTGGCCATAGAGAGATGAGGGAGAGAGATATGTAATTTTTTTGGATTTTTGTGTATTAAAAGTAATAATTTGTAAGATAGATATGATATAAAGTTATGGGAAAGGTAAAAAGTAAAGAAAATAGGTGTATGATGTTGTAAGAGTAGGTGTTACAAAAAGTAGAAATAAATAAATAGTGTAGAATATTAATGCATAGTGTAATGTAAAGAAGATGTGACTAGTAAAATACCGGTAGTAAGAAAATAAGCGTATAAAGGCGATATCTGTTATTTTTAGTTACCGAAAAATTACGAAACTGATATTTTTGAAATCCTTATATTAAATTGGTCCTGATGGTATTATCGGAATATTTTTATTATTCCGGGCTCTGGAACAGGCTTTTTGAGAACTGATCCCGTTTGAGTTCGAAGGACACTCGAAAATCGCCAAATGATATTTTTATGTTTCTACAAGATATTACGAACTATTATCACTAATTATTTCAACTTCGTTTTCTAAGACTAAAGAATACGGGAATGCCGAATTTAGATTCTAGGATTTGTATTAGACTTTTGTTGACCTTTAGGGTTCCGGTTGATTTTTAGTTCTAAGATCAAACTTAAAATTAACCGAAATTTTAGGGGTTTACACTGTGATAGTTCGGTTTTCAACCAAAACGACCATATATGATGAAAACAACCTTAGAAATGGATAGATCTTTTCGAATAGGTAAAAATCAGTATATAATATGCGAAATTCCGAGTTAAAATGAGAAAGTTATGGACATTTTAAGTTGGAATATCCTTCAACACAAAATTTGATGAACTTAGCAAATTAGTTGATAAATTTCTTTAGAACTTCCAAGAAATACTCATTATGGGTATTTCTTTTGTTTAGGTAATGAGGAAGACGAATTTCCATACCTCGAGGACTACTTTGACTAAGGAGATTTGCCATGGCCGAGTGAGTTTATTATTTAAAATATGTGCTTATGATTTTGTTTGTAAAATAGTGGCATTAAACTTAGGAAAAGATAAAATTGGAAATGTGCATGTGAATTATCTTTCGATGAACGAATGTTAAGTATATCGAAATGGGAATTGAGTTTAATTTATGATTGTTTAGCTAAATTTTGATGTGTCTAAAATTTCTATGATTACCTTCAATGAATCAACTAATATGTCCTGATATTATAAATAAATTGTACATGCATACCATGATTGCGTCACATTGCATTAGCTATTATATGTTTGGTGGGACAAATATATAATAACTAGGCCGTAGTGCTTGTAATTCTATTTGGAGTAGGAGTATGCACCAGTATTAACTGCAATTTTTATGATGGTATAGGCACCTAAAATAACTATAAAGATTTGATTTTAAAACTATGGTCGTATGGGCCTATAACACTTAAACCTGAATGGAGGACGCAAATTCATTCGACATATGATCCTCGGAAAATCATATGAATTGTTTGCTTACGTGCTTGTGCATTTCATATGCTTGCCTAAATAATTTGTTATGCTTTAAAATTGTTGAGTATTTGTTTTTGGTAATGAATCTCACTAAGCACGTTAGCTTACTCCCTTACAGTTATCTTTTGCAGCACACTTACTTGTGGCTTCAACCACGAGGTTATTTTACTCAGGTACTACTTTTCGGGATAATAAGGTCTTTGGAGAAGATAGATCTTAGTTGTAGGCATCGGCTTCCAGTTGAATTTTCCTTATGTATATTTATTAAAGACATTACTACCAGACTGTAGAAATCTTATTTTGACGAGGGTATGCCCCTTAGAATTATGTAAAAACTTAAAACTATATTCATCGTTGTGATTTCCATTCTTAATTATTTATGTATGCCTTCTTAAGCAACTCGTTGCAAAGATTGGTCCTTTATATTGGTGAAAATATGCCTTACATTCGGTGTCTAAACTTATGAGATGACTAAGGTTGTCATACTTAAGTTTAAATATTGCATATGGTGGATTGTCACATTTATGGTACCCTTTGGTGTGTGACAAATCTGGTCCAAGTGGCATCACAAGCGAGTCTACTCTTAATCTACGAGCCATATTTCCATCAAGTTGTGTCCTTTTGGGTGTGATTTTCTACAAAAGAAAATTTATAAAACTAAATTATTATTTTGGAGTTGGTTGAAGTTTTCAAACTTTATAAAACTAATTGGTTCTTTTCAACTTAAGTTTGGCAACTTCCAACATTCATGGCAAGCGCACCTACTAAAGTAGTATAGAAAGAATTTGGTCGGATCCCAAGAGAATAGTGGCAACTATTATACTCACATTCCACTTACTAACTAGCAAAGAAAAGAAGCTTAGCAAGACATGACAAAAGAAAAGAAGCTATGCTAGGTTAAAAATATTCACAAAGCTTTTGGGGACAAAAGCTTAAGATGGGTTTGTAAAAATGCAAGACGATGCTCGACTCTGAGGCTCAACAGAAGCTTTTCTATAGAATAATGCTCAATCTCCTTAAACAAAAGTTAAGGGTCATGTCGAGAGCTCAAAGTTGAGGCACGATAGGCCATTTTTCCTAGTTTTTCTTCCTTTGTTTAGCCTCGATAGTGATTCTTACAAGGCTCGATTTTGTTCTTCTTTGACTTTATTTGCTGTTTCTACTCCAAATCTAATTTGATCACTTAAATTCTACTTCTTTGGATTCAAGGAGCTACAAAACAACAATTTTTATTAAAAGCACATGTTTTATGGGAGTTTGCTTCAAATTAGAGCAAAATGAATCTAAAGTCCTATGAAAATGATAGAGTATTAATTAATGTCAAATATTATTGTCCATATTAGAAATAGTAATAAGAAATTTGTAATTGAAACGTCTTGATAAAATGTATTTTTATCAATATTATTAAAACAAAAAGACTTTTTTTCTTGTATCTTTAGTACTAATAACAAAATAACTTTTTCTTAAATTCCATCTTTTATACTTAAGAATTACAATATCTACTAACAATTACAAGAACTATCAATCGTAAAATATAAAAACTTTAAGGATATTATTGTAACTCTCTCTCTCTCTCTCTCTCTCTCTCTCTCTCTCTCTCTCTCTCATGTATAGTAACTTTCAGTTTGCCAAAAAAATTCTTCTTTTCTCAAGGAATTTAATATTTTTTAAAAATTAATCAATAATTTTTTAGCACCTATATAATGGGTGTAACGGCTATTAGTTTAAAAAATTTTAAAACCGTTTCAACCCATAAATCAAACCAAACCATACCATACGATTTTTTTTATTTGAAAATATTACAAACTAAACTATATAATTAGGTTAGAAGTTAAGATAAAAACCAAACCATAATATATGATTTTATTTGATTCTGGCAGCGGATGGACTAAACCACACCGCAACATTCTTACCCCTACTAAGTATGACCATGCTAGGAGGTCATGTTTTGAACACGACTTGAACACAAGCCCATGTTGGGATTGCGTGAGTCATGCTAAGGTTGTGTAGGTCTAAGAAGCTCAACTCGACCTAAATGTGAGCTTGTATTAGGGTTATGTAGAAGTCAAAACTGTTGGTGATTATGCCCTAGGCTAATTATTGGATATTGTCATTCATAAACATTTTTTTATATTGTTTGCATGTTTACTTTATAATAGGATCCGTGAATAATTTAATTATTCTAAATGTCCCTAGATGCTCATTATTGTGGGAACAATAATGAATTAAATCTAGTATGAGGTTTGACTGATAATCATGTGATGTTTATTTGTATAGAGATACAAATCAAACTCATAGGTACATGTTGGAGAACTATGTACTTGACTGACCCGCTTTGAGATCACTACATGGATTAATGTCATAAGTGATTCTCAAAATAAGATGTTATCGTATCCTTAGACCTGAAATCACCATGGATTCCAACATGAGGAATATTATGTTTCAACTCAATCAAACGTTGTCTTTAACCAGATAATTATAAAGGTTGAGTTTGAGCATAATGTAAATCATGTAGAGGAAGTTCAGTGATTAAGATGGGATTTGTCCCTCTTGTTGTGAGAGAGATATCTCTGGGCCCTTCGATGAGTGAGACTGAGAAATGCATGGCCGTGCTCAAATGAATTAATAGCGTGATCAATTCCATTTGTTTTTATCAATTTACTTAGAAATTGAGAAATGATAAGATTGAACGATATAAGGATGACACTATCCATGCCTTATGTTCAATCTAGATATCATGTGACAAAAGGATAATGACATAAGTTATGGATTAGGTAAAAATCGGATCACCGATCTTTACTTAATTTGGGTAAACATAATGTCTTACTAGAGGCCACTTTTGTTTTTTTGACTAAAATTGTTTTAGGTCAATTGCCAACATTAAGTGAACCTACAGGGTCACACACAAAAGAACGAGTCAAAAGGATCATGGACTAAATTTAATGTCTTGTGGGAATAATAATTTATTATTATTAAGAATAATAATAAATTAAAGGATCATGGACTAAATTTAATGTCTTGTAGGAATAATAATTTATTATTATTGAGAGTAATAATAAATTATTACATTGTTATGTGCAAGAATTATATTTTAAGAAATATTATCCCTTATTAGATTAAGGGGCACTAATGTCATTACTCATGTGAGAATGACATTAGTATAAAAGGCACATAAAGAGATCTCTTTACGGTTAACGACTTGTTTGTCGACATTAGACCGGCAGAGAAAATCTACAAACCCTAAAGAGTGAAGCATGAAGAGTCATGTGTGAAAATCCCAATATCATCTAGAAATGCTCTAGATCACGCTAGCACGTGAAGGATCCTTTTGAAGAGTGCTCGTTCATGTGGATACCGTAAAGGGTATTGTGATTTTGCGGTACCTACAGATCCGATCTGCAAATTGATTTCAAGTTTCAAGCTTTTAGAGGTACAAAATCAAATTATTTGTTTTGTTTTAATCCAATCAATACACATGGATACTGGGTAGGGTTTTCTTTTTGAATTTTCCATGAAAGATTTGATCTTTATAATTTTAAAACCCTATGGAAACCCAACAAAAACTTCAATACAACCTATACACGAGCTCATGCTAATGTTTTTTTTTCTCAACATGAGCTCATGTTGTGGTTATCTTAGCTTAGCAAGATCTAATAGGTAAAATTTCCTTTGATTCTCAACCCAAAAACGTTCTCAAGCTTTCCATATCAATATCCACCACTCCAACATCATTTTAAATACACGTTTACACATTCCCAACAAAAATAACACCCCATATTACAAATCAATGTCAAGATTACCTCACTTACTTGTAATTACTTTGAGACTATCCTTAATTATTCCAAGATTCTACTATAACCTTAAAAATCTGCTTTTGTTTAACTAAACTAGTTGCTCCTATTGTGCATTGTGGCTAATTTTATAGGAAACAGTTGAAATATGTAATCTAAGTCACCTTCTTAATAAACAATAATAAAATTAATGAGGAAAAAAAATAATCTTATTAATGCATTCCTAGTAATGGTGCTATTCGTTGGGAGAAGCTGTGTTTAAAGATAAAAGTGGAATTGTCAAGTAAAAAACATATGTTGGCAGAGGAAGGTTTATCTAGGGGTATGCACGGTACGGTTCGGTTTGGTTTGCATCTCGAACCGAACCACACCATAATTTACGGTTCGGTTTTTCTTTTAAATTCGAACCTAACTATACGGTTCGGTTCGTAATTTTTTCGAACCGAAAAAAACGGTCCGGTACAGTTTGGTTTACGGTTCGAACCGTTTTTTCATAAAATAAAAATATATTCTATCGAAAAAATTCAATTACATATTTCTTATCACTAATGCAAATATAAACAATAATATTTAAAATTAATCATTTATCAAATAAACATGTAAAACTTATAGGAAGGAAAAGATTTCATCCATTATAAAAGTATAACTATGACTAGTCTCATTTTTTTTTTAATTATCTTGAACTATAATGATATACTAAACTTTATCTCAATAGAAGACATAAAATGTAATTCGTTGTATGCTTCTAACTAACATATTACCAATTATATAAATCAATAAGTAACTAAATAATAGAACTAAATTAATTAGTAAGACAAATGGAAAAGAAATATGCAGAAGTTAGAATACTAGAGGTTAAATTCTAAAATTTACCTTACTTATAGATAACATAATAATTAAAACATATTATAAAAAATCTAATTTTATTCTAATGAATAACACATATCTAAGTAAAAAAATTTTACAACAATTAATTTTTTTATGTTAGAATACTAGAGTTTAAATTCTAAAATCTATCTTACTTATAGATAACATAATAATTGAAACATATTATGAAAAATCTAATTTTATTCTAATGACTAACACATATCTAAGTAAATAATTTTAAAAACAATTAATTTATTTTAAAAAATTAATTGTTTTTAAAATTTGTGACATAGATATGTATCATTAATAAAGCAATTAAGAGTAAAAATAATATGTTTAATTTTTTTAATATATAAAACGGTTCTGTTCGGTTCGAACCGAACCGCGAACCATTGCTCTTCAATGAACCGAACCGCAAACCGAACCGTTTAAAAAAGAACCAAAATTTTGGTTTGGTCCGGTTCGGTTCACGGTTCGATCGGTTTTTTTGCACAGCCCTAGGTTTATCTCTATACATTATATAAGTTTAAAGGTTGAAAAAGACTTTTTTGCCCCTAATTTTACATTCTTTTTGTTTTGACATTTACATTATCTCTCTACATCATTATCATCATCATCATCATCATCATCATCATCATCATTATTATTATATGGTCTCACTTGCCATTATAGTAATGGCATAATCAACTCGGCTAGCAATTTCAATTATGCAAGGTTGGAAAAAATGGTTCATCTTAGATAATTGGCATGGGAAATATAAGTTTGTATAGGGTTAAACACATGCCTATCGGTTCTAAAAAAATTATCTAAATACAAATGAGATGATGTTAACTACATATTGTCAACTCATAATCACATCTAATAAATGTGATTTATGTACTAACAAAGAAATTATACTTATGAGATGCGATTTTAAAGGTTTTATACATCAAGTTAAATCGCATCTAATAAATGCAATTTATCTGCGCAAAAGAAGATCGCATTTGATATATACATCTAGAAAACAACTACACTTTCAAAACTTCCAAGCCAACATAAGTAGCATTTAACATATCCAATTTTTTGTGTCCTAGTGCTGCATATGAAATATGCGACATGCGTATAAATACAAAATTGTAGTTACTAAGTGCGATTTTTTATTGATATTTTGGTAATAAATTTTTTATAAATTGTATTTATATAATTATTTTGGGGAGAATCAGTAATGGGACAATTTTCGCCCTTTGTATACCTACACTAGTTGAGGTTGAATGTCATTGTGAAATGTATCATTCCTAACATTCATCTCAATTCTATAACCATCGGCAAGCTTAATGATAAATAATATTTTAGCTATTTAGTGAAGGAGATGGAAACATGGCAAAGGTAGCCAAAGGTAAGAAACGAAGTACTCTTTACTAGATGTTAGCAAAATTAAGTCGGTGAGAGATAAATTCGATTAATGATTCTATCATTGACCTTTGCCGAAAATGGCTCAATGACATAAAAAAAAGGCTTCAGTTTCTTGCTTAGTAAAAGGGTTTACCTAAGTGTGAAGAAACTTTGGTCAAATTTAAGGCCAAAGCGTGCCCCATTAAATAACAACAATATAAGACGAACAAAGCCCAAAATTGAAGTAATTTATAAATTCAAATCATTAGACGGTCTCGATATAAATTGGGATCTTTCTTTGAATACAGATCAAAGTCCTTCCAATATAAAATTTTTTCTATAAATCACAATACGATGATTTTTTTCATTGAACTTGACTAAGTGTGAGATGTAATGATGGTAAAAATAAATGAACTATCCAAAGGATAGATAATTCAATTTTAAAGATATTTAGGTAGTTTTGTTTTGATGTATGACCTGGCTTTCTGGTTTTGTCGATCGTAGGAGAATATATCTCATCGTCGTCAAAGCATGAATTAATTCAACATTGATGTCTCCGCCGATTTCTTTGCAATGTTCTACATGCCCCTTGCTTTGGTCATAACCATTTATCGAGTATTCTCACCCGTGTTGGTTGTTCTTGGATTCATTAATTACAACTCAGTTATTTTGTTTAAATTGTTAATATAAACACGAAATTTTACTTATAATATTTTGATTAATCATATATAATTTCAAATATTAGCTCAAATTTAACATAGCTTGCTCCTCCTGTAAACCCTTGAAATTTTGTTAAGTTTATGCTTAAACCTTAGAATTAAATGTCAACTGGAAACCCTAAAAGTCAATAAAAGACTAGAGTAAACCCTAGTGTTTAGATCCGGTAATCCCATGCTCTTAAACCCTAAATAACGAAATTGAATTAACTATGGATAATAGGTCACAATAATATAATAAAGCTTAAATATATCAGATTCGTTAATTTTTAGTGTATTTCGGATCTGAATGGGATCAGCTCTCGAAAAGCGTGAATCGAGGCTCGGTATAGTAAAAATATTCTAATGACACCGTTAGATCAGTAATAATTCAAGGATTTCAAAAATATCAGTTTCGCAATTTTTCGGTAGCTAAAAATAATAGATATCAGATTTATACACGTATTTTTTATACTATCAATATATTATTAGTCTTGTTTACTATTCATTGTCATATTCTACTATTCATTATTATTTATCTATCTCTATTTTATCTTACTACCTATACACCTATTTTCTATTTTTTTCATTTTCAATACAACTTCACATATACCATTCATTACAAAAAAAAAAAAAAAAACAAATAAAACCAACTGTCTCCCTCTTCTAATGTCACGCCCGAAGGGTACCCTAAACGTGGCAGTCCACCGTACACAATATTAAAACCTAGGAATGACTGCCTTAGTCACGCGAAGGCTTTCATACTATGTACAAGGCGTCTAACACATGGAGGAGACACATCGGAGTAATACATTTTATATTAGTACAACTTGAGTAACAATGTAAAGGAAATACACTTCACTATACTTCAAATTACAATTGATCAAAAGATTTCACTACATAAAACTGTTACAAAGCAATTTATAAAACCTAGCTAATAACTTCAAGTATTCATACTTCTCGCCAAAATCCCGAAGTCATATTCGGCTCCAACCATCTCGGTCCCCACTTAGCATTCTTGAGATAACTTGTTCATTCAAACATCTATTGGGGTATAAGCTACATTAGCTTAGTGAGAATTCCCTTAATTCGGTACCATAACAAGCAAGTAATAAATCAACCATATGCTATACATGAACAAACACATGAGCAAACAACTATGTATGGGTATCCGGACCCCACACACAGAACGGATTTACGCCCTCCGTATCTTGGGTTAGGGATGGTATTGAAAGTCTGCACGACTACTGCTAGTCTCCGAGCCCTCGACTCATAGCACTCGACTCGGCTAAGCTCGCCCATGGAATGCATCCCTGATGCGCCTTAGTTCCCTATGAATGAGCTCTGGTACCGGGTCTCATTATCCAAACGAGTCCCGGACCATACCGATCGACCTACGTAAGAGTAGCAAGCTACCAAATGCAACATGTCCAATGCGATGCATGACCAATTTAAACTTTTGCTTAGGTCAAAATATTCATACATTCTTTAGAGTGACCAACCAATATCATACACATAACAGAAGCAATATGAATAGTGCAGTTATCCGATCGAATCATGGTTTCGATATGCTTTAGTATTCTTTGGCATACATACATCAACGTCTCATCATCTATCCCATCCCCATTCATATCGGTTTTTATCTTGTTCCTATAATTCTAATGCAACTAGCTACAAGCACAAACAAGGTAACAAAATAAGAAGAAGACTCACTCGGCCTTTGGATCACCGGTCTCTTAGTAAAAGTAATCCGGTGGTAGGGAATCGTCGATTTCGGGATCACCTAACAAGGAAGAAATACCCTAATAAGTATTTAATCACTTAACTAATCCAAACTTTATATCAAAACTAATCAAAATCATAATTCTCGCTATTTGTGGAAGTCCCGACTTAAAACGACCATAACTGGGTCATTTTAACTCAGAATTTTGTAAATTATATATCGATTTTTATCTACTTCGAAAGATCTATCTAATTCTAATATTATTTTCAAGTTTCGAAAATATTTAGGTCACGAAACAGAGGGATCAGATCTGACTGGTAACGATCTCCATTTCCGAAAAATAGTTTTGTAATTGTTTGAAATGTTTCTATTTGACAATTCAAGTATGCATGAAATATGAATGATTTCCTAACATGAATGACATGTGATGAGTTTAATGTATACATGATCTTGATGATTTTTGCTAAAAGAAAATTTTATAACTTCTTATTTTGCAAGACCACAATAACAACTACTTATAAAAAAATCTAGTTTTCTAATTTTGACATCACACTTGTGTTTTTGGAATTCATTCTTAGGAATTTCTAGTTATCTTGGTTAAAATTGTGTCTTCATAACATATACTACCTAAGACCTTCATTTTTAAATAAAAATTTGCATTTTATACTTTGCAAATATGTTTTCAAATGGGATTTACTCAAAAATTCGAATTTTTAGAAATCAAATTTTTGAATGATTCCTTTGGGAAAAACTTGTTCAATGCATTAAAATTTAAGACTTTATGATGCCTATTTCTTAAGGACTCCATTTAATACATAAAAATTCTATTTTGAGCTTAGATAATAGGTGTTCTTATGACCTACATTCAAAATTACGAATTTCACAAGTTGACTGATAACTCAAAATTTTCTATCTTGATTCTACTTCTTGTTTTACACATTAATCTCATCAAAACTCATTTCAACTTAAAAAAATCACTACTTAATGATAACTATTACCTATACCCTTCATTTTTCACATAAAACATGAGTTTTAAAGTTGATACAAGGGTTTTCAAAATAGGGCTTTGAAGTCATACGAATTTTCTTTTGAACATTTCTAACAAAAACTTTTCCTTTTTAAATTCTTTGTCTTATGTACATAAAGATCCACTAAATACCACATTTGTATACACAAGACTAAATCTTTATGAGCATTAATGTATGAAAACACAAAATATCTATATGAACATGAATGTCAAGTATAATATGAGTGTCTAAGTGCTAGATCTACTACTTATAATGCTTGAAAAGGAGTTTAAGAACATGAACCTATATTTTTATGCAAGATCTCTACTTCTACATGCATGAACATGATAATATCTCAACTAAAACCTCATCAAACACAAGATCTCTTGTGATGGCTTGATATTATACATTAGCATTTTCTATCCTAGCAAATGCTCATGGGGATTTAAGGTGAAAATACATAAGAATAATCTTGCCATTACAAGATTAAATGGTGGGAAAGCTTAAGAATCATCACCTAAATTTGGATTTGGTGAGGAAATGAAGAAGAAAAGAAGCTTGTGTGTGTGTGTGTGTGAGTGAGTGATGGGGTAGTGAAGCTCACGGCAAGGAGGGAAAAATGGAGAGAGTTTTGTGATTTTTTGAACAAATGAAATGAAATGAAGGAGAGAGAAAGTTAAACATTATTTATATTAGTGAATTAGGGTTTGTTTTATTTATGAAAAAGAGATAAAATAAATCAATATTGGAAGCAAATTGGGAGGGTGTGCGCCGACCATCCATTGAGAGAGAGGAGGGAGAGATTGAATTTGTTAAATTTGTAATTTATGAAATAAAAGTATTAAATGTGATCATTTATTTAAGAGACAAAAATTTCTTGGAAAAGAAAATATAATGAGTGTTTGTAAGGATGTAAGACTAGGGTATGGGTTGTGCGTGTAGTAGGTTGAAATTGTGAATAGTAATAAATAGTAGACAAGACATTTACTTTACCAGTAGTAAAGAAAATACGGGAAAAAGGTTATAACTGTAATTTTTATAACCCGAAAAATTATAAAACTTATATTTTTGAAATCTTTATAAAATTTCGGTTCTAAGGAGTATTCCGGAATATTTTTCTGAGTTTCTAGTTCCGGGGCTCGCTTTTCCGTAATGGAGCTCGGGAAAGCCCATAATAGAAAATTTTTCAAAATAAAAAATTTCCATGGTTTAAAATATACTTTAAAACAGTATTCCTTGTTAAATTATTTTATAAATGTTCTTTTAATATGAAACCAAAGGAAAGCCGGATCTAGGGATTTTAGGTTCCTCTCATAAAGCTTGAACTAGATCGATTTAGGATTTTGTTTTCGATTTCCGAAGTTTACTTGATTACTAGAAAAACCGGGGTTTACATTATAAGAATAATAAAATTGTGAAATGAATAGTACAAAAGACTAGTTAATTACCGGTAGTAATGAAATACGAATATAATCTCAAAATCGGATAATTCTAATTATTGAAAAATATAAAACTGACATTTTAGAAGTCCTTATAAAAATAAGAGTATAATGGTATTAATGGTATTTTTTTTTATATCTCGAGCCCGGGGACATGCTTTTCGAAGTCTGTATCCGAACAGGTTCAAAATAGGTAAAAAATTTACCAATTTGATTTTTTGAGCGACCTTATATTACTACGAGCTATTCTACACACTTAAACTACACCTCGGCCTCTAAGGTTAAGGGTGCGAGATTGTTGGACTTAAACTACTGAATTCCACTTAGGGTTCCTGGGTGATTTTCTGATTTAGATCTTTGTCAATTTGGAAACTGATGTTTTATATTTATACAACATGTTTAATTTGAGGAATTTATTTTAAATTTTTATTTTTTGTAAGTATTTAATATCTCTCAACGTTTTCAGAATTCTTGAATTGAGTTTTATTTCCGAAGGTTAATCGTCATTTACTTTTTAATAATTTGTTTTTGGACTCTATATTACCCGATTTTATAAGTCAAAGTTACATATATAATTTGTCATATGTAGTGGTTTTGGATTTGAAGACCGTTGAGTTCTTATTTTATTTTTAAGGATTCTTATTTTCTCAAGATTAAGAAATTTCTAGATTCACTCGTGATTTAGGACTAGTTGAAGTTCGGCTTTAATTTGGAGTCATTTTTAGGGTTTATTTTCGAAGTTCATTTTGATTATTTACTGAAATTTTTCGTGCTTACATCTACATCATGGTCGACACCCTCTCTCTCACTTCAAGCTAATTTTTTTCTTTTTCAATTCATTTTATTACATCTAATTTTCCTCTACAAAACTCTATAAATACACATCTCCTCCATTTGTTTACACTTATTTTACATAAAAAAAAAAAAACTCTTCAAAATTTCTCCACAAATTCTCTCTACTAAAGCTCTCTTCCATCAAATTTTCTTCCAAAATTCTTCTCCAAACACAAACCATCTACCATCCATTACTACCCATATAATACTGCACTCATCATATTCCTTCAAACAAAAACACTTTTAAGTAAAACTTTCTACCATTATTTTTCCATGTCATGTAACTTAGCATGACCATGGCATTGTTTTGTGAAACTCATTTGAGTTGTAGAAGCAACAATATGTTCATGTTTTGTTATTGCACATGCCAAGAATTTTGATTTTATTATTTTGTTAATATTATGTTATTATGTCAATGTTGTTGTTATTATGCTTCTAACTTAACTTTGTCTATATATTATTATCTATATGTGTATCTATATATTTCTAGGGCCTAAATGCTCACTAACTTAACTAACATGCTCTTACTATTATTATTGCTCTTATTATTGCTTTTTCTTTTCTTTCTTTTTCTTTTTCTTTGGGACTATTCTATTTGTAACACCATAACCTAAAGGCGTTATCAGCCCGCCATGTGTCCTTAAAAGATCAGACACGCTAAGGCTATAGATTTCTAAAACCACAAATATGTATTTCAAATATCACCAATCACTCACATAAAGTGTAACTTTTAAAAACTTTTCCTATCAAAATAATTTATTCTCAACATTAACTAGCATAACTTAAAAATCCAAAATAAAACAGAAATGATAAATCCTTACATATAAAAATGTCTCCAAAAGAAACTAACTAAATCATCATATGTTTCTTCTTCTCAAATTACTAATAACTAATCTCAATTATCAGCAGGATGGTAATAACCGCTATCGCTCTCCCTATCATCGACGAATATGTCATAGCCCGTCAAATCATAAATCATAGAATCTTCACTTGTACTTGTGGGAAAAATAAGGATTGAGCAAAAAACGCCCAGTACGCCAAATTGAAAGCACAAGCACATGAACACGAACACATATCACAATATACAACTTATTTTCTAATGCAACAAGCACAATTTAATTATCTTTTCATTAGCCTGTAACCAATACAGTTTAGGACTATTGATCACTAATCCTAAACCCGGAGTAACTCATGACCCCAATGAAAACCATATTATCAAATAAATATATATATATATATGCGTTCCACAATTAAGTTGGTAATGACTTCTAATCTACCGGAATCATCTCCAGGTACAACTCCACTCGGGACACCGCCACACAAGAATCATTAGGTTGCCAACGTTAGTATCACACTACTATCGTGGTCTTTACTAACTGCAGCCAAGCACAACCAACACACGTTTCAATGAAAGTCAAATATGTGTTAAATCAAATTTTTCAACTAATCCTACAAGCACAAACAAACATACATGGTAAGGTCGTACCTGGTATTGTCCCAACTCAAATCCACCAATAGAACTTCTTACAAGAACAGAGCTCTTAATCTCACTGTATCCTGACCAACATATGTCTCAATTAATTTAAATTGCCACACAATTAAACCATAACCCTAAATTCCATAATTTGACTCAAAGATCTAAAACCGTAATATAGATCTATGAAATTAGAATAACACACACCTTCTATTCTTGGTTTAAATCCAATGGAACCCTTCGATACAACTATCTCCAAATCCCTTGATTTCTCCACAACTTCATTCAGTATATATAAAAATTTCAAAATTAGAAATTCTATCACAATAACAAATAAAGTTCATTGATTATTAGCATGGTATATTTCTTACGTACCTAGAACTTTTAGATCTTAATTAAGAAATCTAAACCCTAATTCTCAATTCTCTGAATGATAAACAATAATTAAAATTCCATAATTTACAGATCTCATGATCCATAAATCTCATAAAACCCTTACCTTTCTCCTTGATTTGGAATCACAATTTCATATCTAGATCCACCCCTGATCCTCAACAACCATTCTTGGATTCCTTTTGAAACATCACATAAACCTAGATTATAATCTAAAGGATATTTCTTCAAAATCATAAGAATTATAAAACCCTAATAAAAATATTACTGATTTCTTGAATTGGAGTCTTCCAAATCTCTAATCACACTAGGGCTTGCCACAACTCTTGCATCTCCTTCAATCCATAAGATAACTAGCATAAGAGAAGATTTATCTAAAGGATATGATTGAAAAGATTAGACGAAGGTTACATACCTAGGGTTTTTGCTCTTTGAGAGCTCCTAGGGTTTCCAAAAGAATGTGAGGTTATCTATAAGCTTTTAGGAGAAGTTGAAAAGGTTTGAAGACTAGGGAAATTTGTGTTGGATTCTCTCATAATTTAATGATTTTGATGATAACAAAAATGATGAAATAACAATTATCATGAGTTATGTTTTATCAGAAGTTTTCTTAGGAGATTAGAGTTATTTTTTAACAACTATGATGGTCAGAAGGTTCAGCAGAAGGGAAAGTTCTTTATGAACAAGATTATTCATAACAGTCAGAAGGTCCATCAGAAAGAGAAGTGTATTTGCTCGAATATGAAGAAAAATAATTCTATTGATCTGATGAAGACCTAGCTCCAATGATTGAATATATTTGGGAAATATATTCAATCTGTTCCACAAAGTTGGCTCATTATCCACAGGGTTTTAATTTTTTATTAAACTTAATTTACAATAGATTTGGGTTTACTTGAATTGGTCTTAACATTTCAAATTTTAACTTGAAGAGAAAGTTAGTGTTCATAATATGAAGTTCTTACAAATATGGTTCAGATTTTCAAGGAGGGTGTCCAAAGAATTTTTGAAAGTTCGAAAATCATGGGATTTGGATAAAATATGAACAGTACCATACGAAGTATATAGTCAGCAATGGAGTTTTTCAAATCCGAAATTCAAGATCAAGATAAATATAAGTTGTTAGATGGTTAGGATTATATTTTCAAGCAGAAGTTTCAAGATTACTTCAAGAAATCAAAATTCAAATATGGATGAAATTATAAGATAAACACGAGTGGTTTGACAGATTTTTCCTTGAGCTGATTTCACGCGAGAAAAACTGAAACGAAGTTTATCCATTTCCATTTCTAGCCGTTGGAGAAACAAAGTTAAAAAGGAAGGAAGACAAGACAGAAGGAGAGAATCCAATACGTGTGAAAATAAAAAAGAAGTGAATAGTCATTTTCATCGTGCGAAATATTGTCATTATTTTTACTGTTCATCACTGATCAAATTTGTCGAGGATATTTTACTCTTGTTCCTCAGTTTTGTTGTTATTCATCTTTGTGAGATTTAGAGTTGCAAGTGGACTCAGTAGATTGATTGATTAGGAGAATCAAGCTGAGTGAATTGGAACTTCTTGTAACTATTTTCATTGTTTGGATTAGTGGAACAAAACTGGTGTGGATTATCGGTGACCTTGGCTTGAAGCTGGAAGAGAGGTTTGACGCTCAGGCAGAACCTCTATAATTCGTTTTGCATCTCTTACTCTCTTATCTGTTTATTTCGTGCAATTTTAGTTTGTTTTATTGCATGTGTTCTATAGTCAGAAGGTTTATCAGAGAGTAACTTATTTATATTTCTTAAGTCAGAGAGTTAGTTAGAAGGTTTCTGGGAGAAAACGATTTTTTCGTAAGCTCAAATATATTATTTCAATCTGCCTTGTTGTTTAAATTATTTATTCACTAAGTTCATTATTTTTAATAGTTTTAAAGCCTTTTTTAATAGCATAACCAAGTGGTGTGAAATTTATTTAAATTTTCAAAGTAAATTTTTATATAAACCAATCACCCCCTCTTGTTATCTTTTCGGACCAACAATTGGTTCAGAGCAGTTCTCGTCTATTTAATTTGAGTGATATTTTCAAATGGCTGAAAATAACATTGCTATTACCGAGCTCTATTTTTGATGGAAAAATTATCTATACTGGAAAATGCGCATGTCTACCTGCATAAAAGCTAATGACTATGGATCTTGGCAGGTAATTGCTTTTGGAGATATTCAAGTGACTATGACTGATGATGATAGCCTCATGATGCTGAACTAAAGATCATAGAAAAGAACAACAAGGCTAAGAATCTCTTACTTACTACAATAGCTCCCTCAATACTTATGAAGGAACTAACACTATCAAGGAAACGAAAATCAATTCTTTGATGCAACAATATGAATTGTTCAAAATAAAGCCTAATGAGAAAATAAAGGAAGTTTTTAATCGTTTTACTGCTATAACAATGAACTAACTTCTCTTGGAAAGAAATGGATGATCCTGATCTTGTCAGAAAGATACTTAGGATATTGCCAAAGTCATGGGATGCCAAAAAGACAATTGAAGAAGCTCAAGATTTGAACAAGCTGAGCCTTAGCCAATTGAGGGAAAAGCTGCTAGCCTATGAGTCACATCTTCACACGACAGAGGAAACTGAAGAAAGTCCAAAAGCCATAGCATTCAAAGCAAGAAAAGCTATCAACGATACATCTGATTCTGATGATGATGACTTTGAAGAAAGCGTCGGCATGTTAGCTAGAAGACTGAACAAGTTCTTTAGAGGTAAGAAATTTAAAAATTTCAATAAAGCTAACAAGTTTGGTTCAGGGAAAAATTTCAAGGAAAAGGAGGAAAATAAGGAAAAGAAGGAAATTGTTTGCTATGAATGCAAACAACCAGGCCATATTAAATATGAATGCCCGATTCTAAAGAAGAAGATGAAGAAATTCAAAAAGAAAAGTCGCGCAATGATGGCTACATGGAGTGATCTAGACGCATCAGAGAGTGAATCAGAAGGTGAAAGTGAAAATGAAGAAGAAGCCAATTTGTGTCTCATGGCAGCCTCCGAGGTAAGTTCTGATTCTGATGAAGAAATAAATGAAACTGATATGTATTCTGAAATGAAAAAGTTACTTAGAGCACTTAAAAAGGCGGATTCAAAGATATCTAAGTTAGATATTGAGAATAAGGCATTAAAGAACGAGAAGGATGTCTTGCGTCAAACTAATAAATTGATCATTGATGAGAATGACATGTTAAAGAACGATAATGAGAAGTTGTTTGTCAAAACTGATGCTTTAAGGAAAGAAAACGAAGTCTTGAAAAACGAAATCAAAGAACTGAATGGTCGAGTGGAAGATTTGTCACAATCTATCAAGAACACGTTCAACAAATTTAATGAGAGTGATATGAAGTTAAATATGTTAATCAATAGTCAAAGACCTTCTTGTATAAAGTTTGGGATTGGATACGAATCTGGAAGTTCTTCAAATAATGTGAAAAAGGCAACTTTTGTTAAAGCCCAGAGATCTGGAAATGACGAAAACACTGTTCATCTTCTTAAAAACATTAAGAACAGCTACGGCAGAGGGAATGTCAGAAGGTTTGCTCCTCAAAAATACCCTATCAGAAGGTATAGCAGAAGGTACAGGTATGAGTCTAATAATTATTCAAAAAAAATTATTATAAAAATCGAATCAAAGGTATTACACACATCCATATGCATGCTCTTTTTGTAATAAATTAGGTCACATTGAGAAATACTGTTTCTACAAAAGAAACAAGCTCAGTACACATCAAGTTAAGAAACAAGATAAAACGAGCTTGATTTATCAAGAACCCAAGTTTGTTTGGGTTCCTAAAAAGGTTTGATCATCTTGTTTATGTTTGTAGGAACAAGGAGCAAAAATAAAAGGAACTTGGTACTTGGACAGTGGATGTTCAGGCCACATGACTGGAGATGCTTCTTTGTTCACTAGTCTAATATGGAAAGAAAAGGGGTATGTAAGATTTGGTGATGACAGCCGTGGTAAAATAATTGGTCAAGGTACAATTGGTTATTCCCCATACATGATTGAGAATGTTTCCTTGGTTAAAGGATTAAAACATAATCTTTTAAGCATAAGTCAATTATGTGATAAAGGTTATCAAATAAATTTTGAAAAGAACAAGTGTTTTGCATATGACTCTAATGGAATTAAATTGTTTGAAGGATTTAGGAAAAGGAATGTATATCTAATTACTCCATCTGATATAAATATTGAATGTTGCTTTTTATCTATGAATGACAGTATACATGTTTGGCATAAAAAACTTGGTCATGTAAATTTTAATCATTTAGAAAAACTTTCAAAAAGAGATATTGTAGTTGGTTTACCTAAAATAAATATAAAACAAGATGTAAAGTGTTCAACATGTTTAAAGAACAAGATGGTCTCAGTTTCTCATAAAAGTATAAATGTGATTTCAAAAAAAGACCTCTTGAGCTTTTACATCTTGATCTGTTTGGACCTACTAGAACTCGAAGTCTAGGAGGAAGCAAATATGGACTTGTTATAGTAGATGATTTTTCTAGATATACATGGGTGTTCTTTTTAAAACACAAATATGATACATTTGAAGTATTTCATAAATTTGCTAAACAAATTCAAAATGAAAAAGGACTATCAATTATTTCATTAAGAACTGATCATGGAACAGAATTTGATAATGCTATGTTTATTTCATTTTGTGAAGAACATGGAATAAGTCACAATTTTTCAGCACCATATACACCTCAACAAAACGGTGTAGTTGAAAGAAAGAACAGAACAATACAAGAAATGACTCGTTCTATGTTAAATGAAAGCAAAGTACCTGAATATTTTTGGGCTGAAGCTGTTTCAACTGCATGTTACATAATGAATAGAATATACATTAGACCTTTAACTACTAAGACATCATATGAATTGTTTCGTGGAGAAAACCATCTGTTTCATATTTTCATGTGTTTGGTGTACATGTTTTGTGAAAAAGAATGCACATAATCTTGGAAAATTTGATGAAAGATCTGATGAAGCAATTTTTCTAGGATACTCACAACATAGTAAAGCATATCGTGTTTTCAATAAAACAACAAAAGTAGTTGAAGAATCTATTAATGTGCGTTTTATTGATATAAAGATGATTTTGATGATGATATGTTTGCACCTATAAATAAAGATAATGGTATTATTTCTAAAGTAAAGTCTGGTAACAACGATCGAAGAAAAGAAAAATTCTGATATGTCAGAAGGTAAGGCAGAAGGTAATCTGGAGAAAGATCTACAATCTGATGTGTCAGAAGGAAGAGCAGAAGGTAAGCAGAAACTGATTTCTGACAATCCTGAAAGTTCAAAAGTATGGAAATATAAAATTCACATCCACCTTCTTTAATTATTGGTGATATAGAATCTGGAACTCAACTAGATCAAAATTACAAGATCTAGAAAATCATTTTGCTTTGTTATCTGAAATTGAACCTAGTAATATAGAAGAAGCATTAAATGATAACAATTGGATTAATGCTATGCATGAAGAACTAAATCAATTCGAAAGAAATAATGTTTGGGATCTAGTTCCTAGACCCACAGACAAATCTATCATTGGTACTAAATGGGTTTTTAAAAATAAATTAGATGAAGATGGTAAAATAGTTAGAAATAAAGCAAGACTTGTAGCTAAAGGATATTCTCAAGAGGAAGGAATAGATTATGATGAAACATATGCACCAGTAGCTAGGTTGGAAGCAATAAGATTATTACTTGCTTATGCTTGCTATAAGGATTTTAAATTATTTCAAATGGATGTAAAAAGTGCATTTTTGAATGGTTATATTAAAGAGAAGTATATGTTGAACAACCACCTGGATTTGAAGATCATTTAAGCCTGATCATGTTTTCAAACTAAGAAAAGCTTTGTATGGACTCAAACAAGCACCAAGGGCTTGGTATGAGAGACTCAGTGAGTATCTCATCTCAAGTGGATATCAAAGAGGTAAAATTGACACTACTTATTTATCAAGCATTATAATAAAGATATAGTTGTACAATATATGTTGATGACATCATTTTTGGATCAACTAATGAAAGATATTGTCAAGAATTTGCAAAGCTTATGCAGGCAGAATTTGAAATGTCCATGATGGGTGAGTTAAATTTCTTTTTGGGATTACAAATTAAACAATCAAAAGATGGAATTTTCATTCATCAAGAAAAGTATACCAAACAAATTCTGAAAAAGTTTGGATTTGAGAAGACAAAAGAAGTTGCTACACCAATGAGTTCATCTATCAGGTTAGATGTTGATTCTCAAGGTAAGAAAGTTAATGAAAAACTATATAGAAGTTTGATTGGTTCTCTTTTATACTTGACTGCATCTAGGCCAGATATCTTTTTTTGTGTATATGTGCAAGATTTCAAAGTAATCCAACTGAGACACATTTAAAAGCTGTTAAAAGATTTTCAAATATATTGCTTGTACTGTAAAATTAGGAATCTGGTATCCCAAGAATGAAAATTTTGACTTGATTGGATACTCAGATGCTGATTATGCAGGATGCAAAATTGACAGAAAGAGTACTTCTGGTACTTGTCAGTTTTTAGGAAACAAACTGATTTCTTGGTCTTCAAAGAAACAGAATTCAGTTGCGTTATCCACAGCAGAAGCTGAATATGTCTCGATTGGAAACTGTTGTGCACAAATTCTTTGGATAAAACAACAATTATTGGATTTTGGATTGGATTATAAAAATATTTCAATAAGATGTGATAATACAAGTGCAATTAATTTAACAAAAAATCCTGTGCATCATTCTAGATCTAAACATATAGAAATAAGACATCATTTTATTAGGGATCATGTGCACAATGGAAATATTAACATCGAATTTGTTTCAACTGAAAATCAATATGCTGATATTTTTACTAAACCTTTGGATAAAATGCGATTTGAATTTTTAAGAAATGAGATTGGAATGTGTTTTCCCTTTTAATTTATAAAATAAAATAAAGAAATAAAATAATTTAAATAAAATGGTTTAATGACAGGCGGCTTCTTTCTTTTTCCATATGTCCTTTCCTTTTCCCCATAAAACAATCGTTTTATTTTCCCTCTCAAAACACAATTTCTCTCCATCAGTACACCTTACTTGTTTCCAAAACCCTAACAATGGCTCCAAGAAAATCAAACGACTCCTCGCTAAAGGACCCAAATCAAAGAAAATATCCAAGGAAATTGAGATTCAAGATACTTCTTCTAGTTCAGAAGAAATTATAGAACAACCACCAAAGCAGGAAAACTACGGGAATTGAGATCAAAAGAGAAAAATGATGAATCCAACCCAATGGAACACAAAAAACGTGTTTCAGATTCAAGAAAGAACACAAAGAAACCATCTGAGCCATCAAGCTTCAGTCAGAGGATGACTCAGAGAATACAGTTTCAGAGGAAGCACCTGTGAAGTCTCCATCAACAAAGAAAAGAAAGTTTTCTTCTTTATCAACTACATCGAGAGCTTCCAAAAAGGTATTGGAATGTTCTTTTATTGACTTCAAATTTTTCTCGTCAAATGGTTTCTTTTGGAATCATTGGTTGAAAAGGATTGGTTGCAAAAATCTTTGTAATATCTTCGAGGTAGTAAATGAGGAAGTGATTAAAGAATTTTATGAAAATCTGGTTCAAATGGATAATCTTTCTTTGAAATCGAAGAGCAGCAGGGAAAGTTGTTAAGATCACAAGACAAGATCTTATAGATTGTTTTGATATGTTGGATACTAAAGATGATGAGAGGTTGCTAAGTTTGTCAAAGAATGAGCTTTTCAAAGAACTGAATGATGGCGTAGGAAATTTTAAAGAAAAAGATATTTTCTCAACAGATTTTGAACTTCTGATACGCTTATTGCATAAGGCTGTTGTGGATTGTATTTTGCCTAAGAATGGAAGTTCAACTACAATTTCCATGGAAGAAGCATTGATTGTATTGGCAATCAAAAAGAATTTACAACTTGATATACCAACCATGGTCTTAAAACATATTTGGAGAACCAAAGGAAACAAACCCTATGGAAACTTACTGATGAAATTTTTTAAATTCAAGAAAATTAGTTTACCCAAAAATTTTAAACCAACAGTCGGTTTAAAAAGATTTGGGGAAATTAATTTAAAGAAAATGGGGATTCTTGTTTCTGATAAGCTTTGGTTTTCTAAAGATGGTGCTTGGTATAGACATTCCAAGTTCAGTAAATTCAAATTTGATTGGCAAAAAATCAAATCCTTGGCTGAAGGTGAATTACTTCTGGAAGCAGAGAGTGGGTCAGAAAGTGATGAAGAACCAAGTAAGAATACGAAATTATCTTCTAAGAGAGCTGGGAAAGAAAAAGTGATTGGAAAATCAAAGAAATCTTACAAGGTTAGAACTGGTGGAAAGTTTGAGATAAAGGAAGGAGAACAAAAGGGTGATGACAGTGAGTCAGAGAGTGACTCAGATAGTCCTATTTTTAAACCACCTGGAGAAACTTCCCGAACAGGACTTGACTCAGAATTACTTGACATTATTGATAAGAAATTTGATGAATTGAAAAAGGGTTACACGAATCCATTCTTGAAGTAATCAATTCTCAAAAACAATCCGATTCACAACCTCATACTCAACAAGATGAATCATTTCAAGGTGTTGATGTCACAATGGCTGAGAAGATTTTTGTTGACTCACTGTTCCAGAGGCTTCTCAACAGAAGGGTTCAGACTCTCTTCCACCAACCGATGAACCACAAAGTTATAAAGCTACAACAGATGCAGGCTTGGTAGATCAAACAGATGAAGGCTTGGAAACTCACACAGATGAAACTTTGGAAATTCCACCTTCTGAACTTTAGAAGCTCTTCACTGATTTCCATTCCTCCATTGCAAGTTCAAGAACCCCCATCTTTTCAAATTGCTGAGCATCCTCTCATTTACTTCAACCACAACAATCTTTCCATCCTCCACAACAACGCACTTTTCCTCAAAGGAAAAAGAAACAAGCTCGAAAATCTGTTCTGTTAATCGAACAAAAGAAAGACTAATTTTCCTTTTGTTAGACTGTTTGTGACGCTGGCCATAGTAAAGGAGGAGAGAGTGTGTGTTTTATTATGTTTTGTGTAATAAAATTAAATTTTTAATGAGTAACTTTAAGTACTAAAATATATTGGAAAGGTAAATTTGTAAGGAAGTGATGTAAAATTGTAAGAATAGGTTGTAAGGATGTAAGAATAGGGTGTAGGTGGCTTTACTTGATGAATAGTTGTGAAAGAAAGCAAAAAGTTGATTAGACACTTAAATTACCGGTATTAAAAAAATACGATAAAAAGGTTATAACTGTGACTTTTATTGTAAGCCCCTAGATTTTTCGAAAATATTAGCAAACCCTAAGAACCGGAAGTTGAAAGGAAACCCTAAGATTAACCTAGTTCTATGTTTAGTCTAGTGAATCTGGATCCGGCACTCCCGTATTCTTAAACCCTAGAAAACGAAATTGAAATAATTGTGGAAAATGGTTCGTAATAATATATGGAAGCCTAAAAATATCATATTCGAATTTTTGTAGTGTCTTTCGGATCCGATCGGGATCAGTTTTCGAAAACCGTGCCCTAGAGCACCGGATAGCAAAAATATTCCGACAACACTAATAGATTCGTAAAAATATAAGATTTGCAAAAATATCAGTTTTAGAATTTTTCGATATCTAAAAATAACAGATATAGGCCTTTTACGAGTATTTTCTTTACTACCGGTATTTTAATTGTCTAGTCTACTATTCATAGTACTTTTCTACTATTCATTACTATTCACACATCTCTACTTTTTCTTACACTCTATTCTTACACTCTACCATACCTATATCTTACAAATTACCTTCCCCATACAACTTTAATCACATCACACTTTACACATTACTTCTTTTAATACAAAACAAACAAAAATTATTATTTCTCCCCCTACATGTACCAAAACCAGCGCCCTATGCCCCCTCTTCCACCAATTTTATTTTCAATTTCAATTAAATTTAATCACACAAATTTCACTCCAAAAATCTATAAATACCCCATTCCTCTTCCATTCTTTCACACAACAAAAATTCATTACTAAAACTCTCTCAAATCACTCCACAAAATTCATCTCCAAAACCTCTCTCAAGTCTCTTCTTTTCTTTAGAAAACCAAGTCCCACATAATACAACAACCCATTCTTTTCTTCTTCAACAAACCAAAAGCTTTAGGTAAAAGTTTCTCATATTCTCTCCTCATGTTCATATAACTCAACATGAGTTTAGTGTATGTTTCTTAAACTCAATGAGTTAAAGAAGCAACAATTTATTCATGTTTTGTTTTTGTTCATGTTCTTATTTTTTTTATGTTACTATTATGTTATTATTGTTTCTAACCTAACTTATATAAGCATTATGTATATTATGTATATATATTTATTTAGAGCATATAAGCTCACTTGTTATTTATTTATTTTCAAGTCTTGCAATTTATTTATTTACTTGTTTTATGCAATATTAAGACTAGTCTTTCTAGTCTTAGACTTGTCCATATCAAGTCAAAACAATTTTATTTCTTCGCTTTTCTTTTCTTTGAGGACTAGTCCATTCTTAGTCCTGGATACCTTGATGAAGCTAAGGTTCCCAATACTTGACTTTACTTTTATGCTCTTACTTCATTTATGTTGTTTTTATATTTTTCATAGTCAAAACTCTCATTCATACATGAATATGTTGTTATTGTCTCATCATAATAGAAATGAGTTTTCTTAAAATAAGAATAAGAACTCTTTTTAAATATAAATTTTTTCACATAAGAAGTTATTTTCCTTAAAGGTTTGAAATTTATCTTAAACAAATATTCTTCTAAAGATAGTAACAATACATGGTTTTTATCCAAGAAATACATAAAGTAAAGTTAATATAAATTCTCTTTTCAAATAAATAAGAAAGTTTTTTTTTTTTTTTTACTTAAACAAAGGATTTCTTAGATTCAATTGTCAAAGTTTTCCACCAACACTGTCACGCCCGAAGGGTACCCTAAACGTGGCAGTCCGCCGTACACAATATTAAAGCCTAAGAATGACCACCTCAGTCACGCGAAGGCTTCCATACTATGTACAAGGCGTCTAACACATAGAGGTGACACATCGGATGATACGTTTTTGTTGATACAATTGAGTAACAATGAAAAGGAAATGCAATCTACTATACTCCAAATACAAAACACTGTACTTCAAAATATAAATCATCAAGCTTCAACTACATTCATCCCAAGACTTCAGTACATAAAACTATTACAAGGCAAATCATAAAGCTTAGCCAAAAACTTCAAGCATTCTTATATCTTGTCGGAATCTCGAATTCATTCTCGGCTTCAACCATCAGTCACCCACATTTGCATTCTTGGAATAACCTGCTCATTTAAACATCTATTGGGGTATAAGCTACACTAGCTTAGTGAGATTCATTTCCGCAATAATATACTCAATTGTAAAATATACAAACAAGTTTATTTAAACAATCATATGAATGCACAAGCACGTGAACATACAAGCATATGACTTTCCGGTAGCCATATGTGAATGGATTTACGCCCTCCATTCGGGGTTTGGGGTGGTCCATGAACATGCAACCACAATTCCAATATTTTCTCTTGTGGTTTATAGTGTCTGCTCCACTGCCCATTAACATAAGCGACCTCATAGGCCCTTGATGTTAACGAAGGTGGTCCTCCACCTGTTTATATGTATTGGTTTATAGTGTCTACTCCACTGCCCGTTAACTTAAGCGACCCTGCAGATCCTTAACGTTAACGAAGGCCCGCTGCCTCCCGATCATACTTTTGTTCCCACCAAAAGCATTCTCGTAATGCAATGTGACTCACAGATGATATGCATGTACAGTTTATTTATAGAATCGTAGCAAGTTCATTATGCAAATTAAGAGCGATCATAGAGTATTTCAAACAATCCAAGTCTATACTAACTCATACAATATTATTTCAACAAGTCTCATCTCGATATACTTATCATTCATTCAACATGAAAAGTTCATTTCTCATCAACAATTTTATCTTTACCTAAATCTAGTGCTACTACAATTACAAGCACACTCAATGAGCATAATTACTCAGGAACTCACTCGGCCATTGGATCACCGGTCTTCTAGTAATAATAATCCGGTGGTAGGGAATCGTCGAACTCGGGATAACCTAAAAAGGAAGAAATACTCTAATAAGTATTTCAACTCAAACTAATCCAACGACTTCATACGAACTTATCAAATTCGTAATTCGCGTCCTAAGCGGGAATTCCAACTTAAAACGGCCATAACTTGGTCATTTTAACTCGGAATCTCGCAAATTTTATATCGATTTCTATCTACTTCGGAAGAGCTTTCTAAATACGAAGTTTAAATCAAGTTTTGAAAATATCTAAGCCTCGGAATTGAGGGATCAGATCTGTACAGCGGGTTTATCAATTCCAAAAATGCGGTTTTCATGAATGCATTTGAGATTCCTAAGTATGAAATGAAACTAAATGCAATGGTAATGATTTTCCCTATCATGAATGTCATGATATGAACTCTAATGAGCCTAAGTTCTTATAGCTCTTTAGGTTTAAAGAATTTACATAAACTTTTCTTAGAAAACCATTTCATATTAAAGTTTAACAAGTGAGTTTACTACACTTAGTCACACCTACATATTACAAGGATTTTCTTTTAGGAAAACTCTATTTTGCTTAAAGAATTTTGACCCTCATATTAGTTATATCCTAAGGCCTTTATTTCTTAAATAAAATCTTCATTTATAAACTTTTAAGTGGGTCCTTTACTAGGGGGTTTCCAAAAATCCGAATTTAGTAAAGTCCATTTTCAAGTTGATTTCTTTAGGAAAAATGTATTCTATACTTAAAACTTTAAGTGTTTATTATACCTATATCCTAAGGACTCCATTTATTTAAGAAAATACCATTTTTGAAGTTGGAAAAATAGTGTTTTCTAACCATCTATCCATTATTACGAATTTGGTTTTCAAGACTTTTAACTCTAAATTTCTTTTAAACTTCATCTCGTGTTTTCAACTATTTTCCTTAGTAAAACACATTTAGATCCATGAAAAATATTGCTAAACATTATCTATTACCTATAGGCTCCATTTCTCTTGTAAAATATATGTTTAGAAGTTGATAAAAGTGTTTTTATCCTAGGTTTCCAAAGTCATCCGAATTTACACAAGTTCATATTTTGAAAAGTATTTTCCTTTTTGACTTTATTAACTTATCTAACCATGGATCTATATGCTAGGAAGGTTATTTACTAAAGACAAAAGCATTAAAGACTATTAATGCACATAAACACAAAATAAAGATGAGATCTTAATTGCCTACATGAACATGAGTAGTAATATGATGGATCTACTTTATCAAATGCTTAAATGAGTTTTGAAAACATAAAAACTATATTTTTGTAAAAGATCTTTTGTTAAAAATACTTTTTGATGGATAAACATAAAGCTTTTAGCATGGAAACTCCTTTAAATGCTAGATCCACTTTGTAATGGTTCGGTATTCTTGTCTTGATATCTCATTGTCCCTACCAAAAGATCATGGGGACACTTGGTTGAAATATCCAAGAATCACCTAGCCATAACAAAGATCTAAGGATGGAAAGGGTAAAAGTTTACTTACTTGAAGTAGAAAGGAGATGTAAAGAGTAAATGAAGAGTTGTGTGTGTGTGTGTGGGGCTTCAATATTTTCGGCCAAGAGGGAAAGAGGAGAGGTTTTTTGAGAGCTTTTACACTTTGTAAAAGTGGAGAATGAAAGAATGAAGAGAGAGAGAGAAAAAGTAGTTTATATATAAAGTGAAATTAGGTTAAAATGGAATAAAACAAATAAAAAAAAATTGCAAATTGAAACTTGTAGGGGGGGGGGGGGGGGTTTCATGCCGGCACTATTCATGGAGGAGGGAAAAAGAAAGTTTGATTTTCTTTTTGATTTGGCTTTGATTTGAATTGTGTACCATTTGTCATAATTGTCTTGATTTTTAAGAGACAAAAAGTAATTTAGAAAGGTGATTGATTGAGTGATGGTAAGGGTTTGAAATGGTAGAGTGTGCTAATAGGTAGACTAGGTAGTATAGGTGGTACTTTTTGAATAGTAGTGAATAGTTGACAAGACAATTTAATTTCCGGTAGTAAGGAAATACGAATAAAAAGGCTATAACTGTATTTTTCGTAAGCCGGAAAATTATGAAAAATATATTTTGAAATCCTTATTTTATTTCGATTCAAATGAGTATTCATAAAGAAATTTTTGAAATTCTAGTTCCGGGGCACGCTTTTCCATAATGGGTCTCGGGATGACCCGGAGTTGAAATTTTCTCAAAATCTGATCTTTTCTTGGTTTGAAATATAATCAAGAACTATATTCAAAATTAATTTTGCTTATAAAAGTTTCTTATTTGGAAATCAAGGAAAAGCCGGATTTAGGGTTTCTAGGTCTTTCTCATAACGCTTTGAACTAAACCGGTTTAGGGTTTCATTTTCTGGTTTTCGAAGTTTACTCGATTACTAGGAAACTCGGGGTATATAAAAAATAATAATAATAAAATTGTGTAATGAAATAAAATGAATAGTGCAAAAGACTAATCAATTACCGGTAGAAATGAAAATACGATAAAAAGGTTATAATTGTAACTTTTATAACCCGAAAAATTATATAACTGATATATTTAGAAATCTTATAAAATTACGAGTCTAACGGTACTAATGGTATGTTTTTGATATCTCGAGCCCGGGACACGCTTTTCAAAGTCTGTATCCGAACGGGTTCGAGATAGGTCAAAAATTTACCAATCTGATAATTATAAACGAACTTATATTACTATGAGTTATTCTATATATTTAAACTACATCTCGACCTCTAGGGTTAGGGGCACTAGATTGCCGGACTTAAGCTATTGCATTCCGGTTAGGGTTTCCGGGTGATTTTCCGGTTTAGACCTTTGCCAATTTGGAAACTGATATTTATGTTTATATAACATATTTAATTTGAGAAATTTATTTTAAATTTTATTTTTGTAAGTATTTAATAACTCTTAATGTTTTTGGAATTCTTTAATTGGGTTTCATTTCCGAAAGTTAATCATTATTTACTTTTTAATAAATTTTTTTTTGGGCTTTATATTACCCGATTTTACAAGCCGGAGCTAAATATGAAATTTTTCCTACGTCGTGGTTTTGAATTTGAAAACCACTGAGTTCTTATTTTATTGTTTAAAGATTTTCATTTTCTCAAGATTGAGAAGTTTTTGAATTCGTTCGTGATTTAGGACTTGTCAAAATTCGGTTTTAATTTGGAGTGATTTTTAGGGTTTATTTTCGAAGTTCATTTTGAAATTATTTTATTGAAATTTTCCGGGGCTTACAAACACTAAAGTCTAAGATAAGTTTTTCAAAAATAACTTATAAGATGATTTCTTTTAAAAGTGGAACTAACCATAAAGTATTTAGAAAGAACTTGTTTTCGAAAACGCTAAAAATAAAATTCATGGAAATCTTGAAAGATTAAAATAACTTTTTGAAGGAATGGAGTTAAAGGAGGAAATACTCATTTATGATAACTTAGGAAATTTTTCAAAAATAAATTCTTTTCAAGCCTTAAGCTTATCTCACTTTCAAGACATTTGTTTTACAAAACCATTGTTGAGACAACACCAAATTCATGCATATGTATGAGATTATACATATATTCAAGGGATTTTTCAATCATGCTATATCTATATTTTTGTACAAAAGCCCTTGAGTGAAGTAAAGTTTGAAAACTCTAGTTTTGAAGTTTGGAAAATTCGTACCAAATCTGTACGCTGCTATTCCGAGACCTAAATAATTTCTTTTGATAAAAATAACCTTAGAAATAGATAGATCTTTTCGGGTAGGTAGGAATCGGTATATAATATGCGAAATTCCGAATTAAAATGAGCAAGTTATGGCCATTTTAAGTTGGGATTTCCATTCCATATGATTTTTTACGAATTCTTTAAAATAGAAGTATAGAACTTGAATATATCTTGGATAAAATACTCATGTTGGGTATTTCTTTTGTTTAGGTGTCGAGGATCACGATCTTGTCTTTCCCGAGGATTACTTCGACTCCTAGAGCGCTATGGACGAGTGAGTTTCCTTTACGCTTATGTATTCGCACATGTGCTTGTAGAATAGAGCACTAGATGATTAGGAAAAGATAAAATTGATATGCATGTGGGATATTATGGGAATTATGTATGTGATTCGTTGTGTACGATGAATTAAAAATAAGTATATCGGAACCCGATTTGTGATTGATATAAATGTTTCCATGTATGTATTGTTATGTGTGCAAATATTGTTTGATCGCTTTAAATGATTTAATGTCATATTGAAATCACCATATAATAAATTGCTCATGCATATCACTTAGAATATCATTTCGAAGTCTTGCTACTACTCCTCAGCGTGGGACCGGAAAGGTAAGCTGCCTAGCTACATCTTGAGGGTTAGGACGTACGGGGAATACGGCCTCAAGGTGTAGCCGAGCCGGATCGATCGCTTTGGGCATGGAAGGTCCGAGGACTAGTAGTACGGTTCGTTGGAACCCCAAGACGCGCGCAAACTTAAGGAGGTTGTTCGGAACCCAGTTCAAAGCAGTCTCTAAACACCGATAGAGGGGTAAATCCATCAAACATACAAAACCGGATAGTCGTATGTAATGTTTGATCATATGGTTGTTGCATTCATATGCTTGATTAATAAACTTGTTTGATTGTTGTTATGAGTACTATTGCGTAAGGAATAACTCACTAAGCTAGTCATGCTTATACTATATAGACTTTTGATATTGCAGGGTTACCTTTTTGCACCCGAGACCATCTTGATTTCCCGGGTAGAATCCTCATTTGAGAAGCTTTTGGAGGCAATCTATTTTGAAGTTATAGAGTAGATTTCTTCTAAAATCTTCTAGCTTTAGTTATGTTATTTTTAGAACCATGTTATTATGAACTATCAGGGGAATGCCCCTTAGAAGCTGTAAGACTTTTATTTCAATGAAATATATATGTTAAGTGTCATTTTGCATGTTCCGTTGCCAATGTCTTAAAATACATTACTCCACCGGTCTCACTTTGTTGTGAATGTACGCCTTGTACCGATATGGAAGCTTTCGAGTGACTGAGGTAGTCATTCTTAAGTTTTAATATTGCGTACGGCGGGCTGTCACGTTTAGGGTACCCGTTGGGGTGTGACATTTATAGCTCGAAAAATTATATAATCGATATATTTAGAAATATTATGAAATTACAATTCTAATAGTACTAATATCATATATTTAATATCCCGAGCCTCATGACATGCTTTTCAAGATTTATATCCGATCGCACTCGAAATAGGTCGAAAATCTACTCATTTGATATTGTTTAATCTCCTAATATTAATATGAGCCCACTCGTGTTCCGACTTCTAAGCTTGAGAACACGAAATTGTCAAATCTAAACTGTTAGGGTTTCGTGAAGTTTTGTTGACTTAGGGTTTCTGATTTTAAGCTTTTCGAAATCGAACTCAGGTTTGCTAGGAAAACGAGGGTTTACACTATCGGAGCCATTCGATATGGTGCTTTAGACTTAGGTATAGTACTAGGCACCAAATCAATAGTAAATTCGACTTCTCTCTCAGGCGGTAATCAAGAAAGATCTTCAGGAAAACATCTAGATATTCTCTCATGATTGTTATTCTCATAAGATCTATCTGTCACGCCCAAAGGGTACCCTAAACGTGACAGTCCACCACACCCGATATTTAAACTTAAGTATGACAACCTTAGTCACTCCATAAGTTTATATGTCGAGTGTAAGGTGTACTCACACAACTTTTAGGATCACACTTTGATTCGGTAGTCTTAAGAAAGCATACATAGCATTAAGAATATACATCACAACAAGATAAATAATCAACTTTACAAAAGCCAAGGGGGCATACCCCTGCCAAAATAATAGGAGTCTACATCGTTTTGCTCCAATTACATATATCTGAATTTACATTAAAGAGATTTTCCTAGAAGTCCACGCCTATACTAGGTCCCGACTTCCTCAAAAGCTCTTTAATCCAATGTGATAAACCTGCACAAAATGTCCTCTCGGAACATCCAAAAATAGGAACACTGCAACAAAAACTGTTGGGGTATAAGCTAATTGCTTAGTGAGATTCATTTTCCAAGTAACATACTCGATCAAGCTAAAATATCTATACAAGAAAGTTATAATTAAGCAACCATATGAGTGCATAAGCAAATGAGCAAGCAAGCATATAACTTTCCGGTAGTCATATGTGAATGGATTTACGCCCTCCATTCGGGGTTTGGGGTAGTTCATAAGTCATGCAACTACAGTTCCAATGCTGGTCCATAAGACATGCAACCATAGTCCCGATCTTGAGTGGGGTGGTCCATAAGACATGCAACCACAATCTTAATGTTGGTTCATAAGTCATGCAACCATAGTCTCACTATTTGAATGGGGTGGTCCATAAGTCATGCAACCCTAGTCCCTTCATTAAAGACCCGCTGCCTCCCAAATACACCTTTGTCCCACCAAAGGCATACTCGACAATGATATGTGACTCACTACGTGTTATGCATTACAATTTATTCATATTATCATGGTATATTAATTAGATAATTTAAGAGCGATCATACCGATTTCAGACACTCCAAATCTATACTAGCTCATACAAAGTTATTGCAACAAATCTTGCCTCGATATACTTATCGTTCATTCATGCAAGTTTAGATCACCATTCAATCACAATTTTATCTTTCCTAAGTCTAATGCACTACTACTACAAGCACATCCAAGAGCATAATTAATTGAGAAATGAACTCACTTGTCCATGTAGTGAAAATCCACTAGTCGTAATAGTCCTCGGGAAGTGGTAACCCGTCCTCCAATTCACCTAAGTACAAGGAATACCCTCAATGAGTATCTCTTATGAAGTTCTATTAAACTTAACAATTTTATTTACTAAGTTCGTCAATTTCCGCCTAGGTTGAATCCTTAACTTAAAAAGGTCATATCTAACTCATTTTAACTCGGAATTAAGTTATAATATACCGATTTATACTACTTCGAAAGAGCTATCTATTTCTAAAGTTAATTCAAACATTTAAGGTCATTTAAGGGTGGAAACATACTGTACAGTAGGGTTGCGAAAATCCAAGAATTGAACCTTTGTGAAAAATTGATATATCTACTCCATTTAACTACTTAGACCAACTTATTTTAGTCTTAAACTTGCAAGGAGATCCTCTAAACAAAATTAAGAGATTACACACTTATCTAATCCCAAACATAAAGTTCAAATGAAACTTCTAAGAATCCATTTTCATAACCGAAATTTACAAGTCGAAAGTCATTGTCTTGTTTGAGTAATTCTTTTACTAAAACTTACTTAGTTCAATGAAAATAATTTTCCCATATTATATATCATCAAAGAATTCCATTTTCAATATAAAATACTTGTTTTGAGATCTAAAAGAAGGTTTTAAAAATTGGTCTCCCCATAATTACGAATTTCCTCTTTGAAGTTTACAATGAAGATAAGACCTAAATTTTGTCTTTTACAAAACACTTGATTTAAGCAATACCTTTTAGGAAAACTCATTTAAACTTATGAAAATTCATGCCTTAAGATATTATACAAGAGCCCTTATATTTTTGTCTAAATCTTCATTTTCAAAGTTGAATGATGGGTTCCAAAAATGGGTCTTGGTCTAGATCCGAATTTTCATAAATTTATTTTGGACATATCTCTTGAGAAAATTCATCAAAACTCATGAAAAACAACCCATTACATATTATATCTCAAGAACCCTTCATTTCTTGAATAAAATCTTCATTTTTGAGTTGGAAAACATGTTTTTATTTTAGATCTTTGTCTTGATCCGAAAATACAATTTTTGTTTTTGAAAATCAACTTTGATTCTTGTAAGATGAAGTCTTGATGATATACATCCATCAAACCTTCATTTTCTCAACAAAAACTTCAATTTTAAGACTTGAAAGGGGGTTTTTAAAATGGTGCCTTGACAAGTTACGAATTTTACTTTTTCATTCAAACTCAAATCTAAGATCTACTCAATATTCAACCATGAGAACATAAGAAAAACTTGGTAGTAGGCCTTAAACTTCTAGATCTACACATAAACATAACTAAAGCTTTGTAAAACTCTAGATCTACAAGTTATCACAAAAAATAGAAGATAAACAAGCCTTCAAGATATCAAATATACTAAGAACAAAAGAGATCATCATCTAGAGGAGTATTTCAACTCTTGGCATCATCATCCATAGCATTTTAAGCTTGTGGAATGTCCTTTGATGCATGAAACATCCACAATATCATCCTATAACATCTTATGAGAGCTAAAAGAGGATGATTACCTTAAATATTTGCAAGAAATATATGTGGAAACAAGGAAAGAAAATGGTGGCAGCTTGTTCTCAAGAAGACAAGGCAAGGAAGAAGAGAAAAGAGAGGGAAAAAGAGAGAGGAAAAATATAGGGTTTGCAAATGTGAAAGAGGGAAGGAATGAGATGTTTACATAGAGATAAAAGTGTGTTAAATAATTTTTTTTAAAAAAAAATAAAACAGCAGCTGTACAAGGGGGGGTGGCGTGATCCTTGGGGGGTGTAGGAGTGTGTGTGGTTTGATTTCCAATAGTATTTTTGAAAATGTAACTAGTTGCTTCCATTTTTAACTAAAATAGACTTTAAAATATCAAAAAATAATTAAAAATAATGAAAAGTGGCTAATTTATGGGGAATGGTCAGCTGCCATTTTTGGGGAAAAAGAGTGTAAGAAAAAGCAAAAGAAGACATAATAATGTGTAGTAATGATAATAGATGTGTACTTAAGGTATGGGTTGATAAAGTGGTTTTTTGACAAAAAAATATATAAAATAAATTAAGAAAAATATTTTTATTTAAGTGGCAGAATTTTTATGATTTAAATAAAATAATCAATTAAATTATTTTTAGAAATTTAACAATTAAGTTACCGGTAAGAGTAAAATAAGCTTATATGAGCTATAACTGATATTTTTAAGATCCGAAAAAATTATAAACTTAATATTTTTGAAATCCTTATAAAAATACGAGTATAAAAATATTAAAGATATATTTTTAACTTTCCGAGCCCCGGACACGCTTTCCAAAGCAGTATCCAAACGGGTTCGAAATAAGCCGAAAATAAACCAATCTAATATTTTTAATAAATCAAATATTATTACGGACTATTCTAAACACTTTAATTATTCTCGACTCCTCGATTTACGAACTCGGGTTTGCAGGATCTAAACTGTATGGTTTTACTCAATATCCGTTGACTTAAGGTCTCCGATAGGCTTTCTGGCTTAAGGTTTAAGGCTTAGAAAACAGGGGTTTACAACCTACCCACCTTAAAGAAAGTTTTGTCCACAAAACTTGAAAGACATACTTGATTCCTCAAACAAACTAGGGTACTTCTGCCGCATTTCACTTTCTGCCTCCCAAGTTGCTTCCTCATGTGTATGATTCCTCCAAAGAACCTTGGCATACTTAATTTCCTTATTCCTTAATTTTTGTATCTTTGCGTCCAAGATCTGTATCGGATGCTCCTCGTAAGTGAGGTTTTCTTTTAATAACACTGGTTCCAATTCTATGACTTGATCCGGGTCGGCTATGTGGTTGCGAAGAACCGAGACATGAAAAACATTGTGCACTCCCGAAAGGTTTAGTGGTAAGGCAAGGCGGTATGCTAATTCTCCAACCCGTTCCAATACTTCGAAAGGACCGATATACCGAGGCCTCAACTTTCCTTGTGAGCGAACTCGATGGATACTTTTGATAGGATTTATCTTTAAATACACATGATCACCCACTTGAAACTCAAGAACCCTTCTTTTCAAATCTACCCAGCTTTTCTGTCTATCTTGAGCTTCCTTCATTCGTTGTTGGATCATCCGAACCTTGTCGGTGGCATCCTGCACTAGATCGGGTCCAAGAACTACCTTCTCAACATCATCCCAAAACAATGGGGATCTACACTTACGTCCATATAAGGCCTCATAAGGCGGCATCTTTATAGTTGAGTGATAGCTATTGTTGTAAGCGAACTCAACCAAAGGTAAGTGCGCTTCCCAACTCCCCTTAAACTCCATCACACATGCCCTAAGCATATCTTCCAAAGTCTGGATCGTTCTTTCAGACTGTCCATCAGTTTGAGGGTGATAGGCTGTGCTAAAAAGCAACTTTGTCCCCAAACACTTCTGCAAGCTTATCCAGAACTTAGACACAAATCTTGGGTCTCGATCCAACACAATCCCGGCTGGTACTCCATGCAGGCGGATGATTTCCTTCATATAAAGTCTGTCACGCCCCGAGGGGTACCCTAAACGTGGCAGTCTGCCGTACACAATACTAAAGCCTAGGAATGACTACCTTAGTCATGCAAAGGCTTTCATATTATGTACAAGGCGTACATCACAACCAAGGGGACGCATCGGAGTAGCGCAATTTATATTGATAATACACAAGTAGCAAGGCAAAGAGAATACTTAATATAAAACATAAGCATATCACAAATCAATTCTTAAGGCATATTCTTCTATTATCTTCAAATAAATATACGTCCCTAATCATATAGGTTACCACATATGAAGAACCTTACAAACTTTCTCCATCGTATGATTCCATATCCTTAATCATCCGTCCTTGACTTCCTTAAAGTCATGATCCTCAATTTAGGCCACTAGCATACCTGTTTCAACAAATCTATAGGGGTATAAGCTACAACTAGCTTAGTGAGTAAATCCCAAAATTCATACTCGAAGTAAATTATCAATCAAGTTTATTATTCAAACGTATGAAATGCAACAACCACGTGAGCATACAAGATATATGACTTTCCGGGAATCATATGTTGAATGAATTTACGCCCTTCATTCGGGGTTGGGTATTCAGGCCAATTACAGCCACCACTTTTAAAAACACTTTTATAGGTCTTACCGGCTCCTATACACCATCAAAAATTTTGTAGTTATTACAAGCTCCTACTAGCCACCGAAAAGATTTTTGTAGTTATTACAGGCTCCTACTAGCCACGAAAAACTTGTAGTTATTACAGGCTCCTACTAGCCATCAAATTTAAGTAGTTCTTACCGGCTCCTACTCGCCACTTACATGATATACCGATTATGTCTACCACCACTATTATACACTTGTCCCACCAATTGTATAGTAGCGAATGCAATGTGACTCAACATATGAAGTGCATGAATAATTTCTTTAATTAAAGTCTAGTAGTTACATTTAACTTCTTTCAAGTGATCAACCAACTTCAAACAATTCAAGATATTAATGTACATACAACTTTATTACAAACAAATTGAGTTTCGATATACTTAGTATTCTTCAACATATTATCATACACTTCTTTTTGAGTTGCTTAGATTCTAGTGCAACTAATTTTACAAGCACAAGCAAGAGTATGAAAAATAACGGGAAATAATTCACGATGCCATGTCGTCTAATCCTCTAAGCGGATGAGTCGTTCATACATTCCACTTAATCGTAACAATCTTCTGGTAAAGGAATCCTTCCTCGGGATCACCTACCCAAAGAAAATACCCACAATGAGTTTTTCTTGAAGATTTTCTTGAATTTTGACAAAACAATACCAAGGAACGTTAAAGTTCGCATGAGGGAATGTTCCAACTTAAAATGGCCATAACTTGGTCATTTCAACTCGGAATCGCGCGTATAATATACCGTTTTCTACCTATTCGAAAAGATCTATCTATTTCTAAGCTTATCCTTGCCATAAAAGGTCATTTGGGTTCCAAAAACATCAGGTACAGATTTAAAACGAATTTTCTAAACTTTTTGCAAAAATCCATTTTCTAACTCATCTCCATTTTAAAGAAAATCTTTTTGTAATAATATAAATATATATATTTGATAAATACTTTTGAATATATAGGTATGCTCACTTTATATGCAAAAATCCCAATGGGAGTGTCTCAACAATTTATAAAACAATTCATTTAGATTTTAACTTTGAAATTTTCTTTTCAAGTATTTAAAGAAATTTTATATTTTTACTAGGTTGTTATAAATGAGTATATTCTTATTTTATTTTCTTCATTTCCTTTTCCAAAACAAGTAAAATTTCCTTTTAACCTTAGTTTTTCATAAATTTCGCTTCTAGTGATAAAAGGTTAATTTTATCAAACTATATTAAGTTGTCGAAAACCTTTTCATAATTTGTTTATTTAAGATGATCTTAGAAAATGAGTCTTGTTTTCTTATATCTATTTCTAAAATATAAGCTTTTGCTTTCTAAAACTTGTTCTTTCATTTCTTTTGAAAGAATAATTTTTTATGGATAAAATACATTATTGCTAACCTTTCTTTATTTATATTCTTTTGAAAATAAGTTCTTTCTTTTAGAATTAAAATCATTACTTTTCCTAAGTGGGTTTTTTATGAGTTGATTTTTATTTTAACTTTGAAAAGTGGTTTGTTTTCTTAGTTGTATTTCAAAGTTTAAAAGAGTTTAAATCTTTTAGCTTTTTGTAAAGACTTTAATGTTAATAAATTATATTACTGAAAGCTTAGGTTAACATAATATACAAGGAAAATATTTATTTCTTACGATTCCTTGAAAATCTATCTTTGTTATTTATGAAGACGTTGAGAAAACTCCTTTTTCTATGTTGTTGATAATAACTTCATGATTTGTGATAAATCATATGATTGAAAACTTTAGCTTTGAGTTCATTAAGTAAAGAAAAATTCTATTTAGCTTTAGTTGAGACATTAGCATTATGTAAATGCAAGTATCATGAGCATATAAAGAAATAAGAACATAAGGAAATAAATAATAAGCAAGAAAAATAAAATATCAAGTATTGGGAACCTTAGCTTCATCAAGGAATCCCGATCAAGTAGGAGCCTTAGTTTTATCAAGGCATCCCGGGACTAAGAATGGACTAGTCCGAAAGATTAAAGAAAATAAATAAAAGATTGTTTTGACTTGAGATGAAACAAGTCTAAGACTAGAAAGACTAGTCTTAATAATTGCATGAAATAAATAAATCGCATAACTTGAAAATAAATAAATAACAAATGAGCTTATATGCTCTAAATAAATATATATACATAGTATACATATATATAATAATAATAATAATAACAACATAATAAAGTAGGAAGCTTTATGTGCAAGAACAAAACATGAACATGTTGTTGCTTTTACTACTCATATGAGTTTCAAAACAACACCATAGTCATGCTAAGTTACATGACATGGATAAATAATAGATGGAAGAAATATTACCTAAAGTATGAAAAAGGTATGAAGATGGTAAATGAAATAGGTATTATGTGAGTAGTGATATGTGATAGATAGTTTATGTATAAGGAGTGGTTTTTGTGAGGAATTGGTATAGAGAGTTTTGGTAGAGAGAAATCTTGAAGAGAGAATTTGTGGAGAGATTTTGAGAGAGTTTTGGTAGTATAAAGAATTGTGTGAAAGAATGGAAGAGAAATGGGGTATTTATAGAATTTTTGGAGTGATTTTTGGATGTAATAAAATAAATTGAAAAAGAAAAATATTGATTAAGGAGAGAGGAGGGTGGCGCTGGTTTTGGGCATGTGGGGGGGGGGGGGGGGGGGGGGGGTGTGGGGGAATTGTTTTATTTTATTTGTTTTGTGTAATAAAGAAGTAATGTGTAAAGTTGATGTGATTAAAGGTGTATTGGAAATGAAAAAAGTAAGAAAATAGATATATAGGTGTAAGAAATAGGTGTAAGAAAAAGTAGAGATAGATGAATAGTGGAAAAGTACTATGAATAGTAGACTAGACAATTAAAGTACCGGTAGTAATAAAAATACGCGTAATAATGCGATATCTGTAATTTTTAGCTACCGAAAAATTCTAAAACTAATTTTTTTGGAATCCTTGTATTTTTACGAGTCTATTGGTATATTCGGAATATTTTTACTATTCCGGGCTTCCGGACACATTTTTCGAGAACTGTGTCCGATCGGGTTCGAAGGACACCCGAATTTCGCGAAACTGAAACTTTTATGAAACCTATGGTTATTACGAACTATTCGAGCTAATTATCCCAACTTCGTTTTTCCCGGCCAAAGAAAACGGTAATGCCGGATTTAGATGGATACGGTAAACTAGGGTTTTATTGTAGGCTTGTTGACTTTTAGGGTTCCGTTTTGATTTCCGATTTTTACTGAGTTATTCGTAAGATCGTATAATTTTTGAGTTTTGATCGTTTTAAAATTTTAGCTCGAAATTTATATTTTATTTCATTTGCGATTATTTAATAGTTTTTAGTTCTCGGAATCGTTTAACCGAGTCTAGGGTTATGAGTTGACTAAGTTTGCCTTTTGAAATTTGAAATTTGTGATTTCTGAATTTTATCGAAGGTCTTAAGATTCTACTATTGATCGTTATTTGGATATATTGTCTTGTTTTGCGTGTTAGGAGATGGTTAGATGATTTAATTGATGTACGAACGTTGATTAAATCGGTAGTTAGATTTTATATTTTGTTTCAAGGGTTCTTGTTTTCTCAAGATTGAGAAAATTCGTTTTTGATCTTTATTTGGAATTAAGTTTTAACTTGGTTCGATTTTTTTTTTAGGGTTTCGTTTCTGGCGCTTGTCTTGATTTAGAATTTGGTTTTATCGTGAGTCGATTTATTTTTTTTTATTTTTTTTTTTAGGATTTAAATTCTAAACTTTTAGAATTATTTTCTATGAATTATGAAAATTTTTGGGGGTTTACAAAGTCTCGCCAATTTATCCATAGAGAAAGTCATACTTATTGGCAAGAAGTGAGCAAACTTTGTTAACCGATCTACCACAACCCATATGGCATCATGACCTGACGGTGTCCTTGGTAAACCACAAACAAAGTCCATAGAAATCCGGTCCCACTTCCATTCTTGTATAGGCAAAGGCTTTAACAATCCACCCGGCCTTTGATGTTTCACCTTCACTTGTTGGCATGTGGGGCACTTAATCACAAAATCTGCCACATCCCGTTTCATTCCATTCCACCAATAGTGTCCCTTAAGGTCTTGGTACATCTTGGTTCCTCCCGGGTGTACCGTGTACCCAGAATTGTGTGCTTCACTCATGATTTCCTTCCTCATTTCTTCGTCATCAGGCACACACCGTCCTTTCATCCTTACACATCATCATCTATTGAAAAATCAGTATACTTTTCCTGAACTTCCCTTTTTATCCTTTGTATCACTTCATCATAGCGCTGAGCCTCTTTAATCCTTTCCACCAAAGTTGGTTCCAACCAAATTTGCTATTTCCATTTCCAAGTCTTGCCCAACAAATTCGATGCTTAGCCTCTCAAATTCTTTAATCAATTCTTTCTGGTCCGTCAAAAGAGTTGCGACCTCCCCGTGGTTCTTGCGACTCAAGGCATCGGCAACTGCATTCACCCTTCCCGGGCAATAATTTATCCCCAAATCGTAATCTTTAATTAACTCTAGCCATCTTCGCTGCCTCATGTTCAACTCCTTTTGGGTGAACAAATACTTAAGACTCTTGTGGTCGGTGTAGATCTCACACCGTTGTCCATATAGGTAATGTCTCCATATCTTCAAGGCAAAGACAACAGCGGCTAGTTCCAAGTCATGCGTGGGGTAATTTTGCTCATGTGGCCTTAGCTGTCTTGAAGCATAGGCAATCACCTTCCCTCTTGCATGAGAACGCATCCGAGACCATTTTTCGAAGCATCACTATGTACCGTATAGGGTTTCTCGGGGTTTGGCAAAACCAAAATCGGAGCAGAGACAAGCCTTTGCTTCAATTCTTGAAAACTTTGGTCCCTCTTTTCCGTCCAAACAAACTTTTCATTCTTTTGCGTTAACTGAGTTAACGGCTTGGCTATCTTGGAAAAGTCTTGGACAAACTTCCTGTAATATCCGGCTAAACCCAAAAGCTCCTTACTTCAGTCACGGTCTTAGGTGGCTTCCATTCCACCACAGACTTAATCTTCTCGGGGTCTACTGATATGCCTTCACCCGACACAACATGTCCCAAAAATGAAATCCTATCTAGCCAAAAGTCACACTTAGAAAATTTGGCGTATAGCTTATGTTCCCTTAGGATTTGTAAGGCCATGCGAAGGTGCTCTTCGTGTTGCTCTCTTGTCTTCGAGTATATCAAAATATCATCTATAAACACAATCACACATTTGTCCAACAATGACTTATATACTCGATTCATCAAGTCCATGAAGGCGGCAGGAGCATTGTTAATCCAAAAGACATCACTAAGAACTCATAATGTCCATAACGAGTCCGAAAAGCAGTCTTGGCACATCTTCAGGTTTGACCCTTAACTGATGATACCCTGATCGTAGATCAATCCGTGAGAATACACTTGCTCCTTGTAGCTGATCGAAAAGGTCATCAATCCTTGGAAGTGGATACTTATTCTTAATTGTAACCTTGTTCAACTCCCGATAATCAACACATAGTCTCATTGAACCATCCTTCTTCTTAACAAATAATACAGGTGCACCCCATGGTGACACACTTGGTCTTATGAATCCATGGTCCAAGAGTTCTTGCAATTGCTTTTGTAATTCCTTTAACTCAACAGGGGCCATACGATATGGTGCTTTAGATATCGGCTCAGTATTTGGCACCAAGTCAATCTCAAAATCAATTTCCCTCTTAGGTGGCAAACCTGGTAGCTCATCCGGAAAGACATCGAGAAATTCCTTGACAACCGTTATATCCTCAATCTTAGGTAATCCTTCTTCTTTTTCTGTTGCATTAAGACAACCTTCACTTTCCATCTCATCCTCTCCATCCACAAGCAACTCAAATGAGCGTAGATCTATTCCTCTTGAAACCACCGTCTCACCTGTGAACTCAACATTCTTGAAATTTACTTTCTTCTTTCGACAATCCACAATGGCTTTAGCAATGGCTAACCAACTCATACCCAAAATCACTTCATATTTACTCATCTCCAATACAATCAAATCGCACTTCGTATCATGTCCATGAATCTCCATTGGACAATCCTTTAGCATCTCATTTGTCGTCACCACACTCCCAATCGGGGTTCTAACACGAAAGCTAGAGGCAACAGTGGCTATTGGTAAACCAACTTGTCTAGCCAATCTGGTGGTGATGAACGAATGTGTGGCTTCCGTGTCAAAAAGAGCATAAGCAGTCATCTTAGCTATCCGTATGTGTCCTGCGTCCAACACTTACTAATCACTACCTTCACACCATCCTAACTCATCTTCCTAACTTCTTTAACTTAACCAAACTTTTTTCTTTTCTTATACTTGAATCTTAACAAATCAAAGCAGCAGAAAAACAAAGACAAGAGTTAGGAGACCTACCTGTCACAAGACCGAAGTCCGGGCCATTATCCTCCTCGAGAGCAGCCAATCCGCAGTCTTCATTTCCCATCTCTTCGCATACCCATTGCCCTTCGAGGTTGTAGATCCTCATTCCGTGCATTGCTGACCCAGCACGGCTATTATTGTTCCCACATTCCCGTTCCCGGGTCTTGCTGCGCTGATCCCCCAAAAGGTTTAGCTGGAGCATTCTTCCTTTGAGGGCACTCATTGGCAAAGTGACCAAATTGCTTGCAGACAAAGCACATGGTAGTAGTCTTCTTTGGGCAGTTAGCAATCTTGTGGGATGAGTCGCCACAGAAATAACACTTATCGCTAACTGTGGGCATTTCTTGGGGTAGTGATCCCCCTTACATTTCCAGCAACTGACACTCTTAGGGGTACCTGTCCCCCACTAGTGTTACCCTTATAGCCATAAGACGGCTTGAACCTCTTGTGGGAGAATCCAGATCCTGATCCCCCATAAAACTTCTTTCCAAAAACCGAGGGTGGCTTCTCAGCAGTCTTGCCCTTCCTTTTCTTAGCCCCTTCCACTATCCGGGCTCTTTCTACTAGCTCAACAAAGTTCTTAATATTAAACTCTTCTAGCCTCATCCTCAACTCCTCATCTAATCCATTTAAGAAAACTCGTATTTTTAGCTCCTCACTGTGCTTGTAAGAATCCGGAGCATATTGCAGTAATCGACTAAACTCAGTTTCATATTGCTCACAGTCCTTCCCTTCTGAGCAATGTTCAGGAATTCTGAGCTGAACTGCACCCGGAGACTTCCGGGGAAGTAATTCTCCAAAAACTCATGGCGGAACCTTTCCCAAGTAACTGGTGGCATGAGCTCTCTTTCTTTCGATTCCCACCAAACCCGTGCATTCAACCGAAGCAGGTAAGTGCCATAGTCAACTCTCAGGTGGTGTGGCACCTCAAAAGCCCTGAAGGATCGCTCTATCTGAGCTAACCAATCCTCAGCCTCATCCGGTCTCCCAAAAGTCCCTTCAAAATATCTGTTACTCTTAATGAACTCGGGTAGGGAGCTTCTGTATGGCCTCATAGGTGGTGGAGGAGGCAAAGGCGCAGTGTGAGAGTGCGCGCTTTCCTGTGCTGGCATCCCCACAGAAGCTTGGGGTGCAGGTGGTGGCGGAGTTGGAGCTGGAGCTTGTGCTTGTGCCGCTGCCGGCAAACTTTGTCGAAGTGCTTCGAGCACTTGTGTCATTTGTGCCATTTGTCCAAGCATGGCTTGCAAAGCTACCTGTGTAGCATCTGCAGGAGGATTTGGAGGAGGGGCGGCTTGTTGCCCTTCTTCCATATTGGGTTGATTGGAGGCGCTTTCCTCCTGACGTCTCCTTCTTCTACCTCGGCTGTAGCAAATTTTTTTTTGTCTAGTTAAGTAATCTTCTCAATATATTCTATTAATGTTTTCAAACGAGGTAACGGAAATAAAAGAAGTAGTAATACGAGCGGAAAATAAAAGTGTGAAAAGGTAAATCAGGGAATTTAAGTAATAAAATTCTGAGATCATAAAACATAAATATAGCTTTATTGAAATTTGAACAACACATGCAAAAATCCTCATAATAAAAATCAAGTAAAATTTTATACTATAAGCAACAACGAAACAATCAACATGTAACAATAACAACACAATACCAAAAGCAACTAAAGTAACTAAGCGGCATTCTATGAGTCTCATTAGGTCACCTATGAAGGTTTTGCGATACTAAGTCGATTGTTTCCTAGTGGTTACTATCCACAAGGGTTAAGTGATAGGATTTTAGGGCCGATACTATGGTCGTCTTCCCATCTAAGTCTTCCTTAGTAATTCTATTCTATCCTTCCTTTTTATCCTTTCTTAAGGCTATTTATTTGTAGTTATGATTGTAAACTCTTAACCATGCTCTGATACCAACTTAAACTGTCACGCCCCAAAGGGTACCCTAAACGCGACAGTCCACCACACCGATATTTAAACTTAAGTATGACACCTTAGTCATCCCATAAGTTTACATATCGAGTGTAAGGTGTACTCACACAACTTTTAGGATCACACTTTGATTCGAGTAGTCTTAAGAAAGCATACATAGCATTAAGAATATAAATCACAACAAGATAAATAGTTAACTTTACAAAAGCCAAGGGGGCATACCCCGCCAAAATAATAGGAGTCTACATCGTTTAGCTCCAATTACATATATCTGAATTACATTAAAGAGATTTTCCTAGAAGTCCACGCCTATACTAGGTCCCGACTTCCTCAAAAGCTCTTTAATCCAATGTGATAAACCTGCACAAATGTCCTCTCGGAACATCCAAAAATAGGAACACTGCAACAAAAACTGTTGGGGTATAAGCTAATGCTTAGTGAGATTCATTTTCCAAGTAACATACCGATCAAGCTAAAATATCTATACAAGCAAGTTATAATTAAGCAACCATATGAGTGCACAAGCAAATGAGCAAGCAAGCATATAACTTTCCGGTAGTCATATGTGAATGGATTTACGCCCTCCATTCGGGGTTTGGAGTAGTTCATAAGTCATGCAACTACAGTTCCAATGCTGGTCCATAAGACATGCAACCATAGTCCCGATCTTGAGTGGGGTGGTCCATAAGACATGCAACCACTGTCACGCCCCAGCGGGTACCCTAAACATGACAGCCCGCCGTACACAATATTAAAACTCAAGAATGACTACCTCAGTCACTCGAAAGCTTCCATATCGGTACAAGGCGTACATTCACAACAAAGGGAGACCGGTGGAGTAATGCATTTTAAGACATTGGCAGCGGAACATGCAAAATAACACTCAATATATGTCATTGAACTAAAAGTCTTACAGCTTCAAAGCGGCATTCCCCCGATAATTCATAACAACATGGTTCTAAAAAATAATATAACTAAGCTAGAAGATTTTAGAAGAAATCTACTCTATAACTTCAAGATAGATTGCCTCCAAAAGCTTCTCAAAAATAAGGATTCTACCCGGGAAATCAAGGTGGTCTCGGGTGCAAAAGATAATCCTGCAATATCAAAAGTCTATAGGAGTATAAGCATGACTAGCTTAGTGAGATATTCCTTACGCAAAAGTACTCATAACAACAATCAAACAAGTTTATTAAACAAGCATATGAATGCAATAATCATATGATCAAACATTACATACGACTATCCGGTTTCGTATGTTTGATGGATTTACCCCTCCATCGGTGGTTAGGGAATGCTTTGAACTGGGTCTCAAACAACCTCCTCAAAGTTTGCGCGCATCTTGGGGTTCCAACGAACCGTACTACTAGTCCCCGGTCCTTCCATGCCCACAGCGATTGATCCGGCTCGGCTACACCTTGAGGCCGTATTCCCCGTACGTCCTAACCCTCAAGATGTAGCTAGGCAGCTTACCTTTCCGGTCCCACGCTGAGAAGTAGTAGCAAAACTTCGAAATGATATTCTAAGTGATATGCATGAGCAATTTATTATATGGTGATTTCAATATGACATTAAATCATTTAAAGCGATCAAACAATATTTGCACACATAACAATACATACATGGAAACATTTATATCAATCACAAATCGGGTTCCAATATACTTATCGTTCATTGATCGCACACAATGAATCACATACATAATTCCCATAATATCCCACATGCATATCAATTTTATCTTTTCCTACATCTAGTGCTCTATTCTACAAGCACATGCACGAATACATAAGCGTAAAGGAAACTCACTCGTCCATAGTGCTCTAGGAGTCAAAGTAATCCTCGGGGAAGACAAGATCGTGATCCTCGACACCTAAACAAAAGAAATACCCAACATGAGTATTTCATCCAAGATCTATTCAAGTTCTATACTTCTATCTTAAAGAATTCGTAAAATCGTATGAAATGGAAATCCCAATTTAAAATGGCCATAACTTGCTCATTTTAACTCGGAATTTCGCATATTATATACCGATTTCTACCTACTCGAAAAGATCTATCTATTTCTAAGGTTATTTTCATCAAAAGAAGTTTTGGGTCTCGGAATAGCAGCGTACAGATTTGACACGAATTTTCCAAACTTCAAAACTAGAGTTTTCAAACTTTACTTCACTCAAGGGCTTTTGTACAAAAATATAGATATATAGTATGATTGAAAAATCCCTTGAATACACATATATACTCAAACCATAAAGCATGAATTTAGTAGTGTTGTCTCAACAATGTTCTAGTAGTACATTGTTTTGAAAGTGAGATAAGCTTAATTTTTGTAAAAATTAGTTTTGTTAGAAAATTTCTTATTTTACTAAAAGTAAGCATCTTTTTCTTTTAACCCCATTTCTTAAATAAAGTAGATTTAATCTCTTTCAAATTTCTACTACCTTATTTCTAATGTTTTGGAAAACACATTCTTTCTAAATACTTCATGGTTATATCCACTTTAATAAAAATTATCTTATAAGTAAATTTTGAAAAACTTATCTTAAACTTTAGTGTTGGTGGAAAACTTTGACATTTGAATTTTAAGAAATCCTTTGTTTAGGTCTAAAGAAACTTCCTTATTTCTTTGAAAAGAGAATTTATAATAACTTTACTTTATGTATTTCTTGGTGAAAACCACATATTATTACTAAAACTTGAGCTAGCTTATCTAACTTTAGAAGAATATTTGTTTAAGATAAATTTCAAATCTTTAAGAAAACAACTTCTTATGTGACAAGGTTTATATTTAAAAAGAGTTCTTATTCTTACTTTAAGAAAACTCATTTCTATTAGGATTGAGACAATAACAACATATTCATGCATGAATGAGAATATGTAACCATGAAAAATATAAAAACAATATAAATAAAATAAATAAGAGCATAAAAGTAAAGTCAAGTATTGGGAACCTTAGCTTCATCAAAGTATCCCGGGACTAAGAATGGACTAGTCCTCAAAAGAAAAGAAAAGTAAGGAAATAAAATTGTTTTGACTTGATATGGACAAGTCTAAGACTAGAAAGACTAGTCTTAATATTGCATAAAACAAATAAATAAATAAATTGCAAGACTTGAAAATAAATAAATAACAAGTGAGCTTATATGCTCTAAATAAACATATATATATATATATATATATAATACAAATAATAACAATAGTAACATAAAGAAAATAAGAACATGAACAAAAACAAAACATGAATAAATTGTTGCTTCTTTAACTCAATGAGTCTAAGAAACATACACTAAACTCATGTTAAGTTATATGAACATACTGAGAGAATATGAGAAACTTTTACCTAAAGTTTATGTGTTGGTTGAAGAAGAAAAGAAATGGGTTTGTAGTATTATGTGGGAATGGATTTCCTAAAGAAAAGAGAGAACTTGAGAGATGTTGGAGAGAATTTTGTGGAGTGATTTTGGGAGAGTTTTAGTATGAATTTTTTGTGTGAAAGAATGGAAGAGGAATGGGGTATTTATAGATTTTTGGAGTGGAAATTAGATGTATAAAATAAATTGGAAAAGAAAACAAACTGAGAGGAAGAGGAGAGAGAGGGTGGACGGCAAAGGCTTTGAGGGAAGAGAAAAATTGATTAATTTTTTTGTTTTGTAATAAAAAGAAGTAATGTGTAAGGTGTGATGTATTAAAGTTGTATGGGGAAGGTAAATTGTAAGGTATAGGTATGGTAGAGTGTAAGAATAGAGTGTAAGAAAAAGTAGAGATAGGTGAATAGTAATGAATAGTAGAAAAGTACTATGAATAGTAGACTAGACAATTAAAATACCGGTAGTAAAGAAAATACGCGTAAAAGGCCTATATCTGTTATTTTTAGATACCGAAAAATTCTAAAACTGATATTTTTGAAAACCTTATATTTTTACGAGTCTATTGGCGTTGTCGGAATATTTTTGCTATCCGGTGCTCCGGGGCACGGTTTTCGAAAACTGATCCCGATCGGATCCGAAAGACACTAGAAAAATTCGAATCTGACATTTTTAGGCTTCCCTATGTTATTACGAACCGTTTTCCACAATTATCTCAATTTCGTTTCTAGGAATTAAGAACACGGGATTGCCGGATCTAGATTCACTAGACTAATCGTATAACTAGGTTAACTTTAGGGTTTTATTTCAACCTCCGGTTCTTAGGGTTTGCTAATATTATCGAAAAATCTAGGGGCTTACAACCACAATCTTAATGTTGGTTCATAAGTCATGCAACCATAGTCTCACTATTTGAATGGGGTGGTCCATAAGTCATGCAACCCTAGTCCCCTTCATTAAAGACCCGCTGCCTCCCAAATACACCTTTGTCCCACCAAAGGCATACTCGACAATGATATGTAACTCACTACGTGTTATGCATGTACAATTTATTCATATTATCATGGTATATTAATTAGATAATTTAAGAGCGATCATACCGATTTCAGACACTCCAAATCTATACTAGCTCATATAAAGTTATTGCAACAAATCTTGCCTCGATATACTTATCGTTCATTCATGCAAGTTTAGATCACCATTCAACCACAATTTTATCCTTTCCTAAGTCTAATGCCACTACTACTACAAGCACATCCAAGAGCATAATTAATTGAGAAATGAACTCACTTGTCCATGTAGTGAAAATCCACTAGTCGTAATAGTCCTCGGGAAGTGGTAACTCGTCCTCCAGTTCACCTAAGTACAAGGAATACCCTTAATGAGTATCTCTTATGAAGTTCTATTAAACTTAACAATTTTATTTACTAAGTTCGTCAAATTCCATTAAGGTTGAATCCTTAACTTAAAAAGGTCATATCTAACTCATTTTAACTCGGAATTAAGCTTATAATATACCGATTTATACCTACTTCGAAAGAGCTATCTATTTCTAAAGTTAATTCAAACATTTAAGGTCATTTAAGGGTTGGAAACATACTGTACAGTAGGGTTGAGAGATCCTCTAAACAAAATTAAGAGATTACACACTTATCTAATCCCAAACATAAAGTTCAAATGAAACTTCTAAGAATCCATTTTCATAAAACCGAAATTTACAAGTCGAAAGTCATTGTCTTGTTTGAGTAATTCTTTTACTAAAACTTACTTAGTTCAATGAAAATAATTTTCCTATATTATATATCATCAAAGCATTCCATTTTCAATATAAAATACTTGTTTTGAGATCTAAAAGAAGTTTTAAAAATTGGTCTCCCCATAATTACGAATTTCCTCTTTGAAGTTTACAATGAAGACAAGACCTAAATTTTGTCTTTTACAAAACACTTGATTTAAGCAATACCTTTTAGGAAAACTCATTTAAAACTTATGAAAATTCATTCCTTAAGATATTTATACTAAGAGCCCCTTATTTTTGTCTAAATCTTCATTTTAAAGTTGAATGATGGGTTCCAAAAATGGGTCTTGGTCTAGATCCGAATTTTCATAAATTTATTTTGGACATATCTCTTGAGAAAATTCATCAAAACTCATGAAAAACAACCCATTACATATTATATCTCAAGAACCCTTCATTTCTTGAATAAAATCTTCATTTTTGAGTTGGAAAACATGTTTTTATTTTAGATCTTTGTCTTGATCCGAAAATACAATTTTTGTTTTTGAAAATCAACTTTGATTCTTGTAAGATGAAGTCTTGATGATATACATCCATCAAACCTTCATTTCTCAACAAAAACTTCATTTTAAGACTTGAAAGGGGGTTTTTAAAATGGTGCCTTGACAAGTTACGAATTTGACTTTTTCATTCAAACTCAAATCTAAGATCTACTCAATATTCAACCATGAGAACATAAGAAAAACTTGGTAGTAGGCCTTAAACTTCTAGATCTACACATAAACATAACTAAAGCTTTGTAAAACTCTAGATCTACAAGTTATCACAAAAATAAGAAGATAAACAAGCCTTCAAGATATCAAATATACTAAGAACAAAAGAGATCATCATCTAGAGGAGTGTTTCAACTCTTGCATCATCATCCATAGCATTTTAAGCTTGTGGAATGTCCTTTGATACATGAAACATCCACAATATCATCCTATAACATCTTATGAAGCTAAAAGAGGATGATTACCTTAAATATTTGCAAGAAATATATGTGGAAACAAGGAAAGAAAATGGTGGTAGCTTGTTCTCAAAGAAGACAAGGCAAGGAAGAAAAGAAAGAGAGGGAAAAAGAGAGAGGAAAAATATAGGGTTTGCAAATGTGAAAGAGGGAAGGAATGAGATGTTTACATAGAGATAAAAGTGTGTTAAATAATTTTTTTTTAAAAAAAATAAAACAGCAGCTGTACACGGGGGGGCTGGCGTGATCCTTGGGGGTGTAGGAGTGTGTGGTTTGATTTCCAATTTGTATTTTTGAAAATGTAACTATTTGCTTCCATTTCTAACTAAAATAGACTTTAAAATCAAATAAATAATTAAAAATAATGAAAAGTGGCTAATTTATGGGGAATGGTCAGCTGCCATTTTTGGGAAAAGGATGTAAGAAAAAGCAAAAGAAGACATAATAATGTGTAGTAATGATAATAGATGTGTACTTAAGGTATGGGTTGATAAAGTGGCTTTTTGACAAAAAATATATAAAATAAATTAAGAAAAATATTTTTATTTAAGTGGCAGAACTTTTATGATTTAAATAAAATAATCAATTAAATTATTTTTAGAAATTTAACAATTAAGTTACCAGTAAGAGTAAAATAAGCTTATATGAGCTATAACTGATATTTTAAGATCCGGAAAAATTATAAACTTAATATTTTGAAATCCTTATAAAAATACGAGCCTAAAAATATTAAAGATATATTTTAATTTTTCGAGCCCCGGGACACGCTTTCCCAAAGCAGTATCCAAACGGTTCGAAATAAGCCGAAAATAAACCAATCTGATATTTTAATAAATCAAATATTATTACGGACTATTCTAAACACTTTAATTATTTTTCGACTCCTCGATTTACGAACTCAGGTTTGCAGGATCTAAACTGTAGGGTTTTACTCAATATCCGTTGACTTAAAGTCTCCGATAGACTTTCCGGCTTAAGGTTTAGGGCTTAGAAAACAGGGGTTTACACTATCCTTGATGCATCTTCTAGAGTCATAGTTGCTAACACCGTCTTCTCCCACAACTCGTATGCAAGTAAAGTTGCAGGTCTTTTTACTTCCAGCTTATATACAAATTTATCTCTATCTACACTAAACTCCACAACTAGATTTTTGCAATCAATTACAGCCTTGTGTTTCATCAATCATATCTATCAGCATCAGATCAGGTAAGAGCCTACCTATCTATGTTTACATCTCTACAAATTCTATTCAGCAAAGATCCACTCCCTAAAGGAGTATACAGCAAAACATCCAGGCATGAACTCAATATCCACTCCCAATAGATTAAAAATCTCAGATATACATGAAAAGCTTGCACCCGTGTCAAACAGCACATATGCATTATGTTGTGAGAATGGATAACGTACTTGCTATGGTCGACAATGAAGTATCTCTGTGTTGTAAGGAATAAATCTTGGCAAGTGCTCTTTGTCCCTGACCTTGAGGTCTACCCACTAGCGCTTCCGAAATTACCTACCTATCCAGCTCTTTACAATCCACAGCCTTATGCCCCCTTTGTCTACACTTAAAACAAAAAATAGGTGGACCTACCGATCGCTTGGTGCAGAATCTTTGGCTATGCCCACTTTTCCACAGTTGAAGCATGCATTATCAAGCCATTTGCAATCTTTCACATCATGGGGTCCCTGGCATTTAAGACATTTTCTATCAGAACTTGGGACCAAAGATCTTACTTATCGAGTGAAAGGCCTTTCTCCCTTATCTTGAGCAATAAACATAATAGCTGGCCTCTTGCCCGTCCTCCCTTCCCTTAATCCTTTTCAACCCCTGCTCAACCAGCTTTGCCTTGTTGACCACAGATGAGTAACTGGTCAACTTCATCAAATTAACCTGATGTTGAATCTCCGGTTCTAACCCAGTGATGAACCTGCTCATCTTAGCATCTTCACTTTCTCTTAGTGGCTCGGGGAGATACCTCATCAGCCTATTCAGTTCTGCTTCATACTCTTCAACAGTCAACTTGCCTTGTTGCAAAGTATAGTATTCCTGCAGCATCTTTTGTCTGACACTATCCGGGAAAAACTCCCTATAGAAGGCTTGATGAAACATGTCCCATGTGATCGCACCGTGCATGTGTCTCTTGGTACTTAGCCACCAGTTGTTTGCCCTCCCAATCAGTAAGTAGGAGGCATATTCCACTTTTTTGTTTACAGGGATGTCCAACGTAGTAAAGGTCCTTTCCACCTCCTCCATCCACAATTGTGTTTCTAGGGTTTTCCAAGTGTAGGCACGAATTTACACCAAGTCCACAAACTTGTACAGGCTCAGAACATTTGCTTGAATCACATGCATATCGTTTCTCATATTCTACTGCTGTTGTGTGACTACTCTTAGCAAAGTATTCACAGCTTGCATCAATTGAACAGCATCAATAGGCACTTGTTGTACTATAGGTGGGATTGCGGGGATGGTGGTGGGGGTAAATCCTCATACTCTTGTTATAGGGGCCTAATTCGGGGCTGGTTGTTCCTCTTCACCAGATCTAGAGGAACCAGCATCGGGGATTCTTCTACGAGGAGGAATTCTATTCCAAGCAATATACACCAAAGCATAAGATAAGAGGGAAAAATACTTCATAGATTAAACACTATATAAACTACAAGATACCATAAAACTTATACATATAAATAGCTCCTACTATTTCTACCCCACTCATCAATGCTCACTGCCCTAAGGAGTTTATAACTTAATTCTAAAGAGATCATCAACCTGGAGCTCTGATACCACTTAAGCTGTAACGCCCTAACCTAAAGGCATTATCAGCCCGCCAAGTGTCCTTAGAAGATCAAACACGCTAAGGCTATAGATTCCTAAAACCACAAATATGTATTTCAAATATCACCAATCACTCACATAAAGTGTAACTTTTAAAAACTTTTCATATCAAAATAATTTGTTCTCAACATTAACTAGCATAACTTAAAAATCTAAACTAAAACAGAAATGATAAATCCTTACATATAAAAATGTCTCCAAAAGAAACTAACTAAATCATCATATATTTCTTCTTCTCAAATTACTAATAACTAATCTCAATTATCAACAGGATGGTAATAACCGTTATTGCTCTTCCCATCATCGACAAATATGTCATAGCTCATCACAAATCATAAATCATAGAATCTTCACCTGTACTTGTGGGAAAAATAAGGATTGAGCGAAAAACGCCCAGTACGCCAAACCAAAGCACATGCACATGAACACGCATATCACAATATCACATACAACTTATTTTCTAATGCAACAAACACAATTTAATTATCTTTTCATTAGCCTGCAACCAATACAGTTTAGGACTATTGATCACTAATCCTAAACCCGGAGTAACTCATGACCCCGATGAAAACCATATTGTTATAATATATACATATATAGATGCATTCCACAATTAAGCTGGTAACGACTCCTAATCTTCCGGAATCATCTCTAGGTGCAACTCTACTCGGGACACTGCCACACAAGGATCATCAGGTTGCCAGCGTCACTATCACACTACTGTCGTGGTCTTTACTAACCATAGCCAAGCACAACCAACACACATTTCAATTAAAGTCAAATATGTGTTAAATCAAAATTTTCAACTAATCCTACAAGCATAAACAAACATACATGGTAAGGTCGTACCTGGTATTGCCCCAATTCAAATCCACTAATAGAAATTCTTACAAGAATAGAGATCTTAATCTCACTCATATCCGGACCAACAATATGTCTCAATTAATTTAAATTGACACACAATTAAACCATAACCCTAAATTCCATAATTTGACTCAAAGATCTAAAACCCTAACCATAGATCTATGAAATTAGAATAACACATACCTTCTATTCTTGTTTACAATCCAATGGAACCCTTCAATACAACTATCTCCAAATCCCTTGATTTCTCCACAACTTCATTCAGTATATATAAAAAGTCTCAAATTAGAAATTCTATCACAATAACAAATAAAGTTCATTGATTATTAGCATGGTATAGATTCTTACGTACCTAGAACTTTTAGATCTCAATTTGGAAATCGGAACCCTAATTCTCAATTCTCCAGAATAATAAACAATAATTAAAATTCCATAATTTACAGATCTCATAATCCATAAATCTCATAAAACCCTTACCTTTCTCCTTGATTTGAAATCACAATTTTAGATCTAGATCCACCCTTGATCCTCAACAACCAATCTAGGATTCCTTTTGAAACAACACATAAACCTAGATTATAATCTAAAGGATATTTCTTCAAAATCATACGAATTATAAAACCCTAATAAAAATATTACGATTTCTTGAATCGGAGTCTTCCTATCACACCCCATAGGGGTATCCTAAACATAACAATCCACCACATACCATATAAGACTCTCGAATTACTATCCAAGTCTTTCAAGAGTCTCATATAGATGTAAGGCATCCCTTTACGAAAATAGAATACTCTATCCAATGGAGTTAAGTAGTTTAATCCGGTATTGAATAGCATTAGATAATATATCAAAAATGCATATGCAATAAGTTACAAAATCTAAGGGGCATTCCCCCACAAAAGAATATTTAAAGGTCCATTACAGTCATCCAGAGTCTTTTGGTTTCCTGTGGAAGTCTAAACAATTTGAATACAACTTCTATAGGAAACACCTAGCTCCTGTAACTGAGCTGTAGCCTGTCTCGGTCTAAGCTAAATAAACTCGTGCTACAACAAATAGAAACTATAGGGGCTTAAGCTATACTAGCTTAGTAAGTGAAAACTTCCACGATCACAATTATAACATATCAATCAGACAAGTAATTAATCAAACATATGATATGCATCAAACACGTGTATTCATTAAACATATGACCAGCCAGAAATCATATGTTGATGGAGAGGATTTTTACTTTTGTGAAATTTTTGAAAGAGTATCAATGAGGAGAGAGAGAGAAAATGAGTATATATTGAAGTAAATTAGGGTTTGTTTGCATTATAAAAGAAGAAAATAAAACAAATAGAGGAAAAAAGGGGGGGGGGGGGGGGGGGGGGGGGGGGGGGGGGTGGGTGTGGCGCGGCCTCAATGGGGAGAAGAGAGAGAGATTTCAATTTGTTTAAATTGTAATTTATGTAATAAAATATATTAAATATGATTTTATTTAAGAGACAAAAATTTCTTGGAAAAGAAAATATAATGAGTGTTTATAAGGATGTAAGACTAGGGTATGGGTTGTGTGTGTAGTAGGGTGTATTTATGAATAGTGATAAATAGTAGACCAGACATTTAATTTACCAGTAGTAAAGAAAATACAGGAAAAAAAGCTATAACTGTAATTTTTATAACCCAAAAAATTATAATACCTATATTTTTGAAATCCTTATAAAATTTTGGTTCTAAGAAGTATTCCGGAATATTTTTCTGAGTTTCTAGTTCCGGGATTCACTTTTCCGTAATAGAGCTCGGGAAGGCCTGGAATAGAAAATTTTTCAAAATCAAAACTTTCTATAGTTTGAAATATACTTTAAAAAAATATTTCACATTAATTTATTTTATAAAAGTTCTTTTAATATGAAACCGAAGGAAAGCCGGATCTAGGGTTTCTAGGTTTCTCTCACTAAGCTTGAACTAATCCGGTTTAGGGTTTTGTTTTCCGGTTTCCGAAGTTTTCTTGACTACTAGGAAAACCGGGGTTTACACTTCCAAATCTTTAATCACACTAGGGTTTGCCACAACTCTTGAATCTCCTTCAATCCATAAGATAACCCGCATAAGAGAAGATTTATCTAAAGGATATGATTGAAAAGATTAGAGGAAGGTTACATACCTAAGGGTTTTTGCTCTTTGAAAGCTCCTAGGGTTTCCAAAAGAATGTCAGGTTATATATAAGCTTTTAGGAGACGTTGAAAAGGATTGAAGACTAGGAAAATTTGTCTGTCAAATGACAAAAATACCCATTTAACAACATTGTATTACATTCATACCCTTGAATATGAATTATTTATTTGTACTTTACATTATTCTTAGTCTCGAGTTGCCTTGATGAAGTTAAGGCTCTCAATACTTAACCTTATTATTATGCTTACAGTGATTCTTATATATATCTTATTTTATCATGTGATATTATTCTATTTCTCATGGCTATATATTTGAACTCATGCATGAAGATATTGATATTGTCTCAACAATTGTCAAAGGAGTTTTCTAAAAAAAAAAAACAGAGAGAGAAAAATAGGAACTCTTTTTAAAAAACGAATTTTTGACACTAATAAATGATTTTTCCATGAAGACTTAAAGTTTTATCTTAACAAATATTTTCGAATTTTAGATAAGTTCAACACCAGTTTTTAGTAATAATGGTACATCGAATTTCACCAAAGAACACTTAAAGTAAATTTATCACATACACTCTTTTTAAACCAATGAAATAAGAAAGTTTCTTTAAAACTTGATATTGCTAATTCTTTGTTTAATAAAGATTTTTCTTAAACTCATTTGTAAAATTTTATCAACACTCTAAAATACTAAGGTCTAAACAAGTTTACAAAATCACCAAAGAATAACCTCCTAGAAATAAGTTTTACTTAGGAAATAAAGTTAGTAAATAACTTAGAAAGTCATTATTATTATTCATTTAAAGTGGAACTAACTTTAAGAAAATTTAAAACATATAAACAATATCACTTTAAGAAATTGTAATAACTATCAATTAATACTTAGAAAAACTACAATTTTCAACGCTAAAAAAAATGAAGTTGTAGGAATCTGAAAGACCAAAATTATTTAGAGAATTAAATTATCCTCAAAGGTTAGAAATAAAATTTAGAGGAGGAAACATTCATTTATAATAACTTAAGGATCTTTTCCAACAAACTTAAGTAAATCTTCAAGTCTTTGCTTTTTCAACTTTTAGTACATATTGTTTTACAAAAATCATTGTTGAGACAACATTACTAAATTCATGCATACAATATGAGTCCATACATATATATATATATATATATTATATATATTCAAAGGATTTTTCAACTTACAAATATCTATAATTTTGTACAAGGATATTTGGATAAAAAAAGTTTAGAAACGTGTGTTTTGAAAGATAGGATTTTCTTGATGAATCTGCACCTTGTTGTTTTGGAACCCAAACTACTTTTATGACAAAATAACATTATAAATGGATAGATCTTTCCAAGTAGGTAAACGGTATATAATATGCGAAATTCTGAGTTAAAGTGAGCAAGTTATGACCATTAAGTTGGAATTTCTACCCATACGAATTTTACCTCAACTAGAAGATAGAATTAGAAATTTTAGCTAGAAATTTCATGGAATACTCATTTTGGGTATTTCCTTTGTTTAAGAAACAAAGAGGACAACGTGTTCTATCCTGAGGACTATTTCGACTAAGAAAGTATCATCAAGCCATGGCCGAGTGAGTTTACTTCCATTATTTTCCATACTTATGATCGTGCTTGTAGTATAGTAGCACTAGATATAGAAGAAAAAGATAAAATGGAAAATGCATGTGACTTATAATGTTGATGAAAGAATTTTAAGCATATCGAGCCATGAATTGCTTATAACGAATTGTATGTTTACTAGCATGTTGAGGTGTCTGAAATTGGTTGATCACTTGCAATAATTTGAAATTAAATGGAAAACTTTAAATAAAATTTAATGCATGCACTTCGCAAGTTATGTAACATTGCATTCGCTATTGTACAATTTGTAGGATAAGTGTGTGATAGTAGTGGTAGGTATAAACGATATAATATGTATGTAATGAGTACAAGCCGGTAAAAACTACATAAATTGATAGCGAGTAGGAGCTTGTAAGATCTACATATTTTTGGTGGCGTATAATAGTCGGTAAGAACTATGAAAAATTAATGTTATAAATTGTTGGTTGTAATTGGTCGGTATACCTAATTCCAAATGAAGGGCATAAATTCATTCAACATATAGTTCTTGGAAAATCATATGTCTTGTATGCTCACGAGGTTGTTGCACTTCATTTGCTTGTATAATAAAAGTTGGTTAACATTTTCATTTCGAGTATGTAAATAAGGAATGTTCTCACTAAGCTCGTAAAGCTTACACCCCTATAGAGTTTTGTATACGTAGGACCATCTGTTCTTATACTTGAGGTCTCACCATATCCGTGTAAGTCTTCTTTTTGGGAAGCTTTTGGAGGAAATCTATGCTAAGATTACAATAGACTTCCTTTAAAATCTTTTCATTAAGTGTTTAAATTATTTTATAAAGACTAGTAACTTTTATTTGATCCTTGGAGAATTAGCAAGGGCATACCCCTTAGATTTATATAATAGACTCTTAATTGCTATTATGAGTTATATTTATTTCTAGATTCTTATATGTTCAATATTACTCACTTAAACCACACTTCCCAATAGCGCCTCCTATTACCGTGTTGTACGCTTTACATAATACCAAGACTTTCACGTGACTAAGGTAGTCATTCTTAAGTTTGATATTGTATGTGGCAGATTGCCACGTTTAGGATACCCTTCAGAGTGTCAAACCTCCAATAGATTGTCTCATTCATTTAAAATGTCATTGCCATCTTCTCTAACCATTGAAGCCATTAGGCATTTATTCTAACAAAAATCTAAAATGTATGGAGTTAACAAAAACAATATATATTATATATATATATTTTTTGCTCCTCGCGTTGTTACTTTGCCGGAAGCCATGGTTGTTTTCCATGGGAATTTTCTCCCCTTTTTTTATTTTAGTAATATGCAATTTTATTGTCTTAGCTAAGAAACCTAGCATTTAGCATTTTTCAACCACGTATGGATTGTTTCATATGTTTAAACTTTTATTACTATTCGACATCATAGAGTTTTCTCATGATGAAATTATTGATAAATAATTATATATATAAAATAAAAAAGAATAAATAAAGGCTTGGCTATTTCGTTGTTAGTAATTACTTTACTGTTTGATGTGGGCTTGAGATTGATATAGGCCCAAAGACTCATTTAGTCTAATAAGATAACCATTGATACCCAACGCTATTTAAAACCATTCCAAGTCCCACAGTGATGTGATGGCCGATGAACATCTACTTTATTTTCAAACCAAATCCATTTAAAGAGGAAAAAAAAGGGAGACAAATGAAGAAAGATAATTCGAATAATTTGTAAAAAAACTACAGTAGCATTCAAGAAAAGGGAATTAATTTTAAAATTTTAAAGATAGAAGCTTATTCTGCTTTCCTTGACAATTTAAAAAGAAAAAATTGAAGTTGATGTGTGATGTGTGTGTGTGTATGGGTGTAACCATCGATTTTGAAAGAGAGGAGAGAGCAAGGAAGAGGAAAATTTCTCTCTTTAAAAGATAAACACATGCATATATATAAATTCATATTTGACTTTTGAGGCTTTTTCAAACTTAAATCAAGTGTGTGTGTATGCATGGAGTTGTGTGGTCTTCAAGCTTTAAATTTGGCAGCCAAAGATTAAAACCACACATATTACACTAACATATATTTTTATAACATTAGAATTATTAATTGACCTAACTCAAAACAAATTTAGTAACACAATGACTTATAAATTTCTATTCAACAAAATGATCTCTTATAAGAACTTATATCAATACCATAAATATTTTAGAATTTATTTTTAAAACTCAATTCTCTAAAAAAAATATAAAAAATATATAACTAACAATTTTCTCAATCAAATCCATTGATGAATTTAAATTTCTATTCTTATTAAATTGATTTATGAAAAACTTGAGGATTATAGTAATTAATTTCATACAAATAGTGTATTAGTAATTATTTTATATAAAACCTTAGACATGTATTAAACTCAAAAAGATGTAAGCATAAAACTACATTAAAATTTTAAATGTCCACTCATAAAAAAATATAACCAATACTACGAAATTATATGATTCTATAGTGGATAAAAGTCTAAAAAACTCTAATTCAAAATCGTTATTTGTTATCATCTATCACCGCAAACGCCTTCCCCAGTGAGAGTTTCTAATTTAATAATGAAAGATGCCACCTGTTAAGCATGTTATATTGCGTCACATCGTTGGAATCTCATTGGCAGAGAGCACAAGCCAAAAAGAGACCGAGTACACGTCATTAGGAGAAAGAAACATAACAATAATATTTGAGTAAAGATGTGCACGTGATCGTAGAACTGGGACTTTTCCTTTGTCTACGAATACGAATAGCCCCACCCATGCGATGCCGTTTCAATACAACCAACTTCAAGAGGGATATATAACTATCCACAATCCTTTAATTTACAACCCAGTTGGAGGGGTAGGGAGAGAGAGACACCTTAAAGATGGGACAGGGGGCAAAAAAATAAAAATAAAAATAAAATAAAAAGCCTAAAGAATTTCGTAAAAAAGGCTTCTCTCTTTTCCCTCCAATTCATTTAAACAACTCCCTCCTGTCCTGTGTAGAAACCTTAAGACTTTGCCTTGGCGGTAAATAAAAAATCCCCAACTGCCATTTGAAGAACAATAGGCCAACGGCTATCTAACTAAAAAGGCAAGGCAATATCATTGCAAACAACACTAACGACTTTTTGAACTTCACAAATCCCACCAAAATTTCTAACGGAAAAAAAAAAAAAAAAAAAAAAAAGAAAAAGAAAGAACACAAGTTCCCCTTTCCCTACTCAGTATTTTATATATCCAGGCTTGACAAAATTTCTAACATTCACCCTAATCAATCTATCAGGTATCTGTGCAACAGGTACCCACCACCCACCTTTCATGCTTGATAAAGATCAATCATCACCAGCTAGAGATTCAGATGAAACTAGTGCCACTAATGCTGCTTTTTTGAAGACTTTGAGTACTCTACAACATCATCATCATCTTCCCCTCCATCCTCACCCATATCATCATCCCTTTTCCTCTTAGGTTCAGAAGAAGATGGAGGTAAGATTTCATTTTCATCATCAACTTCCTCTTCTTGTTCTTCATCTTCATCGTTTCCTGCTTCCAAATCACCACCACCACCAGATTCTTCCCCTTCGACCTGACCCACTGGCTGAACAAGATATCCATCTCCAAAGTCTTCTTCCTGCCATTTTTACAAAAATTAGTGAGACACATAACAAAGATCATACAAGAAGCAAAAATAATGACAACAAAGCAGCAAAAAACATGGGCAGAAAACAGAATTCAAAATAAGACAGCCCGCACAAATCCGCACACACAAAATAAACAAAGGGAACTCACAGCCAAAATAAAAACCACAGAAAAATTGAGAAATATGACAATGTTATGCAACAGAAAAGTTTTAAGTTCAATCAAAATTACAGCACACAAAGTGCAGAAGGGCAAAAAATAAATAAAATAAAATCTTGAATAACAAGACATAGCAAAACCTGCATGTTGAGTGCAATACACCATGGTGCAGCACACGTTTATCGCATTATCAAATTCAAAAACACCAAATATGTAAAACTGACAGCTTAGAGATGGATTCTACTCATGCAAAAAATCACATTTCTCAAAAGTTAATTGAACAGGTATTCTTTCAAAGCAAGACCAAAACAATTTCCAATATTGCCTCACAACAAGCCAATTACATGTCTTACAATACAATGTACAACCATCTGCAATAATGCAAAAAATTGCTGCTCCTTTTCTAGGTTTTCAAGGCCTTTAAACAACCCTAATCACACAACAATAGCTACTCTACTACAGCCCCTCTTTTAAAAATATATAAAAATTAAATTTTGGATACAATAAAGAAACAAGGCAAGATCAGATTTAAAAATCACATACTTGATCAACCAAACACTATACAAAACCACAAAATTATGATGATCATTAAAACTGAGCAAGCCAGAAAAACCTCCTACTCAAAAGAAAATGCTGTAATTATTGGATCAGGAATCATGCAGAATATAACCATCTTAAATAAAAGAAAACACTTAATGTTGGGGTTTTGAGCAGCCATATGTAACATATGGGGTAAATTGCGATAGTAAAATCAGCAATACTAGCTTGAGTTAAGCACTCCCAAGCAGAACATTTCATTTCACATACTACAGAACAAGAAATAAGCACCGACAATCATACATAAAACTTATCAATAAAATGAATCAAAAAATGCTTGTAAATGGGCAAGAAAAGGCCATGCCTCAGGCATCAACCAGATTGCTAATTTTGATGTCAAAAGACTGAAACCCAACCTGTCATTGCACATGAAAAATCATGATGGTGTAAAATAAGCTCTATAACACAACATATATAAACTTTACGTAATAATGCAGAGAGGACAAGTCTATTAAAAGCCGGAAAATCAGTATCAGTAAGCCATATGAAACCATTCTCCTTACTAAGACAGAAATCTCACCTCTTCTTCACCCTCATCAAACTCTTGAAATTCCCCATGATCAATTCCCTGTTCATCCTCGCCCGTCTCTCCATCATCATCATCATCAGCCTCATCCTCACCTTGTTCATGCCCATCAATCTCCCCTTCCGTACTAACCAATCTACTCGTACTCTCTGGTTCACCATACTCCCCTTCATCATTATCTACCTCCTCTTCTTCATCCTCCCCACCTTCATCCCCATCATCGTCATCATCGTCGTCGTTATCTTCATCCTCGTCATCTTCAACTCCATCTTCCTCATTGTCACTATCTTCTATCTCATGCACCTCAACAACATCATCCTCGTCCTCATCCTCATCCTCATCATCTTCATCATCAACATCAATCTCTTCACCACCCGAATCATTCTCCTCATCACCCTCCCCCTCCTCGTCATCGTCTCCACCATCACTGACAGCCTCAACACGGAACCCATTTGCTTGATGGCTCGATCCATTCGCTCTCCTCACTGTCTCGGTCTCCTCCTCATCTGCATCACTCTCCTCATCCTCATCAACATCCACAATCCCCTCACCACCCTCACTATGCCCATTACTTAACCCAAATGGCCGTTCATCCCCATCAATCTCACCACTCCCTGGATCATCCTCATCATCCTCCTCTTCATCCTCATCCTCATCATCATCACTCTCCGGTCTCTCATTCTCCTCTGCATCCATCTTGTCCAAATATTTCAAGGACTTAATCAACCCAAAAACCCTAGACCTATAATCCTTAACCCTAGTAACCGGACACTCGTATAAATCAAGAGAAACAAGCCCCAACCGTGCAAGCGGAGCTAGATCATCAATATACTGAATCCGATTATTCGACAAATCGAGATCCCTTAACAACCCTAAACCAGCTTCAACCAAAAACTCCAAACCTCCTGATATCCGGTTATCCGACAATATCAACTTCTGCAAATTCCTCAACTTAGGAAACTGTTCGAGGGACGACAGACCTATATTCGCAATCGATAAGTGTTCTAAATTAACAAACTTCTCCAGAAGGCTAGGAGGAGGAAGTCGTCCTTGAAAACACTTGACGGCACCGTCTAGCGTTAGCGTTCGGGTGGCACTAGGGTCTGTTTGGCCCTCTAGAGCAGCTTCCACTGCCCTTTCCCAGATCTCATCCATCAATCTAACCACCCAGAATCCACTTAATAAACCAAAACCTTGAAACACACCTCTATAGCATATATAAAGTAAACGACTTTATGTACGAAAAATATTTAAAAAATTTTACATTAGAACATCCAGTCGATATATGAACTCGAACTAACCTAACAGAAACTATATTTCGAATGAAACTGCTTCTCCACACACTCAAGCCCTAACCCTAGATGGTAATCAAACGAAACCCTAGCCTGGAAGAAAAAACACGAATTCTGAGAAGCCAAAACAGCGATAAGCCCTAATTTTTATGCGGACAGCTAATTTAAGACCTGATTTTGGCCCTTTTTTCCCCCCTTTCTTCTCTCCCTTCACCCTCTCTTTTCTTTTCCTCTCTTTTTCTGTGATCGATTTGTTTGACTGCGGAGAGGCGTGTGATTTTATTGGCCGAGTCAGGATAGGGTCAGGGAGAGTGAACCGGACCAGCATGGCTCGATGAATCGGAACCTAGGTGCTCTTTTAAGTTCGGGAAGTGATTTTTTATTATTATTTTTTTCCTAATTTTTTTTTTTTATTTTTCCCTATGCATTTTAATGGTGGTTTCGATGGATAGAATTTGGACCGTTGGATTAAAGATAGACAAGGATAAGTGGAAAAATGGACGGTCAAGAAGAGGGTTTGGTGTGTTTGTTTTTGAAGGGGAATTGGAAGGGGATTCCTCTCAATACGTCATGCGTGCTGTAGATATCCGAGTGGTTGTAGTTTGATACGAGATTTGAAGGAGATCATGGAAATACCACTAGAGATAACAAGGGGGATGGGTGGAGAGTAGAGACAAGCATTGCATGTTTTGAAGTTAGAACTTTTGGGTGAACCGTCCATGAAATGAAATAAACCGATGCATTGCTCCATTATTCATGGCTTTTCATAATTTTTTTTTTTTTTTTTTTATGTTTCATGGATTTTAAATAAACAAAAATAGGACAAATGATCTTTTACATTTTGCTCTAATAAGAACTAATGAGCGATATATTCGCACTGCGCATGTAAAAATAGAAAAAATTCTTACTTTTATAATAAATACTGTAATAGACAAATAAATAAATTATAAAGAAGGGCAAATGTGTCATTTGATTTAAAATAAGAGGGTCCTATGGTCAACCTTAATAATTATAAGTATGTTTTATCATGTGGCGGACATGTGATTTGAAGATAAGATTTTGCAATTCAAGGTCGGCTAAAGGTCGACGGCCTATCATTCTATGCTACCGACATAGACTCTATGCTTCAGCGGCATTAGAGGTAGCTTTCAACAAAACAGAATCTTCTTCGAATGTGTTAAGTCGCCAGCTTTTGGACTTAGGTCGCCAGTCTTTGTTCTACGCCTCCTGCTTACAATACTAGATTATTACATGTATTTTATGTTGTTTTTAGGTTTTTCTTGTGCCCTTTAGATAAATCCTTAATCTAGCTCTTTTTCATAACATATCCTAAGTCTTTAGAAACCTTAAGGACAAACAAGATTCAAGATATAGGTGAGTGGGTTCTTCTCAATCCTTTAGTGATCTAAGAAAATTGTTTCTATGAGTTCTTTGTATTGGTTTTGTAAGGAAACAAATTCTTGGAGGAATTTATGGAGAAATCCTAAATTCTGTTGGAGATTTTGTGATCTACAATCAAAGAGGATCAAGATCCAAAGTTATAGGTAAATTGAGTCTTTTCTTTTCTTTTGATAATTTAAAGGTAAAATCTTTTCTAAATCTCTTAGTTAGTTTTTTAAGGAAATCATAATGTTGGGAGGAGTTTTAGGAGAAATTGTGTTTTTTTGGAGATTCTAAATTTGTTTTCATCAAAGGAGAAAGATGTGTAGCTTAGGATTTGTAATTCCTTTCAGTTTAGAATTTGAGATAATGTGGGATTAGGATTCGTCACACTCCTATAGGGTACCCTAGTCGTAATAGTAAGCCATGTAACTAACTGAGGCCTCCAGAAAGTTACATAAACACTATACAACTAATGTTCCCCAATTGGAGTGGACAATGCAAAAAGGATCGAAAGCTGTTTGAGTGAGAAAGATATTGTATACATATATATATAACCACAAAGGAACATATAAACAAATAAAAAAACTTCATAAAAACTTTACAAACCAAGGTCTAGGGGCTTTGAACTGAACCCTATAACCATAAAAGCTATAAAGATAAACAAACTTAACTTAAGCTATTGCAACCATAACTAGTCTCTATTACATATATGGTCTTCGCCTTAACAAAACACATGTTCCAAAAAGTCTAACTCCCACACTAGAGCTTGGTTTAGTCTCCTTGCTTAAAACCCTGTAATTCAACCGTCTAAGAGAGTGTGAGCACAAAAAGCTAAGTGAATAACAAAATCTTAGCACAAACATGAAGATCAAACAAGTTGAATTAGCAATCATATGCAATGCATAGATAAATCATATGCAATAAATGTGATTTGAATAACCAGAATTAAATCTTATGAGGATTTACGCCTTCCCTAGGGTTGAAGGATAATTTCAGTAATTCATACCCATGAGAAACTTACCAAAGTAGAAGGATTTTCTTTTCATCTAACCCGCCTGGGGGAATAGTCTCTACCAGAGCCTCGCAAGACACGATCAATCTTTTAGAGAATCATTTTCGTTTTCAAAATAGAACTTTCACTTGTCATAAAACTTGAGAAATCTCACTAAGTATTAACACTTTTAAGCCAACTCCGACACAGACGACCTCCTTCGAAGCCTGCTTAGTTTCTGCGAAGTTGACAACCCTATGGTAACCTACAAGCAGACTCACTGGTCCCAAAAAGCATTACCACATAATCGAATTTGTTAATACGTGACAAGAATACCATGTTAATGCAATATGATGTTATGAAATGCATGTCATATTAATATTAGAAGTCTATTAAACTTAGTTCCATATTATTAAGTGATTATGTCAACTTCAAACACTCAATGAGACAACTATATATTAATGTCAAATGAGTTGTCGCGCCCCGAGTGGTACCCTAAACGTGGCAGTCCGCCGTACACAATACTAAAGCCTAAGAATAACTACCTCAGCCACGTAAAGGCTTCCATATCATGTACAAGGCATATATCACAACCAAGGGAATGCATTGAAGTAACGCAATTTACATTGATAACGATTAAGTAACAAGGCAAACAGAATACTTATCATAAAATACAAACATGGTTGATTACAATTCTTAGGGGCATGCCTCGTTATTGTCTTCAAGTTAATACACTTCTTAGAAATTTTCAAAACACTAACATAACATACATTACATATAAGGAATCTTACAAAGTGACTTCATCCTATGTTCCCACTGCCTTCATAAAAGTTTAACATCCATCCATGACTTCCTTAATTTCATGATCTTCGATTAAAGCCACTGGTATACTTGTTTCAACAAAATCTATGGGGGTATAAGCTTACAACTAGCTTAATGAGGTATTCCTTTTCATTTGCACCATGATTCTAAACAAGTTCATTTAAATTTTTATGCATATGCTATGCATACAAAGCAACAATCACGTGATTACACAAATATATATAGTTATCCGGAAACCATATATAGAACGGATTTATCCCTCCGTATCGAAGGTTAGGGAATTATTGATGAAGATCTACGACCTTCTATTGCTAGTCCCTAGGTCCTCGCCAAAGTGTTCGATTGGCTTGGCTCGAACGTAGACTCGCATTCTCCGAGCGATTTGGATTCTTTAGGAAGGAATATGGCTCGTGGCTCAGCACGATAATAGCCAATCCAACTTTAAGCGCAAGAGTGCCAGCCTTCCAAAAGAAATATGACTTGATGGATGCTATGTGTGGGCGTTTTATTTTTCTTAAGCCAAACCTTATTAAGGTTTACTAGGGGGCAATCAATCAATTTAGCAAACAATATGCAGCCATACAAGTAAGTAAACAAAACACTTAAACAGACAATTTGAAGTTGCAACATTCTTAATTCTCATTTCATCACATAAGCATAGAATCATATATATATATATATATATATCCCGAAATTCCTCAAACATATCCATTTTTTCTTTTCTTAGCATACTAATGCCACTACTTTACAAGCATAAGCAATCAAGAGGAATAATTCACTCATCCATTTCGTAATCTTCTTAGTCGTAGTAATCCTCAAGAAGGGAAATTGTAAGCCCCAGAAAAATCTTGGTAAATAATTCTAAAATGAACTTCGTAAAAAAACCCTAAATCACTCTTAATTAAAACCAAACTTCGATAGGTCCCAAATCCAGAACGAGTCCAGAAATTTTTGAATTGTGAGAAAAATGAGAATTCTTAAAAAAATAAAATAGGGACTCAATATACTTCTATTCCAAAACCTCTACGTACGACAAATTCTATATTCGACTCCAACTTATAAAAATCGGGTAAAATAAAGCCCAAAAACAAATTATTAAAAAGTAAATAATGATTAACCTTTGGAAATAAAACTCAATCTAAAGAATTCCGAAAACGTTAAGGAATATTAAATACTTACGAAAATCGACCTTAAAATAATTATCTCAAATCAAATATGTTATATACACATAAAATATCAGTTTCCAAATTGGCAAAGGCATAAGTCGGAAAGTCAACCGGAAAACCTAAGTCCACGAAACTCCCAAGAAACCCCGTAGCCTAGATCCGACAATTCCGTATTCCTAAACCAAGAAGTCTGAATAAGAGAAAAAAGTGTAGTTGGTTCGTATTAAGCCTATGATACTCTAAAAGATGAGATTGACGAATTTTCAATCTATTTCCAGACCGGTCGGGTACAGACTTTGAAAAGCGTGCCCCGGGATTCGAAATAATGAAAATATGTTATTAGCGCTGTTAGACTCATATTTTTAAGGATCTCTAAAATATTATTTATAAATTTTCGATAACTAGAATTATCTGATTTTGCTATTTTATTTGTATTTCATTACTACCAGTGATTAGCTGGTCTTTTGGTACTATTTACTATTATCCATTTCACAATTCTATTATTCTTATAATGTATACCCCGGTTTTCCTAGTAACCAATTAAACTTCAAAAACCGAAGGATGAAACCCTAAATCGGTTTGGTTCAAGCTTAGTAAGAGGAGCTTAGAAGCCCTAAATCCGGCTTTCCTTCGGTTTCATAATAAAAGAAGTTTTATAAAGTAAATGAATATGAATTATTGTTTTAAAGTATATTTTAAACCTCGAAAAGTTTTAAATTTAGAAAATTTTCAATTCCGGGCCTTCCTGAGCTCAATTACGGAAAAATGTGCCCTGGGACCAGAAACTCAGAAAAATATTCCGAAATATTCATTAGAACCAAAATTTTATAAGGATTTCAAAAATATAAATTTTATAATATTCCGGACTATAAAAATTACAGTTATAGCCTTTTTCCCGTATTTTTTTTACAACTGGTAAAGTAGATGTCTTGTCTACTATTCACAAGTACAACCTACACTATACAGTATCCAAACCCTATTCTTACATTCTTACAACTACTCATTACAATTTTCTTTTGCAAGAAATTTTGTTTCCTAATTAATTATTATATTTATTACATTTTATTACATAAATTACAAATTTTATCAAATTCAAATGTCTCTCTCTCTCTTACACCCACATGGCCGGCGCACCCCTCCCCTATTCCTCTATTTTTTTATTTTTACTTCTTTTATTATAATTAAACTCTAATCCTTCTAATATATAAGCTCATTTTCTCTCTTCTCATTTTCACTCTTTCAAATTTTTACAAAGGTTAAAAACTCTCTTCTTCCTCTTGTTCTTGCCGTGACCCACACATGCACACACACTCACTCACAAGCTTATTTCCTCTTCTTTTCTACTCCAAATCTCCATTGGTATGATGGTTTCAAGCTTTGTTATTGCTAAATCTTGTAATGGCAAGACTTTTCTTATGTGTTTTCCACTTTAAATCCTAATGAGCATATGCTAGGGACAAGAAAACACTAATACAAGAATATCAAGCCATCACAAGAAGTAGATCTGGTGATTAAAGGAGTTTTTGTTGAAATAATATTATGTTCATGCATGTAAAGTAGAGATCTTGCATGGAAAGTTTATGTTCATGTCATGAAACTCATGATTCATGCACTATAAGTTGTAGATCTAGTGTTTAGACATTTAGATCTTTCATGACATTTATGTTCATGTGGATGTTTTGAACTTTCATGCATTAATGATCATAAAAGCTTAGCCTTGCATGTATATAGATGTGTTAGATGATAGATCTTTATGGATATAGGACAAGGAACTTGAAAAAGAAAAGATTTGTTAGAAATGTCTTGTGGAAAATTCGGATGACTTTTGAAACCTATTTTAAAAACCCTTGAAACCACTTTGAAACTCATATTTTTCATGAAAAATGAAAGGTATATGTAATAAGTATCCATAAGGAATGATTTTCACAAGTTACAATGAGTTTAGGCATGAGTAATGTGTAAAACAAGTGATGGAATTAAATTTGAAAATTTTGAGTTAGTGATCAAATTGTCAAATTCGTAATTTGAGATGATGCATATGTAATCACCTAGTATTTGAGCTCAAATTATAAGTTTTATGAGTTAAATGAAGTCCTTAGACATAGATATAATAAAGCTTCAAATTTTGATGCATTAAACAAGTTTTCTCATAAGGAATATATAAGAAATGAAATTTTCCAAATTCGGATTTTGTGAAAAGCTTGTTTAAAAACATTTTTAAGGGAAAAATGTGAATTTCTATGAAGAAATGAAGGTCTTGGATAGTATAGATGATGGAGACTCATTTTTATTTAGATAACAAATGAATTCTAAGGATAAATCCTAAAACACTAGGAAATGCAAAAATTGGAAAGATAGATTTTTAAGAAATGGCTATTGTAGAGTCTTGTAATGATTAGGAGTTCTTAAGAATTCATTATAAAAAATCATCAATATCATGCATATATTGGACTCATTACATGACATTCATACTAGGAATTCATTCATATTCCATCTATACATGAATCATCAACAAGACACATTTTTACCAAATGCAAAACAATTTTTTGGAGATGGAAAAGTTACAGAACAGATCTGATCCTCTGTTCCGTGACCTTAATGTTTTCAAAATTTAAAAGTATTATTAGAAATAGATAGATCTTTCGAAGTAGATAGAGATCGATATAAAATTTGCGAAATTCCTAGTTAAAATGACCAAGTTATGGCCATTTTAAGTTGGAACTCCCGCAAATAGCGAGAATCATGATTTTGTTTAGTCTAGATGTATAGTTTGAGTTAGTTAAGTGATGAGATTCTTATTAGGTTATTCTTATTTGGTAGGTGATCCGAGCACGACGATACCCTACCACCCGACTACGACTATTAAGAGACCGGCATACCATGGCCAAGTGAGTTTCACTTCTGATCTCAATTATTACTTGTGATTGTAATGATAGTTGCACTAGTTGCTAGGTAAAGATAAAAAGAATGTTTATGCATGATGGAGTTAGTTGGGAATTATTATTGTCTGCTGTTGATATGTGAAGTTGAACTTAAAGAATATCGAAGCCGGGTGATAAGTCATTGCTTGTATAGAGATGTGCTAGAATCGATTGTCTGCAAATATTGCTTGGCCACCTAAAAGAATTGGATTAATCGAGTATTGGACTTCAATTATAATTTGAACTCATTCATGTCACGATGGGGATGGAGCATTAGCATTTGTTGGTTTTTCGTGATCCATAAACGAATATATGTTGTTTAATCGTGATCCATAAACGAATATATGTTGGTTAATCGTAATCCATAAAACGAATTATCGTTCAGTTGACCGTGAGCTTAAATGGTGTCGTACCGCAGGATTCGTTAATCTACTAACCCGAGATGGAAGGCGCAAGTCCATCCACATATGATTCCCGACTAGTCATATGTTTGTTGAACTCACTTGTTGATGCATTTCACTTGATTAATTAATCATTTGCTTGAATGATTTGCCTTAATTGTGATACGGAAGTTTTCACTCACTAAGCTAGTGTAGCTTATACCCCAATAGTTTCCTGTTGCAGTATGAATACTTTTGGCTATCTCCAAGGACTCGTGGACGTCAGGTACAGCTCTTAGATATTAAGGAGTTTCGATGAGGCCGGGGCTTAAAAGTGAAATGGATTTATAATCTTGTTTTCTTAAATTAGTGTTTGAAGGATAATACAAGGGATCTTTGTGAGCCGAGAACTCTCAGCATTGTTTAACGGGTAATGCCCTTAGTTCATGTAAAAATAGTTCATATGAGACGATTATAATTTACATTCTTGTTGCTATTATGTCTCCTTAAACTACTATGAAGCAAAGTATGGTCTCTGTATGTTTGAGAGTGACCTTACACCCGATGTTCAAACTCATGGGAAGACTAAGGTTCCTTACTGAGTTTAAATATTGAGTGTGGCGGACTATACAACGTGTAGGACACTCTTTGGAGCATGACAGAAATCTCGTATCCTTTGTCACCTAGACAAAAGAAATACACGGGATGAGTATTTCACAGAAGTTCTACTTAAACTTTCTAATTCTATTTCACTATTTCGTCAAAACGCGTAAAAAAATTCCAACTCAAAATGGCCATAACTTGCTCATTTTAACTCGGAATTTCACATATAATATATCGATTTCTACCTATTTGACAAGTCTATCCATTTCTAAGGTTATTTGGGTCATAAAGGTTATTTGGATTCCACAACCGTAGTAAGGTTCATTATAAAATTTAGTTTTCAAAACATAAATTTGCAAACTTTTCCTTATCCAAAAATTTTGTACAAAAATGTAGATAATAGTATAGTTGGAATAATCTTTTAATATATATAATAGACTCATATTTTATGCAAAATTCTGATGGTGTTGTCTCAACAATTAATATCGTAAAACAATGTCTTACGGTTTGAAGACTTGTATCTTAACAATTTATTCCTAAAATTCATATTTCTTGAATTATTATTAGTATATTCTTATTTTTTTTTCTAATTTCTTTTATAAAATAAATTTTCTCTTAGTTTTGATCTTTTACAAATTTTACTTTTAGTGATAAAAGAATGCAGTTTTCAAGAGTTTTATTAAGTCATTGTTAACTTATAATAATTTGAGTTGTGTATATTTTCTTTTAAAGAAATGACTTGATAAACAATTCTTTTATTTATTTTCATTTTCCAACTTCTTTAAAAATAAACTTTATTTCTAAAACTTGGTCTTTTAACTCTTGGACCGATTTTATTTGAAAGGAAATCATGTCTTAATATTTTCTTAAGTTTTTTATAATATCTATTTTTTGAAACCTCTACTGTTTATATTCTTTTATTTCTTTGAAAATGAGTTTATCATTTAGAAACCTTGGTAAACTTTTATTTTTAAGTGAGTTTATAATTTGATGAATTGATTTTTCTCAACTTATAAAACTTTAGTTATTACTTTTGGTAAAATTGCTACGAGTAAGCTTTTGAAACAAGTTTATTTAGCAAATAATTCTTATTATGAGTTTTAATAACTTTATAGACTTATCATAAAAGAAAATGTTATTTTGTTAGTTAACCTCTTTGAGAAAATCATCTTTATTTTTATTAGGAAAAATCTTAGTGAGTTTGAAAGAAGTAAAAAGGAAAAAATTTCCTATGGATGCAATACAAAGTCTTTGTTTGGTGAAAAATAATATAAGAAATGTTGGTTTCATTTCCTTTATTAAAGAAAATTCTACTTTAGATTTTTGTTGAGACAATATCGTTATGGGTATGTATGTACATGAGCATATAAAATAATAATATGAGAAAGATATAAGAAGCAAACAATAATAAACAAGATAATAAAAATATCAAGTATTGGAAATCTTAGCTTCATCAAGGCATCCTGAGACTAAGAATAGACTAGTCCCAAAAAGAATAAAGAAAAGAAAGAAAAAGTTGTTTTGACTTGATAATGACAAATCTAATACTAGAAAGACTAGTCTTAAAATAGCATGAAATAAATAAATAAATTGCAAAGCATAAAAATAAGTAAATAACAAGTGAGCTTATATGCTCTAAAGATTATATATAAATAAATAAATATATTTAGTTAGATATGAATAAGAAGTTAGCATAATAACAACAACAATATGAGCAAAGTATAATAACAAAATAAAAATATAGAATTGAATGTTCATGAACAAGAACAATACATGAACATAGTGTAGCTTTCATAATATTAAGTTTAGGAAACTCACACCATGGTCATGTAAAGTTACATGACATTGTAGTAAAGATATGAAAAGGATTTTCTTACCTAAATAGAATTTGAGAGTATTATGAGTAAATAGGTTTTGTGTATGAAGAAGAAGAAAACTTGGGAGTGTTTTGGGAGAGTAACGGGAAGATTATTTGAGAGGAGATGTTGAGAGAGTTTTGGTAGTAAAATGATTTGTGTGAAAGAATGAAGGAAGAAATATGTATTTATAGAGTTTTGGAGTGAAAATTAGATGTAATTAAATTAATTAACAAAGAAAATAATTACGAGTGAAGAGAGAGATGGGTGGACGGCATGTAAGGGAGGAGAGAGAGAGAGAAGTGATTAAAAATTAATTTTAGAAGAAAAGTGTAAGAAAAGTTTAGTAATATATGGTGTAGAATTTTTTATGGAAAAATAAAATGGTAAGAAATAGGTATGTAGGTTGTAAGAATAGGTAGTAGAAAAAATAGAGATAGATGAATAGTAATGAATAGTAAGATAGGACTATGAATAGTAGACTAGACAAATAAAATATCGGTAGTAATAAAAATAAGTGTATAAATACGATATCTGTAATTTTTAGTTACCGAAAAATTCTAAAACTGATATCTTTAGAAACCTTATATTTTTACGAGTCTATTGGTATTAACAGAATATTTTTTCATTCCGATAGACTAGGGCATAGTTTTCAAAAACTGATCCCGTTTGGATTCGAAAGACACTACAAATTTGCGAATATGATGTTTTTAAGCTTCCCTATATTATTGTGAACTATTATCAACAATTATTTCCATTCCATTGTCTAGGTTTAAGAGCACAAGATTGCTGGATCTTAAACTCTAAGGTTTGTTGTAAACTTTGTTGGCTTTTAGGGTTTCGGTTTGACTCCCGGCTTGTTGATTTTATTTATAAGATCATAAAATTTTAGGGTTTTGTTTGTGTTATATTTTGATTCAACATCCGTGGTTTATTTCATTATATTTTTTATTATTTAATATTTTTCGGTTCTCGAGACGTTTAAAAGAGTATAGGGTTATGGGTTGACTCAATTTGACTTTTAGTGAAAATTGAAAATTTTTATTCTAAAATTCACCGAAAGATTTAAGGTCTCAGTATTTTGTTGTCAAGCATTATTTGGATATATCATCTTGATTTGCGTGTTAGGAATTTGATAGATGATTTGGTTGGTGTACGGATGTTGAATCAATCGGTTGTTTGGATTTTCTATTTTGTTTTGAGAGTTCTCTTTTTCTTACGGTTAAGAATTCTTGTGTTCGACCTAATTTAGAATTTGGTTTTAACTTGGGTCGATTTTCACAGGTTTCGGTTTTTAATTTCTGACTTTTATGATTTTTTCTAAAAATTATGAAAATTTCAGGGGTTAACACAAGTGGTTTTCACTTCAATTATTAAGAATTGCAATTCAACATACATTACATACCATGTAATAATTCCCATCCCCATAAAATTGGTTCCTTATAGTTACAATTAACTAGATTCCACTACTTATAAACACAAAAAAGTGCTAGAATTCAAGTTACTCACCCGTGAATACTCCTTAATCGTCATAATAGTCCAACGAGAAATCCAAATCATGATCTAGGGTTCTTATAAGATAGAAAAGTTTATATTACTATCTGCTTAACAAAGATAAAAAGGATTAAACAAGATTCTAAAGCTAAAGGAGACAAAATGACACTTTAAGGCCACCACTACCTTTGCCACGCCCCATATGGAGAAGAATAGAGGCCATCACCACCCTTGCCATGCCCGTGGCAAGGGGCCTGGTGACCAGATTTCAACCCTTGAAACTTCAACTCCACTTTTCTATCACTTTACTTCATATATCAACCTCTAAAACTCATAACCAAACTAATGAACTTCCAAAATCAGCCATAAATCAACAACAATACTTAACCTATAACTACTCAAACATGCAAATAACAAGAATAAAGCAAGAAATACTTACTTAAACTTGCTTCAACTTGAAGATAGGAGCTAGTCTTGCTTTCCTTGACAATTTAGAGAAAAGAAATTGAAGTTAGTGTGGTGTGAGTGTGTGTATGTCACCATCAATTTTTGCAAAGGAAGAGGAGCAAGAAAGAGAGTGAAATTCTGCTTCTTAAACGATAAATACATGCATATATAAAGTTCATCTGACTTTTGAGGCATTATTCAAACTTAATCAAGGTGTATGTGTGCGTATATGGGAGTTGTGGTGGTCTTCGAGCTAAATTGCAACCATTAAGAGATCAAAACAACTCATTTAACACTCACATATCTTTCTATCAATAGAATTATTAAATATTCTAACTCAAAACAAAGTTTAGTAACATAATAACTTATAAATTCCTATTTAACAAAATAATCTCTTATGAGAACTTATCTCAATACTATAGGTAGTTTAGAATTTATTTTTACAAAACTCAATTCTCTAAAAATCAAATCCATTGATGATTTTAAATTTCTATTCTTATTAAATTGATTTTATAAAAACTATTATACTTACATTTTACTTTAATAACAAATACTACCACGTACACAACACAAAAGTTCTTACTTTAATTCTATTTATGAAAAACTTGGGGACTATAAGGTTATTTTATGAAAATATGTTTTGATTGAGAAATTGGTTTTGAACAGGTGTTTTGTGGAGTTAGAGTTTTCTATTCCTAAAGAGAGTACAGGTACGACCTTATATTACTTGTTGTTTGTGCTTATAAGCTTAGAATTATAAGTTGATCTAACTTTTATCTGGTTTAAAATTGATTTTTTGCTGCTTATGTTTGGCTATGGTTAGTAAAGACCAAGCAGTACAGTGATACTAACGTAGCGTCCTTGTGATCTATGTGTGAGGTTGTCTTGAGTGGACTCGTGCACAAAGAGGATTCCGATAGTCTAGGGGTAATGCAAAAATGGTACCTAGGGTGTGTGGGAGTTCCCAACACTAATATATGTATATATTAACTATTTTCAGTATTGGTTGTTTTTACAAAGTCATGAGTACTTTGAGTTTGGATAGACTGTAGATAGTTCTAAACTGTATTGTTTGCCTAACTAATTAAAGATAATAACTTGTGCTTGTTACATATGAAAATGCATGTCAAATTGTTTATTGTCTGCTCATGCGCATGTGATTTGTGATACGGTGTACTGGGCTTTTGTTCTCATTCTTTTATCTTTTTCAGGAACAAGTGAGGATCTAATGTTGTTTGACTTATTTGGCTACGATGTATATGTAGATTATGGGGAGGATAATAGTGGACTTAATTATCTTGTTGACTACTAGTGATGCTCTGGATTAAAGATAGTAAATGGAAGACCTTACGAAGTTTTATTTTTACCTTTATGGAGTTTGAAAATTTTATAAGATGTTGTTGCTAATGTTTTAAGTGTTAAAGTATGTTGGCTTTGATTTATGTCAACTATGTTATTCATAAGTTGTCATGAGATTTATTATTATTATTAAATAGGTACCCTTTTATATGAGAGTTTGATGATATTTCTATGAAGTGGTTTAGTATCATAATAGCCTTAGCGTATCCATTTTTAATAAGAACAAAGAAAAGAGAAACTTTAAAAAGAGCAACAATTAGGATGGAGAAGAGAGGAAGGGGAGAGAAAAGACTAAAAAGGGAGACGCGTAAGAAGTAACCATAAAAAATAAAAAAATACCTATCAAATCTATAAGATTTTTTTCTTACACCAATTAAAAAAATTGCTTAAAAATATTTGATATATTTTTAAAATTTTCAAATAACCTATTAAGTTTTATTAACTTAACAAAATAAAACATTTTGTTTTTTTCAATTAAAAAAGCACACTCAGATCAAAATTTATAAAGCATTAAAATGTACTTTGATAAATTTAATAAGTGTTTTAACACTAAGATTTAAGTGTAAGAGGTCATTTACTGAATCATCAAAATTTAAGGAGTTATTATAATATTTGAATCTTAAAAAGTATATCCACATCTTATCTATCTATAATTTTGTTAACAGAAAAATGTTTTTTTATTAAATATATTTTTCTAAAAATGACATGCTTACATGTGTTTGGTTGTGTTTTATAAAACCATGTTGAAAAAACTTTTCTAGTGTTTGAAATTAATTCAATGTATAAAATATAATATAGTTTATAAATAAAGTATTATTTTATTTATTATAGAGCGTCATTAGGAAAACGCTATCCCTCTAAATCATTTTTTCTAAAAAATGTTAATAGATTTTATATCATGTAAGAATGCCAAATATGACATGGTTTTTACGTAAATTAGTACTTGATATAATACTCACAAAAAATAGATGTAGATAATTAACGGATTCTAAATTATGAAAAAATGCCAAATTGGTTCATCATAATCACTAAAGATTGATGGAGACACAAAAATAAATAGAAGAATAAATAAATAAATAGATAAATAAGAGAGTTAACATCACTAATGTTTATGATAGAGCTAGTAAATAAGTAATGTTCTGAAACAAATAAGATAAATGATGAAATTAATCCCAACACCCCGCTAAATTGTTCATGATAGTCACAATGGAACTAGTCCAGCCATATCAATAAATGGTCCATATTATTTACAAAGATGGCCAAACCCTTGAAATTTTTTTACATTTATTTCTTTTTAAATCAATTTAATTTGATTTAATAGCAGTACAATCCCGTGACAAAACTGTCAAAGTTCCTAATAACGAAGTAGCAAAGATAGCAATATGTATACAACAAAAATCCAAGCAAGCAAGACATATGTTTTTTACTTATGATTAGGAGTATAAATAAACTAAATCGATTTTGCAAACTTTTGAAATTCAATATTTTCTTTTATTCAAGTCTAATTTGAGCATAGTAGAACTAAGTGTAAACTTGATTTACTTTGGTAATTGATCAAGTTAAGTTCGAGTTTCATAATATTTAGCTAGGTTAGCTCACAAGTTTTTTTTTTCTTTTTTTGGCCATAAACCTACAAGTCTAATCAAGCTCAAGTTAGGTATAAATGTCAACTAAGTTCGAGTCGAGTCTGGATTTATATTATTTAATTAAAATCGGAAAAAATTATTAACTTAAGCTTAAACAAAATTAACCAAGTCAAGTTCAAATATGTTCAGTGTTACTTTAAGTCAAAATCAAGTTTATAATTTCAAACTCAACAAAGATATTCTTGATTTGTTGTTTGAAGGTGGCGATCATCTCATCGAGGTTATTTCTTATTTGACTCATAAAAGATTAGCTCATGAAGGTCTGGTTAAGTTGTGGATGATCCTTTTTGAGTCTCTTATTAGTGCATGTGTAAGGGCCTTTAGCAATTGAATACTAAAGCTAATGTCCCAACTCCTAATGCTTTTGCCATGCATGAAATCTCCATTTACAATTGTTGGTATTCCTCTCTTCACAAACAATATTTCATATCTTCTTGTTTAGCTTAGTAACTATAAAGTTGTAGTGATTCATTATGTGCCACATTTTCACTACATAGATTAAATCTTCTTTAGTTTTAAAACTCATTCCTACCTTCAACTCATCACTAAAGCATATGTCTTTAGAACAAAGAAAGTCTTCTTCATATGAAACATAAGTATCACTAATTTTCATCTTAATAAGAAATGGAATGTAATCTTGGAATAATAGTCGACTAGTTTGTTGTTCCATTGGAAGACTAAGCATACTAGTCTTGATTTGACATGTTTTGGTGTATTTAAAAGCTCATCTTCATCATTGGATGTATTAATCTTAGGGGCCATTTGTTTGTGATCATTTGAATCATCCTAACTTATTAATTCACATTCACAATTAATGTCATGTTGGGCCTCCTCTATTTCTCTTTCTGGATCATCTTCATAGGTAGATTTTCTTCATTTTCTACATTTGTTGGAGCAACCATAGTCTTTGCACTTGTTGCAGAGCTAGCTTTTACTTCAACATAGAGGTATTGTAAAGATGTCATACCAAATACCTTAGCAATATTTATAAGAGTTTCTACATCTTCATCATTACTAATATCTTTCAACATGAATTCTTTTAACATCGATCCATACATTGATACCTCTTTGTGTTACACCTCTATAGTGCTTGTTTTATGATCAAATCCTAGCAATTCACATATGATGTTTAGGGGTTCTAAATAACTAATCCTAACCCTGACTTTCATATTCCCCATTGGCATCTATCATAATATGGCAATCTTAACCTTAGAAGATCTTTTATTAGCAAAAATAGAAATTCTGATATACTCTGTCATTTCAACTATTCATTGACACCAATAGCAAGATGAATCATGTTGGCTATTTAGTTTATCATGACTTAATTTTCAAACTGTGGACAAAAATGAGAACAATCCCACAATTTTGACAAAGACACATATTACCAATCAAGAAATTGTTGTACCTATGTAGCACCTGAGGAATTGAAGATTATGCCTAATCTTGGTCCTTTTTCAAACTTAAAGCCTAATCAATGTAGATGCATAAGCAAACATCAATAATAAATAAAGTGTAATAAATAAAGAGAAGAGTAAGAGAAGAAAGCACCACGATATAGCATGAAGTTTGGCTCAATCCCTAGTCTCCACGACACACGCAATGTCTCCCTCAAGAGAAGACTTCACACACTTCATTCCACAACACAAAAAAATGCTTTAATGGAGCTACACAATACTCACATACCACTTGAGTTGTGACTTTTATAAGAACACTCAAGGTATAACTCTTTTTACTCTTTAACACACTTGAAAAACTCTCAAACAATCTCTAGTGTAGTGCTTTACAATAGATTGCTAGGTAAAAAGAAATGGCACTGTACTTTTCTCTTTAACTCACAAGATAAAGCAAATGAAACACAAAAATGAAATGGCACTACCCTCTGGTCCTTCACGTAGGAATAGTATCCTTCTAAAAATGTGATTGACGGATGTTATGCATGTTCGGTTGATTGAATCAAGTCAAATTTATTAATAAAAATTTGAGGTGATCAAATGATTAATCACAAACACAAAACAACGATAATATCAACATCAACAATTAGTTTAACAACCATTTGTAGGTTTCGATATATTTAATATTCATTGTTGCATAACGAGAAAGCACAAACATAACCTTCATATCCATCTTTATCTTGTACTTAAGATTCTAGTGTCACTAAGTACAAGCACATAACAACAACACGTAAGAGATAACTCACATTGCCATTGTGATAAACTTCAATCAAAATAATCCTTGGGATAGATAGGTTGTCTTCCTCCTTACTTGAACAAAGAAATACCTTAAATGAGTATCTTGCACTAGTCTTGTTTAAATTTCTACTTTCATACTTTATAATTTTGTTATTTTTCGCAGTTACTATATTAGATCTTAAAATGGTCATAACTTACTCATTTTAACCCTGATTTTCACATATAAATAGTCCATCTTTACGTACTTTAAATGCTCTCTCTATTTCTAAGGTTGTTTTAAACATTCAAAGTCGTTTAGGTCTTGGAATCATACTATATAGATTGCGTCTAGAATGTTCAAAATTTTGTTTTTGTTATATTTCACAATTTTTACCTTGCATAGACCCTCTAAGTCAAGTCTATATATCATTTCTATGCTTAAAAGGAAATTATTAGACAATAATAGCAGTTTATAATACATACATGATCCTAGTGATGTTGTTTAAGTGGAATTTTTATTAAAACGATCTTATGAAAAGTCAAAAATTCAAGTTCGTGGAAAAATTAGCTTTGTGATTTAACTTAAAATTATGGTTTTATACTTTGCTTTATTTGATTTGAAAGCTTTGGCCATCATTTGTATTCATGATCAAATTTTGTTCGATAAATTTTAGTTTTCAAAACATGGAACATTATATGATTTTAAGAAAGAATTTGAAAATTTAAGAATCTCCTAAAATCATACCTATGGTCTCGACATTTAAAAGAATTTAAAATGATGATCTTATTTTAGAATTCCTCTTTGATAAAAAATTTTCCTTCACTCTTGAGAATGAGTCTTAAATGAAAGTTTTGTATAGTAAGAAATTATCAATTTATAAGGTTCAAGACTTTATTTTGGCATAACAACATCACTCTGAATGCTCTATGTACATAAATACAATGTCACGTCCCAAAAGGTACCACAAACGTGGCAGTCTACCATATATAATATTAAGATTTAAGAATGACTACCTTAGTCATGCGAAAGTCTTGATATTATATGTAAGCCATACAACTCGGTAATAGGAGACACCGGTAGGAAATGGAATTTAAGCAATTAATATAAAGCATACAAGAATCTAGATAAATATTAACTCACATAATATAGTTCATAAGTTCACTTACAAAAGCCTTAGGGGCATTCTCCCGCTAAATATAGTCCAAGGATCGAAACATAAATACTAGGTCTTTATAATAAACTTAAATAACTTCATCAAAAGATTTTAAAAGAAAGTCTGATCTATGTCTATGATTGGATTTTCCCCAAAAGCTCCCAAAAGATAACTTACATGGATAAATAGAGATCGTAGGTACAAAAGTAAATGCTCTTGCACATACAAAAATCTATAGGGGTATAAGCGTTAAAAGCTTAGTGAGAACACTCTCGGTTTAACATACTCGAAACAAAAATTGTCAAACAAGTTTAACTATTAAAATAAGTGAAATGCAACAAATACATGAGCATACAAGACAAATGGTTTTCCACGAGCAATATGTTGAATGAATTTACGCCCTTCATTTGGGATAGGGTATATTGGCCAATTACGGCTAACTAAAGAATTAATAGTTCTTACTGACTGCTAAACACCACCAATTATATGTAGATCTTATCAATATTATTCGTGTCACGCCCCAAAGGGTACCCTAAACGCGATAGTCCACCACACCCGATATTTAAACTTAAGTATGACAACCTTAGTCACCCCATAAGTTTACATATCGAGTGTAAGGTGTACTTACACAACTTTTAGGATCACACTTTGATTCGAGTAGTCTTAAGAAAGCATACATAGCATTAAGAATGTAAATCACAACAAGATAAATAGTTAAATTTTACAAAAACCAAGGGGGCATACCCCCGCCAAAATAATAGGAGTCTACATCGTTTAGCTCCAATTACATATATCTGATTCTACATTAAAGAGATTTTCCTAGAAGTCCACGCCTATACTAGGTCCCGACTTCCTCAAAAGCTCTTTAATCCCATGTGATAAACCTGCACAAAGTGTCCTCTCGGAACAACAAAAAATAGGGACACTGCAACAAAAAAAACTATTGGGTATAAGCTAATTGCTTAGTGAGATTCATTTTCCAAGTAACATACTCGATCGAGCTAAAATATCTATACAAGCGAGTTATAATTAAACAACCATATGAATGCACAAGCAAATGAGCAAGCAGGCATATGACTTTTGGTAGTCATATGTGAATGGATTTACGCCCTCCACTCGGGGTTTGGGGTAGTTCATAAGTCATGCAACTACAGTTCCAATGTTGGTCCATAAGACATGCAACCATAGTCCCAATCTTAAGTGGGGTGGTCCATAAGACATGCAACCACAATTTTAATGTTGGTCCATAAGTCATGCAACCATAGTTTCATTATTGAATGGGGTGGTCCATAAGTCATGCAACCCTAGTCCCATTAATTAAAGACCCGCTGCCTCCCAAATACACCTTTGTCCCACCAAAGGCATACTCGACAATGATATGTGACCCACTACATGATATGCATGTACAGTTTATTCATATAATCATGGCATATTAATTAGATAATTTAAAAGTGATCATACAGATTTCAGACACTCCAAATCTATACTAGCTCATATAAGGTTATTGCAACAAATATTGCCTCGATATACTTATCATTCATTCATGCAAGTTTAGATCACCATTCAATCACAATTTTATCTTTTCTTAAGTCTAATGCCACTACTACTACAAGCACACCCAAGAGCATAATTAATTGAGAAATGAACTCACTTGTCCATGTAGTGAAATCCACTAGTCGTAATAGTCCTCGGGAAGTGGTAACCCGTCCTCCAATTCACCTAAGTACAAAGAATACCCTCAATGAGTATCTCTTAAGAAGTTCTATTAAACTTAACAATTTTATTTACTAAGTTCGTCAATTTTCGCCTAGGTTGAATTCTTAACTTAAAAAGGTCATATCTAACTCATTTTAACTCGGAATTAAGCTTATAATATACCGATTTCTATCTACTTCGAAAGAGCTATCTATTTCAAAGTTAATTCAAATATTTAAGGTCATTTAGGGTCGGAAACTTACTGTACAGTAGGGTTGCGAAAATCAAGATTTGAGCCTTTGTGAAAAATTGCCATATTACTCTATTTAACTACTTAGATTAACTTATTTTAGTCCTAAACTTTAAGGAGATTCTCAAAAAAAAATTAAGAGATTACACACTTATCTAATCCCAAACATAAAGTTCAAATGAAACTTCTAAAAATCCATTTTCATAAAACCGAAATTTATAAGTTGAAACTCATTGTTGTTTTGAGTAATTCCTTTACTAAAACTTACTTAGTTCAATGAAAATAATTTTCCTATATTATTTATCATCAAGGCATTCCATTTTCAATATAAAATACTTGTTTTGGATCTAAAAGGAGGTTTTCAAAATTGGTCTCCCCTTAATTACGAATTTTCTCTTGAAGTTTACAATGAAAACAAGACCTAAATTTTGTCTTTTACAAAGCTTTGATTTAAGCAATACTTTTTAGGAAAACTCATTTAAACTTATGAAAATTCATTCCTTAAGATATCTATACCAAGAGCCCTTTATATTTTTGTCTAAATCTTCATTTTAAAGTTGAATGATGGTTCCAAAAATGGGTCTTGGTCTAGATCCGAATTTTCATAAATTTATTTTGAACATATCTCTTGAGAAAATTCATCAAAACTCATGAAAAACAACCCATTACATATTATATCTTAAGAACCTTATTTCTTGAATAAAATCCTCATTTTTGAGTTGGAAAACATGTTTTTATTTTAGATCTTTGTCTTGATCCGAAAATACAATTTTTGTTTTTGAAAATCAACTTTGATTTTGTAAGATGAAGTCTTGATGATATACATCCATCAAACCTTCATTTTCTTAACAAAAACTTCATTTTAAGACTTGGAAGGGGTTTTTAAAATGGTGCCTTGACAAGTTACGAATTTTACTTTTTCATTCAAACTCAATCTAAGATCTACTCAAAATACAACCATGAAAACATAAGAAACTTGGTAGTAGGCCTTAAACTTCAGATCTACACATAAACATAACTAAAGCTTTGTAAAACTCTAGATCTACAAGTTATCACAAAAATAAGGAGATAAACAAGCCTTCAAGATAACAAATATACTAATAACAAAAGAGATCATCATCAAGAGGAGTGTTTCAATTTTTGGCATCATCATCCATAGCTTTTTAAGCTTGTGGAATGTCCTTTGATGCATGAAACATCCATAATATCATCCTATAACATCTTATGAGAGCTAAAAGAGAATGATTACCTCAAATATTTGCAAGAAAAGTATGTGGGAGTATGGGATGGAAATGGTGGTAGCTTGTTTCTTAAGAAGACAAAGCCAAGAAGAAGAGAAAAGAAAGGGAAAAAGAGAGAGGAAAAGTGTAGGGTTTGTAAAGGTGAAAGAGAGATGGAATGAGATACTTAAATAGAGAGTGGAGTGTGATAAATAAATGATAAAAAAAAAATAAAACCAAGACAGCTGTGGGGGGGGGGGGGGGGGGGGGGGGGGGGGGGGGGGGGGGGCGCTGGCGTGATTTCCATGTGTGGGGGAGGTGGTTTAGTTGAGTTGAAATTTGTAATTTTGAAAGTGTAACTATGCTTCCATTTCTAACTAAAAGAGACTTTAAAATATCAAATAAATAATTAAAAATAAGGAAAAGATGATTTTTAGGGGATGGTCAGCTGCCATCTTAGGGAATGGAGTGTAAGAAAAAGCAAAAGAAAACATAATAATGTGTAGTAATGATAATGGATGTGTACTTAAGGTATGGGTTGATAAAGTGCCTTTTTGACTAAGAAAATATATAAAATAAATTAAGAAAATATTTTTAATTAAGTGGCAGAATTTTTATGATTTAAATAAAATAATCAAATAAATTATTTTTAGAAATTTAACAATTAAGTTACCGGTAAGAGTAAAATAAGCTTATATGAGCTATAACTGATATTTTTAAAATCCGAAAAATTATAAACTTGATTTTTGAAATCCTTATAAAAATACGAGTCTAAAAATATTAAAGATATATTTTTAATTTTCGAGCCCCGGGACACGCTTTCCAAAGCAGTATCCAAACGGGTTCGAAATAAGCCGAAAATAAACCAATCTGATATTTTTAATAAATCAAATATTATTACGGACTATTCTAAACACTTTAATTATTTTTCGACTCCTCGATTTACGAGCGTGGGTTTGTCGGATCTAAACTGTAGGGTTTTACTCAAGATCCGTTGACTTAAGGTCTCCGATAGACTTTTCGGCTTAAGGTTAAGGCATAGAAAACAGGGGTTTACAATTCGCCAAATGCAGATACTACTAGGTTATGCCAACCACTACTATCATATATTCGTCTCACCAAATGTATAATAGCAAAAGCAATGAGACTCTACTCATAAAGTGCATGAATTAATTTTATTAAAAGTCTAGCATTTAGTTATTTTATTTAAAAGGTGATCATATAAGTTTTAGACATTTAAACATGGTTGTCACGCCCCAAGAGGTACCCTAAACATAACAGTCCGCCACATGCCATATAAGACTCACGAATCACTACTCAAGTCCTTTGGGAGTCTTGTATAAATGTAAGGCGTCCCTTTACGACAATAGAATACTCGAACCGATGGAGTTAAAGAGTTTAATTCGGCATTCAATAGTATTAGAAAATAAATCAAAACATATATGTAATTAGTTACAAAATCTAAGGGCATTCCCCCGCAAAAGAATATTAATTAGAGATCTATTACAGTCATCCAGAGTCTCTTGGTTTCCTACGGAAGTCTAAACAAATCTGAATACAACTTCTAGAGGAAACGCCTAGCTGCTGTACCTGAGCTGTAGGTTGTCTCGGTCTAAGCCATATGAATTCGTGCTGCAGCAAATAAAATCTGCAGGGACGTAAGCTACACTAGCTTAGTGAGAGAACTTTCAAGATCACAATTATAACACATCAATCAATCAAGTGCTTAATCAGACAAGTGCTATGCATCAAACATGTGAAATCATCAAACATATGACCAGCCGGAAATCATATATGGATGGACTTGCGCCCTTCATCCCAGGTTAGCAAATTAACGAATACTGCGGTACTATTCAATATGCCGTTTAGGATCAAGGTCAACTAACTTATAAATTCGTTTATGGATCACGATTAACCAACTCATTAATTCATTTATGGATCATGATTAACCAACTTTTGCACCGTTTAGGATCACAGACAACCAACCAATGCTAATGCTCCATCCCCATTTATGATATGAATGAGTTCATATTTATTTTCAATTCCGAATATTCAATTATACCAATTCTTTAAGTGATCAATCAATAACCGCAGACAGTTAATCCTAATTCATCTATACAAGTAATAGCTAATCACCCGGCTTCGATATTCTTACGTTCCATTTCTCATATCAACAACAACCATACAAAATTCCCATTCATCCCCATCATGCATATCCATTTTATCTTTACCAAATATCCATTGCAACTATGATTACAACCACATGCAATAATTGAAATCAGAAGTGGTACTCACTCGGACATGGATCACCGGTTTTTTAGTAATAATAATTCGGTGGTAGAGAATCGTCGGTTTCGGGGTCACCTAAAAGGAAGAAATACCCTAATAAATATTTCATCACTTAACTAATCCAAACTATATATCAAAACTTAGTAAATTCGTGATTCTCGTCATTTGCGGAAGTCCCAACCTAAAACGGCCATAATTTGGTCATTTTAACTCTGAATTTCGTAAATTATATATTGATTTCTATCTACTTTGAAAGATCTACCTAATTATAATATTATTTTCAAGTTTTGAAAATGTTTGGTCACGAAACAGTAGGATTAGTTCTGATTAGTAAAAATTTTCCAAATCCGAAAATAGTTTTGTAAATGTTTGAAATGTTTCTACTTTATAAATCAATTATACATGCAATATTAATGATTTCTTATCATGAATGGCATGTTATGAGTTTAATGTTTGCATGATCTTGATGATGTTTACTAAAAGAAAATTTTAGAGCTCTTCATTTTGCAAGAATCCAAGAATAATTACTTTTAAGAAAACTAGTTTCCTAACTTTGATAAATCACTTGTGTTTTGGAATTATTTCTTAGGAATTTCTAATTATCTTTGTTAGAATTGAGTCTTCATAATATTTATTACTTAAGACCTTCATTTCTACATAAAATTCCCATGTCATACTTTGTGAACATGTTTTCAAGTAAGATTTATTCCAAAATCCAAATTTTTAGAAATTTAGTTTTTGAATGTTTTCTTTAAGAAAACTTGTTTTAATGTATTAAATTTAAGGTTTTATTATGCCTATCCCTAAGGACTTCATTTCTTAATTAAAACATTCATTTTGAGTTTGGAAAATAGGTGTTTCTATGACCTTAATCCAAAATTACGAATTTCTTAAGTTGACTAGTAACTCAAAATTTCTATCTTATTTCTACTATTTGTTTTACACATTATTCTCATCAAATCTCATTTCAACTTATAAAAATCATTATTTAATGATATCTATTACCTATACCTTCTTTTTCATATAAAACATAAGTTTTAGAGTTGATAAAAGGGTTTTTAAAACATGGCTTTGAAGTCATACGAATTTTTCATTTGGACATTTCAAACAAAAGTTTCTCTTTTAAGTTTCTTGTCTCATCTTAACTAAAGATGTAAGCCTTGAAAAATTTCAGTAAATAATCCAAAATAAACATTTAAAGTAAACCTTGAAAATGACTCCTAATTAAAACCGAACTTCAACTAACCTGAAATCTAAAACAAATCTAGAAATTTCTAAATCTTGAATAAAGAGAAAATCCTTAAAAGTAACATAAGAACTTAATAGTTTCCAAATCCAAAGCCACTACGTGTAACGACTCTATGCCTAACCCTGACTGGTAAAATCAGGTAATACAGAACCTAAAAACAATCTATTAAACAGTAAGTAACGATAAACGTTCAGCTATAAAGCCTAATTTAAGAATTCCAAAAACGTTAAGAGATATAAAATACCTACTGTAGACACCAATTTTTGCCCAATTAAAAATTAGGCTTAAGTTTACAATAAATTAATGTCATGTTGAGTTCATTAAAAAATATAAAATATAATAATAAAAATAATAAACAATAGTAATAAAAAAGAGAGAATATAGAAAAATAAAAAAAAGAGGAATAAAATATGTATAATAAAATAATTAAATGAATAATAGTAATGTAAATAAAATATATGTAAGAAAAATTAAAATAAATAATTATTTGAGCTTAATATAATATATATTTTATTAGTTTTAAGTATTAGTGGGATAGCTATATGACCAAGGCACAGGCCAACGGCCTAACGGTTCAGACCATGGACACAGGAGCAAAGGGACCCGAGTTCGATCCTAGCCCAAGGCAGATTTTGCCTCTTTTTGTTCAATTTTTTTTCCCAAAAGACACATCGGTTCATCCACTTTGAGACACCATTTGATCAATGAATCTTTGTGTTCTTTCGAAATTAATTGTACAGACACAAACTAGGCATGGGATACATCACATCTATACACAATTCGTGTATTATTTCATCCTAAAAGGCACATTAATTGAGTCATGAAAATTGGGAAAAAATTCGAATGGACATGATTTTTCAAATTTCAAAATTGGCCGAATTGTATCAATTAATCAAATTAAATACACTTAATCAAGGAGTCATGATCTGTAAACACAAGATTCGTGATCAATTTGAATCAACAATCATGAATAGAGTCCAATTTTGAATCGTTCTTATGTGAAAAAGTTATAACGATTCGTGATTCAAAAATTGAACCATTACAAAGGTTCGAAATGACAAATTGTTTCGAACTCTATAAATAGGGTCACCCACAAGCAGAAAGCACAATTCAATTTCGAAAAACACACTACAAGATTGAGATCTGAAAATAGAGTAGAAAGTGTTCGAATTGCAAAATTTGCAAATTCGAAGTGATCGGGAGGATTTCGATCCAATTAAAGAGTGTTAGAATCATTTAAGAAGTGTTTTTGATTGATTATAGTGTTTAGAATTGCTCGAATTTGCATTTAGAAGTTCTGCAAATTTTTCGAAATTTTTTTTATCCTTGCCGTCGTCAACCACCGCACGAACCACCACTTCTGGTGGTTCTGGGAGTGAACCACCACCACCAACGGACGCAGTAGCCCCATCCACGTCGGTCCGACAAGGTTGCAGGCTTCAAAAACCACCAGGAGTGGCCGAGGAACGCCTTGAAGTCACCGTCATCGTCTTCTTCACCCGACGGGTATCCAAGATCCGACCCGAAACCCGAGATCCAACCTGGTCGGTCGTCGGTCAACGGTCGTCGGTCAACGGTCGTCGGTCAATAGTCAAAGCGATCTACGGTCCATATTCAATCAGAGGATCAGACGATCCAGATTGATCAAAGCGATCTACGGTCCAGATTCAATCAGAGGATCAGACGGTCCAGATTCGATCAAAGAAATCAACGCTCCAGATAGAAAGTCATCAGATCCTACGGTCCAGATTTAGTCTACAGATCAGACGCTCCAGATTTGATCCGAGAAAATCCAACGGTCCAGGTTAGTCCGCAATATTTTATTAGTTATTTATTATATATTTAATTTCGAAAAATAGGAAAAAATTAATAAAAATTTGTAAAAAATCCAGAAAAATCCAGAAAAATTAGAATAATTATTTTTAATATAAATTTACATGTTTTAGCAATTTTTGATATTTTTGGATATTTTTGAATATGTATTTGCATATAAATTGATCTTTAAATATATATTTGATGCATGAGATGTTTTGTTTTTGTATTTTAATTCTGTTATGATATATTTTGAATATATTCTGTACATATGTGATGATTATTTAATTTTGAAAAATAATAAATTGTAAATAGATTTTTAAACCAAAATTATTGTTGAATAATAAAAATTGTTTTTTTTTTAAATCATGATATTGATCAAGTTTTGTTTATCAAAATTTATCTTCATAAATTTACTATGAAGATATTAATCAAGTTTTTTTATCAAAATTATCTTTATAAATTTTCTATGAAGATAATACTCAAAGTTTTCAAAATTATTTCCATAAATGGACTTTGAAAATAATTAAAGTTGTTCAAAAATGTTTTCATAAATTTACTATGAAAATATTTAATATTGTTTAATCAAAATTGATTTTCATGTAGCATTAAATTAGCCATGAATTGTCATAAATTAATGATTTTTGAACTTAGAAAAATATATTTTTTATGAAATAAAAATCAATTGATTAGATCATAGGATCATCAAATTGGTTTTCATAAAATTCAAAATTTAATGAACTTAAAGTGAGAATATTTGAAAATATAAAATTGATCAACAAACTAAGTTCTTTATAAAAGAAACTACGTTTTGTCTGATCTCGATTAGCGAGTACGTAGGCACCTACAGGGCGACAATAAAATTAGAAAAATATATTTTGTTTTGATAGTTTGAAATAATCATTTTGTACATATTATAAGTTTTTTTTTTAAAGGAAGAATACAAATGTTTGTTGATATTTAAATCCGAAGAAAAAATACATAAAAATAAAATGAATGATTAAACTTGTAGATATTTGTTTTATAAATGCTTTGTTTGAATTTTTTTAGTATAGAAAAGGATAAATTCTAAATTTTAAATTTAAAGTGGTAACCGCTTAGGTTTTAATAGGTTAGCCCCGGACTCAGATATCTGGTATATTTTTTTAAGTTTGGTTCTAAAATCAAATTTTCCGCAGACTAGTAGCTAAGTTAGGATTAACCGACCCATTAATCCTAACTTTTCATTTTTTCTGATTTTTATCGGTTGGCGACTCCAAAATATTTTCAAAATTAAATTTCTTTTAATCCTAGTCGAGGATTCATATTAAATGGGTTAGGGTTTAATGTGAATCGGGTTAAAAGAAATGAACCGGATGATTTTCAAAATCCAGGCTCGACACCTACAAAAATAAAATAATGAGTAAATAATCTCAAACTAAATACGTTGTATAAATGTAAAACATCAGCTTCCAAGTTGGCAACAATCTAAACCAGAAAGTTAACTGAAAAACTGAAGCCAACAATTCCCGGGAAACCTTAGTAGATTCAACTCGGCAATCTCGTAATCCTACACCAAGGAGTCGGAATATGAGCAAAGAATGTCGTTTAGGTCACAATATGCTAGAACGCTTTAAAATGTAAGAGTAGCGAGTTTTCTATCTTTTTTAAACCCGGTCGGGTACAAACTTCGAAAAGCGTGTCCCGGGATTCGAAACATTAGATATATGATATTAGTACCATTAGACTTGTAAATTCATAAAGATTCCAAGTACCTCAGTCGTACTAATTTTGGATTACTTGTAAACCCAGTTTTTCTAGTAACCGAGTAAACTCCGTAAATCGAAAACCAAAACCCTAAATAGGATTAGTACAAGCAACCTAGAACCTTAGGTCCGGCTTTTCTTCGATTTCTATATATAAGAACCTCTATAAAATAATTTAATGTGAATTATTGTCTTATAGTATATTTCAAACCATACGAAGTTTTGATTTCGAAAAATTTTCCATTCCGGGCCTTCCCGAGCTCCATTACGGAAAAGCAAGCCCCGAGACTAGAAACTCAGCAAAATATTCTGGAACATTCATTAGAAACGAAATTTTATAAGGATTTCAAAATATAAATTTTATAATTTTCCAGGCTATAAAAATTACAGTTATAGCCTTTTTCTCGTATTTTCCTTACTACTGGTAAATAGATGTCTTGTCTATTATTTACCACTATTCACAAGTACAACCTACACTACACACTACCCATGCCCTAGTCTTACATCCTTACAACTACTATTATATTTTCTTTTCCAAGAAATTTTTGTTTCTTACTAAATTATTGCATTTTATTACACAAATTACAAATTCAAATAAAACAACTCACTCCCTCTCTCACACTCCCTAGTGGCCGACGCATAAAGCCCCCTCTTTTTCCCTCTATTTGTTTTATTTTTCTCTTTTTGATTACAAACAAACCCTAATTTCACTTAATATAAATAATCTTTAACTTTCTCTTCTTCATTTCATTTTTATTTGTCCAAAAAATCACACAAACTCTCTCTATTCCCTCCCTTGCCGTGAGCTACATCTCCCCCTCACACACTCACTTCAAGTTCAATTCTTCTCCATTTCTTCATCAAATCTTTCCTTAGGTGATATTTTCAAGCTTTATTATTACTTAATCTTGTAATGGCAAGATCATTCATGTGTATTTTCATCTTAAATCCCCATGAGCAAGTGCTAGGGATAAGAAAATACTAATACATGAATATAGAGCCATCACAAGAGTAGATCTTGTGTTTGATGAGTTTTTTTTGAAGTATCATCATGTTCATGCATATAAAAGTAGATATCTTGCATGAAAAATATATGTTCATGCCTTTAAACTCATTTTCATACACTAAAAGTAGTAGATCTAGCACTTAGACACTCATGTTTTTTTTTTACATTCATGTTCATGTGGATATTTTGTGTTTTCATGCATTAATGTTCATAAAGGCTTAGTCTTGTATATATAAATGTGATAGTTGGTAGATCTTTATGTAAATGAGACAAAGAACTTAAAAAGAAAAGGTTTTTGTTAGAAATGTTTAAAAGAAAATTCGTATGATTTTTAAGACCTATTTTAAAAACGCTTGTAACCACTTTGAAACTCATGTTTTATATAAAAATGAAGGGTAGAGTAATGTATCATTAATTAATGATTTTTATAAGTTGAAATGAGTTTGGATATGAATAATGTGTAAAACAAGTAGTGGAATTAAGATGGAAAATTTTGAGTTAATGTTCAACTTGTAAAATTCGTAACTTTGGATGATGCCTATGTAAATACCTAGTATTCAAGCTCAAAATGAATGTTTTATGTGTTAAATGAAGTCCTTAGGTAGTAGATATAGTAAAGCCTTAAATTTTGATGCATTACACAAGTCTTCTCAAAGGAATTATTCAAAAAGTGAATTTTCTAAAATTCGGATTTTTGAGAAAAGCCTATCTAAAAACATATTTGCAAAGTGAAAAATGTAAATTTTTATGTAGAAATGAAGGTTTTGGACATAATAGATGATGAAGACTCATTTTTATGTGGATAACAAGGAAATTATAAGAATGAAATTCCAAAACACTAGTGAGATGTCAAATTGGAAAATTGGAATTTTAAGAAGTGGTTATTGTTGGAGTCTTGTAAGATTTAGGAGTTCTCAAAGTTTCATTATAAAAAATCACCAAGATCATACATACATTGGACTCATCACATGTCATTCATGTTAGGAACTCATTCATATTTTATGTATACTTGAATCATCAACTAGATACATTTTAAGCAAGTGCAAAACAATTTTTCGAAATGGAAGAGGTTACTGATCAGATCTGATCCCTCTGTTCCTTTGTTCCGTAACCTAAATGTTTTCAAAACTTGAAAATAATATTATAAATAGATAGATCTTTCGAAGTAGATAGAAATCGATATAAAATTTGCGAAATTCGAGTTAAAATGATCAAGTTATGGCCGTTTTAAGTT